>JAODUD010000134.1:6802415-6814700 GCA_026784285.1 Stomatorhinus walkeri
ATATACACACACACACATACATACATATCCCATTAGAAATAACCAGAAGCAATTAAGCAAAATATTCATTTCGAGTAATAATCTGAAACCCAAATCCCAAATGATAGTTAAGAAAAACTGTTTTGGGTTGAAAAGTTCATTGACAAGCCGTGTCATTGGGGGCTTTTTCATTGGTAACACCTCTGCAATAGCATCCTGCAAAATGTTTAGTATCACTTTGGGAGTCAATGACTACAAATACAATTTATACCAAAATGACAAGAACAGAACTGAATGACTCACTCAAAAAATATGACACCTAATAATCAGAACATGTCTGTGTGGATGATATGTGCAGATTTTCGAAATATTGCTATCCAATGGACTTTGCTATAAAGCCAATAATTTTGCAATATTTTTACAGAATTAAGCTAGTATTCCAAGCCTTTCTGTGAGCGCTGTGTACAGATGGATGTCTGCCAATAGGAATTAAGGAAGGCGCCTTTCTCATTTCTGCCTGAAATTTGGAACCTTTGATCAGGCTTCCTTGGATGTTACGTCAGCAGCTGTCCCATGTTTTGTTGTTTGGATTCTTTTGTGCTTTTTAGTTCGTGCTGTGTCACTCTGCGAAGGCTTAAACCCTCCGTCGTGTGTGTGTGCAAAGACAGGTTGAAACGTTGAAGATGCAGCTTGGAAATTCTCTGATGGGCAACATGGAAGGAATTCCCATACGGGCCGAGCCTTTGAGCTGGAACAGCGGCTGAATCGCTTTCAGTTCAGCACAGAGGTGTTCTGCACTTTCATAAAGCCCCTTTGAGTGCAGTGTCTTTGAAGGTACTGAGGCATGCTGGGATGGGATGTAGGGGCGGCGATCAGAGGCACCAGGGGTCACCGTCTGTCCCCCTTTGTCCTGCTACCACTCCAGCCCACATTCTGTGAGCTGGCACTCCTTGACCTCACTTCCTTTGTGCTGCTCCAAAACAGAGCCTGGCACTGTGGGCTGCCCCGGTTCACAATGAAGCCTCCTCTTAATGGAGCCGGCGTCGGCAAAGCAGGGTGCTCCCCAGATCCAGTCTCCAGGCCCTGCGGCCACGGCCGGGCGCAGGCCCAGTATTCCCAGTCGCTGCCAGTCTACTGGATCTACCCAGAACAGGTCGAATGGGCGGAAATTGACCAGAGCTAAGAAGGCATCCAGTGTTCAAAAAGCTGAATCGGCAGAAAAACACTTCAGTATGGAGGTTAGATCCGCTGCCTGGAAAATGTCTTTCACCCATGAAAACATTCAGGCGAGTTTAAATGTCCTGCGATGACCTCAGCCATAAAAATGTATAATTTGCCCTAGAACAGTGACAACATTTCAGAAAGTTACAAGATTTACCCATCGTGTCAGAAATCAAAAGTCAAAGTTGTATTCGTCAGATACACAACTAACACCTTGATTTTGATTTTATGCCTATTTCATCGTCATTCAATGCACAAGGGCTATACACCCCGGGTTTAGCAGATGTGGACAGCAGCCTAGATGGACCACAACTCTACATTTGCCCATTGCTAATGCAACACTGCCCTCAAGAGGCTCCAAGGAGAAGTGCAGCACTGATCCATTCTCTCAAGTAGTTACCTTGCATGACATTCCTGGATTCCAATTCCCAAAGAAAAACAAGAAAAATAAAACAACTGGAATCACCCTGATCCTGTAATTATAAAAAGAGGCAATCTGTTTTTACATAGGAATTTCAATTGTCAGGCTGTTTGTAAGGACAGGCTGTTTGTAGCAACTTAACTGAAGGTGCAGATCTATGTACATACATAGAGGACTGAGGTCAGACTTGTTTATGGGAAACTAAAGCTTGAATTGGGGTTAAAATTGCCCTATTTTGCTTCAAAAAACCCTCATTTAGATCTTTTATCTCCTCCCCCAATGAGCCCAGTGTGCTATGATTGGTCAACTTGTCCTTCACATTCCATTCCTGTCTTGCAGACAGATGCTTTCAGGTAGGTGGCCAATAAGGATTGTGTTACGAGGTGACCTCGCCATGTCACAGAAGTACGGGCTGGAATTCCAATGAGGCATTTCAGGCAGATTAGAGAAGAGTGGTGTGTGTTACTCCCTTTGGTGTATACTTAGGCTCTAAGACTTTGTAGACCATTTACATGCACATAAAGCTATCAAACACACTAAAAAGGGGGAAATCAGAAAACCATTACAGGGTCTATTTAACATAAGGAAATGCTGCCATCTAGTACACAAATATTGTACCATAAGATCTATGGAAATTCAGTCGTCCAACGAGGTAGTTTCTCCTGTTCAAAACCAGACTCTCCCTAATTCTTGTCTTTTTCACAATATAATATAAGGACTTTTACCCTATTGGATTTTCGCAGACAATACACTCACTGGTCACTTTAGGTACACCTGTTCAACTGCTCATTGAAGCAAATATCTGATCAGCCAATCATTTGTCAGTGGCACAATGTATAAATTCATATAAATACAGGAAAACAGCTTCAGTTAATGTTCACATCAAACACCAGAACAAGTATGAATGGTGGTTTAAGTGGCTTAACAAGCCAGATGGGTTGGTATGAGTGATTCAGAAACAGCTGATCTACTGGGATTTTCAGAAACAATCATCACTAAGATTTATAGAGAATGGGCTGAAAAGGTAAAAACATTCAGTGAGAGGTGGTTCTCTGGGAGAAAATGCCTTGTTGTTGGCAGAGGTCAGAGATGAATGACAAGACTGGTTCAAGCTGATAAAAAGGCTACAGTAACTCAAATAACCATTTGATACAACCAAGGTATGCAGAAGAGCATCTCTGAAAGTACAATACATCCAACCTTGAAGCAGATGGACTACAGCAGCAGAAGACCACACCAGGTGCCACTTCTGGCAGCTAAGGACAGAAAACTGAGGCTACAGTGGGCACAGGTTCAACAGAATCAGACAACTTAAGATTAGAACAACATTACCTGGTCAAATGAGTCTCGATTTACAGGTGGTAGGGTCAGAATTTGACGTAAACAACACGAAAGCATGGATCCATCCTGCCTTGTATCAACAGTTCAGGCTGCTGCTGCTAGTGTAATGTGTGGGGGATATTTTCTTACTACACTTTGAGCCCCTATTAAGCATTATAAAATTGCCACAGTCTACCTGAGTATTATTGCTGACTATGTCAATCCCTTAATGACCACAGAGTACCCAGCTTCTAATGGCTACTTCCAGCAGGATAACATGCCGTGTCACAAAGCTCATATCATCTCAGACTGGTTTTCTCAACGTGGCAATGCGTTCACTTTACTCAAATGGACCTTTCTGTCACCAGATCTCAATCCAATAGAGCACCTATGAGATGAGGTGGAACAGGAGATCCGCATCATGAAGGGGGGGGGGGGGGGCAACAAATTTGTAGCAAGTGTGTGATGCTCTCATGTCAACATGGGCCGAAGTGTCTGAGGAATGTTGCAAGCACCTTGTTTAAAATTAAAGGGAACCTTAATGTAAAATGTAAAGGGGAACCAACCTGGCAGAAGTGGCTAATTTGTGTATATATATCTTTATATCTGCAGTCTGTCTGTGCCACTATCAGAACCCAATACTTCTTGTAGACAGACAGGTTGTAGTAAGAGAGCGCGAACTCATGCCCCCTGGCGGGAAAGCGACACTATATGTAGTTACTCACAGCTCCAGGCTAAACGTTCTGATTTGCTGCCTCGGCTCTGTCCGGACTGTAATTTCTCGAGTTTTAGTTGAAAAGATTAACATTTCCTGTACATCTCAGGGATGGTGAAACAATTAGACTGGGTCAAGGGCATACATATTCAACGCGTGTCTAGGTGTCGGGGGGTCAGAAACAGTGCCGGCTCTCCCCTTTCAGTTGGGAATAGGCTTAAATGTGAGCCCTTTCTCATTTTACTAATCCGGCCTGGGGGCTGAGTTCGCACATGGATCGAATAAAGTGGGAATCGTGCAGTGCGGCGCCTCGGCTCGCGGTCCAGGTCCCATGTCGCGCTCGTTGTTTTTCTTGAACCCCGTACTTTTCAGCTCCAGCAGTTTCTATCCCAATAAAAGCAAACGACTTATTTACTATGTATCCACTAAACGGGACAGTCTACTCATTAAAACAGAACACTGCAACATGATCGCCCTTTCGGTCTACAGTTTGGGAATTGTTACTCCATATAGCTATATATACATACAAACTAGCAGTATACTTTAAGTAACCAAAATAAGTCTGTCTTTATGGTGGGAATACGGAAGAAGATCCATTTTATGAGGATTGTTTTGTCTTTTTTGGAAAAAGGCTGGGTGACTTTGATCGTAACTATGTCAGGCAGCTGACGGGTGACCGAGCCCGGACATCTCGGCTTGGTGAATTTATTTGGTGGACCAAAGTTTATGATCGATGTCTACTGTGGTCCCGTAATAATCCATAATAGACCACAACCAGCTAAATAGCAGTCTTAGCAATACATCGACTGCACGCAGAAGACCGTTCGTTTAGTTGCATTCGGTTTATTTTATGTATGGGCCTATATAGCGGACGCTGTTATCCAAACAGCCGCAGCTCACAACAGAAAACACTTGATATATTTTATCGACACTTTTGTGGTCAAGTACCTTCCAAGGGTCTCTAGAGATATCTTTGCTTTCTGAGAGCTGAACCTGCAAGCAAGTATTCTTACTAATGGTACCATGACCGGTTCACTGAGTCAACGGGGATCAGAGCTCGTTTGAGCCTTACTGCAGATAAACCTGGACGTAATTCTTCCGCAGCACCATCTCCCCTTGGGAAGGACATGTCCCATCTCCTGAGATGAGCGCTACACAAATGCAATTAAGCAAGAACACGTAGGCCTATGTGTCACTGTGCCGATACTGTCGCTTTAAATCTCACTCCCGAATGTGTGATTAATATAATAATAATATCTATGACTGGCGGACCTCTTACTCCGCTGACTAGCAGGAGCCCCTATTCAGCCTAGCATGAAGCCCATTTACAACTGCCCGTTCAAAGGACAAGTTAAACTGGACACTTTTTAAGGGTCCTGACCTTATAACCACCGCTTATAATAGGACCCAATTACTTCTCTTTTGCTGTTCGGGAATGAAGTAATGTCCTGTTTCGAATGAATCGGTGTGTGACTCCCATCATGAAAACGTAAATGTCATTTTAAAATGCGCGTTTGACTCAAGGAAATGTGGTTTTCATTTTGTCTGAACGGACACACAGTGGTGAAGTTGGTCCAGGACCTGATAGCTGGATCCGAACGTTTCTGCACAAACTCCGATGAGAGGATTGGAACCGTCCCAGTGAATTTAGTCAATCAGGATAAATGAGTTGATGAATATAAGAAGAAATCCTAGTACAGTCAATCAGATCATTTTGGTGACAGACCGATTCGGAAAGTGCACGGAGACAACTTTGGACAAAACGATTAAATTGACGTATTTAACCAGAAGGTGGCGCTGTCGCCATTTAACCAGAATAACAAACGAAATGCGTTGATCGAAGCCCTCGCCAAAAGCGCCGCGCAAAGCACCTGAGAGGCCGCGATTACAACAAAGTGCCCTGTGAGGGAAAACAAGGCGATTGTTAAGGTCCAAGAAAACAAAAACTGATGGGCAACTTGTTTTTTTCTGTTATTTTATGACTCATTACCTGCTGTTGGGAAACTTAAATGGATACATTATGAAAGCAAATTTTAAAAATTCAAGGGCAAATTGGTATCTTTCTTGGTGAAATAAGCACCAGGGAACAATATTTAATCATAATAATTCTCTCTGGTTATTACCGTAAAGACCCGCTGAGGTTATTTCTTAATTTCCGACATCCTGAGCAGCGAACACTTCAGCTTGCTGCGAGCTGTCATCGGCGAACTCCGCTGCCAAACCCCCAGGACCCGCCGACGCCAGCAGCTTCACATGACCAGCAAAGGAATCTGTGTCCGCCACAGCGTTATGGATCATCGCCATCGATATCAGCTGCGTCTCGTGCTAATTAAAGTGCAGAAGACGGCTATTAATTAGCAAATGGGGTATTTAGGCAGAGAGAGCCCATTTTCGGCGGTAATAAGAGATGGGGTTCGGGTCACACCAGAGGACAAAGATGGAGAAGCTGGAAATCCAGTCGTGTTCGGTAAGGAACTTGGATGAGAACTGAGCACACGTATGTCCTTGACTAGATTTCAATTCATTTAAACGTACAGCTGAATTAAGTTAGATAAAAATCAATAACTGCTTCAAGGGGATTCTGAATGTTCAGTTAATCCACAGTGGCCATTTTTCATGGAGCCCCCCCCCCCCCACAATGATCTTTGCATGAGTCACCCCTCCCCATATTGGATGACATTCTGATGAATCCGATTGGACTCGAGCAGTCCCCCGACAAACATGACGGATTGCGAGGAGGCGACCGCCCCAGCAAATGGGGCTCGGCGGGGTGAATCGGGGGCTCCCTCCTGCCGCCCCAGAGCCGTAAATCACAACCAGATATGGGAGGTGCATAGTGGCATGATGCCCCCTGGTGGGTGTTGTGAATAATGATCCATAAAGAGAGAGGATGTCCCACACGGTCCTAGTATGTGTGATAATGACTGGGGTAAATAATGAAGACCCTGCACCTCACATTACCGCCATTGCTACGGTGCGGCAGGACAGTGGCGGTATTCACTGGACGGTTTAACTTCAGGAATAATTAATAAGGCCCAGAAGCAGTGATCAGCATTTCTGATCCGTTTACTCGAAGGTGAACTTTTATAGCCTGTGACCAAGCGCATAGTTTGGACTGAGGAGTCATACTCTGTAAGGCACACTAACCGCTAACCGTTACACTGTTAAAAGTGCCTGAGGAAGATGTGCCCGCAGAAACCATAAAACACACGCAGCAGTCACCGATAGCCTGTGCGATGGGTTCGAGGACCCTTGGAGTGCAGCGGCATAACCGGCACCTTTCGGGATGTCAGAATGCAGGCACAGGCAGGGAGTCACCAGTTTTATCACAGCACCTGGAATGAATAGGATTTGTGGGCCTAAATAAAAACTAAATGAAATTATAACACAAACCTGACTCAGGATGGAACTGGGGGATGTGGTTTTATTTGAGTATGAGTTTAAGAAAATGGTGAGAATGGAGAGGAATTTAAACAGATAATTTTAGTTTTAACCCTGATGAAACACTCAGGGTGACCCAAATTGGGGGGGGGGGGCTCTGTCAGAGTATGGGACTGGCAGGCTAGGCACCTACTCTGCTGCACCCCATAGCGTCCACAGCCCTCACTTTCAAACAGCGAAGATTGCACTTTGCTCCTTCCTTTTGCATCAAACTGACAGACGTTTATAGCTTTGTCCCTATAAACAGTACTTCAGTAGGAAGAAGTGTTCTATAAAAATGTGTGCTTTGTTATAGCATCCCCTAAATCCACCTTGATAACGATCAGGGGGAAAACGATTGGGTTTCATTGATGGTTCACTGACGAGTTTTGGGGGGGGGGGGGTGTTTAAGTGGAGCTTTGATACTCATTTGGCCAGACTACCCCAGGCCATCCTCAGCCCTAAACCCACCCAAGGGGCCCGAAGTGAGTGAGCAGGAAACCCGAACAGGGCACCACACACCCCAGTTCTGCCCTTTATGGGGGGGGGGTGGTTGACTAGAACCATTAAATGAAGAAGGGCCACATGACACTGATACACAGACAGTAGCAGAGAAGTGCGGGGGCCTCATGGGGGTTGAGTTCCAACCATAAGTCATGAGGTGCTTGATTTTTAGCGGAAATGAGGGATTAAGGTGTGATGTAGTGATTTCTCTGTCTGTGGGGGAGGTCTGAGAGACACACCTGGATGTAACATCCCAGAAGGACTTGCTGCGTCCGAGCCGGCTGGACTTATAGCAGATTAAGTGACAAAGTCTTTAGCAGCTGTGAAAATTCTCCCTTTGTTACAGGTAAACCATGACAGTCTCACACCGCCTGGGGCTCTGAGCCTCTCTCTCAAAACCACAGCGATGGCATCTGGTGAAACGACTCAGACTTTACTAGTCACATTTGGTATGAATATAGATGTTTCAATCCCAAAATGTGGATTTTGGGAACAGACTCTGGGCCGTCGACGGTGGAGTTAAATTTCAGTCCATTTCAGATACCATTTATTCTGACAGCTCTGACTGGATGCATGTTATCACTGGAAGTCGTTAGCTAAGCGGCGCGTCTGCCCGGCCGTGAGATAACCATCACCGCGGCCTGTTTTTACCGTGACTCGCATTAGAGCCCCGGCGTTTTGGGTTACACAACACGTCCCCCTTTTAGTGGCCTCGTGGTCTGATGGATGCAGACGCTACCCTGCCCAACTCACTAATCTGCCGCAGGTCCTTTGAAGAACCACCTCTGGGGAGCCATCGCACACCGCGGCAGCCCCGGGGGGAGGGGGGGCTCCCCTGGGCAGCTAGATTCTACGAGTCATATTTGACAGGGGTGCGCCATAGGCTAATGTGGGCTGTCAGGTACAAACCGGGGTCCGGGGCGATGGCAATCAAGAAAAGAGAGCGATCCTGTCCGGAATATGAAGGGAGTTCAGTGGAAAGGCTCCAGCCTGCTTTTAAAAGCATTATTCCAAAGCAAATTAAAAAGCGCAGCGCAATTAAAAAGAAATCACTCTGTAAATGTTAGCATGTGGAAGCGTATTTTATATATAACAAAGAGCGCCCGGGGGGGGGGGGGGGGGCAGGCCATTCGGCTGCTGGGTATTACCACCCAGGTCACATGTGTTTTGAATAACACTCCATTATAATCAAAGTCAGAAAAAGGGCACCACAGGAGTGGCTGAGTTCGCATGGCATCCGTGCATCCGCTCCATGGGGTCCCAGAAGAAGGGCCCCTTAAGGAGGTGGGGTCACCGATGGGGGCGAGGAGGTGGGGAGGGGGGAATAATGGGCCATTTCGAGGCACTCACACAGGATGTTCACAAAGAAGGCTAGCAATGTTTAGTGGCCTTCCAGAAGGTTCTAACCCTCCAGGCCCATGGGCACAGAAGAAAGTAGGTACCCATGGGCATCTATGTGTGTGTTGTCCTTCTGTATTACATTTGAATTAAAAAACCCTGTGAATGTAACACATGTAGTTTAATCAAACGCAGGTAAGAGGCGAGCCGTGTTTTGTCCACTGTAACCAGCCAGCAGCAGCTGTGTGTGTGTTACCCAGGAGATCAAGGGTCACCCACGTAGCACTGAATGAACGTTGGCTTCACGTTGACCTGAGATGCCTCACTGGAGCATCTTGTTAGCTGTTACACATTTTACTTAATGCAATAATGTTGTTAGGCATTTGTGTTAAATATGTTGCTGTGGCAGTTGTGTGACCAAGGTTCCTTTTTCCTTTCTGTGGACATTGCTGGTGGTGAATTATTCCCAGAAATCCCTGCTGTCACACTCAATTACATGATCTCACTTTGCTGGATCAGTTTTTGATAAAATATAGATTCCTGTTGGGAAACGAGGCTGCTGTCCCAAACGGCTCAGCGGGTCGTGCTTGCGGCTGCACGGGAGCTGTCTGCCAGAGACGCCCCCCTGGTCGGGATTTGCACGTCTCACTGTCGCCCCACGCAGATGAGGGTGGGAGCAGGTCCTGACTACATGGTGGTCAAAGTGGTTTCATGGTAGAGCCAGCAGACACCAGCAGACACTTAGCTGGAAGCCTATTTAGGAAGAACGTCCCATATCTTTTAATTAAAAATAATGTTTATCCAGAGGTTCTTGGTTACCTCTCGGTTAGTTGAAGTTCGGCGCGAATTCGACGGGCATCAGCCATGTTGGACGGAGATCGGACCCCAGTTCCCAGGTGGAGCACAGTGTCTGGCCTGGACCACTTTCCCCCGTATTAAAATGGATATTTCCTCGCTGTCAGAGGGTGAAGTCTGGGTTTGCCAGCATCTTCTTGCCCCCCCCCCCAAACCAATATCATGTGGTAATGGGTTTCCCTCAAGACCCTGGCCGGCGTTTCCCTGGCGAGCGGCGCGCTTTTCACTTAACGGCACGCACCAATTTAGTGAGACCCGACCCGGCTCTGCCGCAGCGAGACCCCTGTGCTACAGCTGAGAAAATATATCATTACACACTTAGCACGTAATACTTGCCACATTACGTTATGAATCCTGGGTGTAAAACAAGATGGACGAAATGGAGCGGTCTGCAGTGGGTGCCCCATCCTACTGAATGAGTAGCTGGAAAAGCAATCGGGGGGGGGGAGGGGAGGAAAAAATAGGTTAATATCGACGGAAAAATGAGCGCTCCCCTCCTTCATTTAGCGTTTTGGAGGGAACACAGAAAGATGCACGACGCTGGGCTGGGATCTTGGGAGGTGGATGCCGATGCAGCCCGCATGTCAGACGTGACACGGCGTGAGTTAAAGTTAATGTCTCAGAATCGCCCAAGTGGTTTACATGCTTTGAGATCCGTGTCAGAACAGAAGGAAACTTCCAGAGTTTTTTGCGGTCGACCCGGTCGGTTGCACCGCAACATTCCTTTAGGCCTCATTTCTAGAAAGCATGTGGTAATGTGTAATGTAGCCAGGGCCATGCTGGGAACTGACACTGATAGTCTTATTCCCAGGAGGGCATATACTGTTGTACCTTTGGGAAGGATACTTACAATAAATACCTTCAGTAAATTATGGTGATTGTACATTTTTTGGTGGAACATTGTTTACTTTGGATTGAAATGTCTGGCATGTCAGGATAGTTTAGTGGATGGTTTTATCCAGAGTAATGCAGGCGACCATGCTTCCCGTATTCGTACCTTGGTATTTGTACCGTGGCGAGCGGATGGGAACTTGAGAACATGCCCGCGTTTGGCCTCTGTCCTCACGGCTGAATGCCCAGCTGCCGCTAAGCATCAGTGTCACCGACTCATTTTTCAGCAGCAGCATTGGGTGATGGTGACAGTGCAGGTATGTTGCTGGGGGCCAGGCTGGGACCGAAGGAACACACTGCTTCCTGTGGAAGCCCAGGCACAGGGCACAGCAACCTATTCCATGCAGAGCCCATCCCGCCACCCATTCCTGCTCTTTCGGTCAATACCCAGAGTTCACAATTACTCACAGAAAAGCAGGTAATTTGTCACTAGGACACTGATCATGAAAAAGTAAAAAAGAACCAGCAGTATTACCTATAAACGTAGTCAAGCCAGAATCCTCAGAGACAAGCCATGTGGCAGGTGGCGCAGACGCGATGCAGACCACCGTCACCATACTGCCCCATGTGGCAGGTAGCGCAGAGACGATGCAGACCACAGTCACCATACTGCCCCATGTGGCAGGTAGCGGAGACACGATGCAGACCGCAGAGTTACCGTACTGCCCCGTGTGGCAGGTAGGGCAGACACGATGCAGACTGCAGAGTCACCATACTGCTCCATGTGGCAGGTAGCGCAGAGGCGATGCAGACCACAGTCACAATACTGCGCCATGTGGCAGGTATCGCAGAGATGATGCAGACCACAGTCACCATACTGCCCCATGTGGCAGGTAGCAGAGACGTGATGCAGACCGCAGAGTTACCATACTGCCCCGTGTGGCAGGTAGCGCAGACACGATGCAGACTGCAGAGTCACCATACTGCTCCATGTGGCAGGTAGCGCAGACGCGATGCAGACCACAGAGTCACCGTACTGCCCCATGTGGCAGATAGCCAAAGGCGATGCAGACCACAGAGTCACCGCACTGTCCCATGTGGCAGGTAGCGCAGATGCGATGCAGACAGTAGAGTCATCGTACTGCTCCATGTGGCAGGTAGCGCAGACGCGATGCAGACCACAGGGTCACCGTACTGCCCCATGTGGCAGATAGCCAAAGGCGATGCAGACCACAGAGTCACCGTACTGCTCCATGTGGCAGGTAGCGCAGATGCGAAGCAGACAGTAGAGTCACCGTACTGCTCCATGTGGCAGGTAGCGGAGACGCGATGCAGACAGTAGAGTCACCGTACTGCTCCATGTGGCAGGTAGCGCAGATGCGATGCACACAGTAGAGTCACCGTACTGCTCCATGTGGCACGTAGCGCAGATGCGATGCAGACAGTAGAGTCATCGTACTGCTCCATATGGCAGGTAGCGCAGATGCGATGCAGACCGCAGGGTCACCGTACTGCTCCATGTGGCAGGTATCGCAGATGCGATGCAGACCGCAGGGTCACCGTACTGCTCCATGTGGCAGGTAGCGCAGATGCGATGCAGACCGCAGAGTCACCGTACTGCTCCATGTGGCAGGTAGCGCAGATGCGATGCAGACAGTAGAGTCATCGTACTGCTCCATGT
>JAODUD010000134.1:6814800-6828135 GCA_026784285.1 Stomatorhinus walkeri
TCACCGTACTGCTCCATGTGGCAGGTAGCGCAGATGCGATGCAGACAGTAGAGTCATCGTACTGCTCCATGTGGCAGATAGCGCAGATGCGATGCAGACCGTAGAGTCACCGTACTGTCCCATGTGGCAGGTAGCGCATGATTAAGAGATCCCCCACCCCCCACCCCCCCAGAATCTGCCAGGGTATTCTTGACCCTCAGACACCCTTGAGACAATTAACTAATTTACATTATCTTAGACAAAAAATAATTAACAAACTAATGATGGAAAGGTAATTCCATTCAATTTCTGGGACTTATTAAGTACCAGTTTGTTGCAGTACTTGTAATCCATCACACGAACGACAACCCAAAACAAGAGAGGCCAAACTAATGACTGGGGCCCAGTGTCTGTGAGTGATATTCCCTAATCTCAGAGACTGCACATACCTTGAAAACAGGTGTGACCAATAAACTCACCCTAAGCCGACGACAATTAAACAATCAGACGTAACTGATCTATTTGTGATGCTATCGCAGGAGCGGACTAACTGGGTAATGAATCCTGGAACACGCTATCCACAGAGGTCACACGCTACATTTGTTTTTAAAATCAAATTTTATCGAGTGTGTTTTTACACCTGTGGAATACTCTTGAAAGGCAGCACATAATGTAAAACATAAAGTATGGTTGTCAAGGTGATGTATTATTATGTATTTATTAAAATAGAGTCATAGGGGGAGGGAAGGTCGAGATTTAATCATGCAAAAGATTTAAGGCCCAGAAGGCAAATTCCCATTATGTGACGGAGAAAGAGCAGCTGAAACACTTTAGCAAATGTGTGGCTGCATAAATGTAGGAGGCAAAGTAAGTCAGACTGTACAAAAATATGTGTAGGTAAGAAATAGGTGACGCTCGTGCCCTCTGTGTATCCATGGAAACCGCAGACAGACATTTATGGCTGATGGATGGAGGTGGAGCTCCACACCTTCTCTCCACCACATGAAGCCTTTCATTACCCACAATGCCGCTGGGTCATTGCTAATGCGTAGCACTGGAGTGCAGACCTTGTTATTATACCTGTATGACAATGTCAGAACCGGCACTTCCTGGGACGAACTGCATTATGGGGGCTCCCGTGGCAGGGGTGTGGTGCATATTTTGGGAGACCTCACTTGTAGAGCTGGTGTTCTCTCTCATTAGGCCCAGCCTCTCTGTAACTGAAGGCCCTGCTCTGAGTGAACTCCGCCATGGCCCAGCTTTTCTCTGCACAAACATTTTTACGGCCCCCGCAGTCACTGGCCTGGGGCTGGAGCATGAAGGCGTTCTGGAAACTGCAGCCCCCCTGTCCACAAAAACCACCCCGAGCCCGGCACAAGGCGCCTGAACGTACGCCCTTTCTTGTCAACAAAGCTGCAGCGGGCCAGCATCCTCACTTCTGGTCAGGTCGTTGGGTTAAGTGACGAGGGCGGCAACGGCCGCTGCTAAATCACAGGCGACATCCAGTCTGTATCACGCGCTTGTCTTAAGGAACTGGGCTCGTCTTTCAAAAGCTCTGGCATGGAAGATGGTGTGAAAGAAGCATGAAAAGATACAGTGAGTGAAGTAAAAAACACCTGCTCCAGCATCCAGCCCCGCCCACTGCCCTACCAGCCTCGCCCACTGCCCTACCAGCCCCGCCCACTGCCCTACCAGCCCCGCCCTCGGCTCTATCTTTCCCCATTCAGCTTGCTTCAGCATTAAGCTAATCTCAGTTGTCTGGTGTTACGGCAGACGTCAAAACTCACATGGCAACAATTTCGCACATGCCTGGCAGGTAGGACCCCACCCAACCACCCACCCTCCTCCCACCTCCACAACTGCCCGCTCAGCCCCCGACGCCCTGAGAGAACCAAAAACCACATCTGTGTCCCCGTCCCCCGGAACAGTGAACGCTAAGGAGCAACCAGAACCTAATAAAAGTAGTAGACGGCGTTAGGCACAGGTACTCGCTGAGGTCTCGCATCGACAAAATCCATTCAGTAATGAGCCTTTCCCACTGTAAAAAAAATAACGTATATTTAAAAAGTGGCCATGTGATTGGGCCATTATGGCAGCACAACCTGATTATAAATGCATTTTATGGATACAGTCAAGCATCTGTGTTACTTAGCACTTTATTAAAAACAATCAAATCAATATGCCTTCCGGAATTTGCCAGAGGAGTGTTCATTTATTCTTTTTAAATCTGGGGTTTATGTTGTCATAAAGTCCCCTTAGATTATAACTAAACATACACACAAATTTTATTGCATCCTTGTATTAAAAGCCAGGTCCCCATTTAGCGTCCTTAGCGGAATGCCTGCCGTAAATTGTTTCGCTGCTACAGAAAAAGAAAGACCTTTGACTCTTAGCTGAGGACATCGTACCCTTACAGGGTTTTACAGTGAAGGTTTAGCATGTACCAATGAAACCTGCTTTGTTTCCAACAGATCCATATTAAAACATTTATTATTCTAATTACAGCAGATTTAGTCACATTTGTTCCTGCGTTACCAAGGGTTTGGCTCGATGCCACTCGGTCTCATAAGGTCTTATTCTATAATGTTTGCAAAAAGCATGGACAGTGAGGGGAAGGTTAATGATAACATGGTGCGCAGTTTGTAACGTATGGCGGCTCTTCACAGACCTTACAGGACATCGAATGCTCATCAAGACACCAGAGCAGCTTTATTTATTGTGAGGTTAATAAGGAGCTAAATGGAGAAGTTGTGGACGCTGTTCTCAAAAGATTCCCCATGCAGGACACTCAGGAGCAGCGCTTGCGTCTGTTAGTAAAAACAGCCAGTTGTTTAAAAACTGGGGGGAACTTCCCATCTTTCTGTGGCCGTTTTGTCCCTTTTGGTATTTGTAGGTTTGGAAAAGCCAATTTGGGTTTTAAGAGGCACCTGCAATGGTAGCAGAAATGGCGCTGACACGTCTCTGGCGATCAGTCTTCTGTTTTACTATGAAATCTCAGCTGCTGTGCGCATCATTAAATTCATTATCTGAATAGTAGGTTCCCTTATCTGGACAGACGTCAGGGGTCAGTCAGCTATTAACTGGAACGCAGCATAACTGTGCAAATCTCAAGGGCCAGTCTGGTGCTGCTCGACTACGGAGATGCCGTGAGTGTGTCCGTCAGGGCTGAAGGGCCGAACTCCAGGATCAGGCGGGCCGCCTTCCGTCGCAGACTCACCATTAACCGTCACACGGGTTTGGCCCGCTTCCATTTCTCAGTCTCTGGCCCATTCCACATCCGGCTTTTCTGCCAAACCCACACAGAGATCTTGCATAAAGGGAGACCTACCAGTCCACACATGTGGTTTCTTTTATCTTGGACTAGAAAGTATCTAATTGTACCCACAAGAGCCGACCCATTTGATAAGTAAAGGAGCCCCCCTCCCCCCCATGCAGGATCAGTTTTATTTATCCTTGATGTGTTTAAATGTTTAAACTGAAAATCTAGTTGGTGGTGGGAGAAGCCATATCTTAAACTGCCCTTTGTGTCTGTTTAACATCATCACCATCTGAATCTGTTGGTTCTGGTTCTGGACCTCGACATCTGCAGAACCCGCATCAGCCATGAAAGCCCGCAGGTCCACTGGGATTGATTCAGGTTCTGTTCTTGACTGATTTCGGGGAGCTGGCATTAGGATAGGATATAAGCTCCTCTAACTTGTACATCCAGAGCCTGCAGACACGGTGGCCCTTGGTGGTTTAACTAAAAACAAACCGTATGTGATTTTCTAGCTCCTCTGTGTTTTTGTAGTTTGTTGGCTAAACACTGACCTCCAAAAAGACTCCAAAATTACCTGGAAAAAGACCTTTGAGACGCTCTAAAATAACAACACTGCGTCTGGTCTCAGTCACTGATGACTAACCAGGAATATAACTTAAACTTTATAAGAGGCCTTTAGCAACACAGCTACTAATTAGTGCATTGGTTAGGATTACAGGTTTATGGTACATGTTCCCTCCGAAGAGAAGTGGTAGTTTAGTGGTTATGTCGGGGAAACAGGCGGTATTGCTGTGTGTTACATCTTTGTTATGAGCGTCAAAGGCGACAGTCGCACGACTGCTGAGGTGCCACTGGTATCAGACAAGGGGGCCGATGATGGCATTCTGATCTTCCGGGGGGGATCGGTCTAGTCCTGACTCGGCTAACCCAGGAAAGCCACGAAGCATCATGAGTTGAGGCTCCGGGGGATGATGGGGAAGTTGAGGGGGTGGGGGGTCCGGGGACGGGAAACAAGCGTCTTATTGTTTTGGATGGTGGCTGGGAAGGATGGGGAGTAAGTCAAGACCCTCCAAGAAGAGGGGAAGAGGTGAAATCCAAATCATAGCACAGCGAAATCCCCTTTCAGACTGGGGGGGGGGGAAGCATTCCATAAGCATGAGACCTTTCCCCACCTACTGTAAAAACCTCCATTCTCTGTCCTATAAGTGTGCCACTTAAACTACCCCCCCCTCCCCCCCCAGATGACTCTTAACCTCTGTCCCAGGGTTCGAGTTCTCCCAGATAGATATTGCCCTTTTGGGCCAAGGCGAGTCATGTATTAAACTATGTGGCCTTAATTTAATGTAATAGCGTCCTGGTTTGAATTAATTTTCCCTCGAAACCATGGCACATGACTACCAGGCTCATAAAATGCAATAAATGGGAAATGGTTGCCAAAAAAGTGTATTTCCTTTTTTCAGTGACAGCGACTTTCAAATCAGGCAATTATGACTACATGTCCGGCATTTTGTTAGGCAATAAAGGGAATATTTACTTCATTTTTAGCACCAATGTGTATTAAACATATGTTGTCACAGGCTCAGGAAAACACGTGTATGAATCACCGGGTCTGTTTTCATTTCCCCCCAAGAGGTTACTGGTTATGTGCCTCGTTTTGCTGTAATTACAGGACATTGGGTCTTTCAGGAGCTCCCCCGAGCCACCCACAATCCCCCCACACACGCTCACAAAACCACGACTTTAAACGCTCATCAAAAGATTAATTCCACAGGAGCACAGAAGCGGTACTCCTGGTCATTCATAATGCGTACGGAGCGGCAGGCAGGAAGTAGTGGAAATCTACGTGATTGGGTCCTGCGGGATGAGTTAAGTGGTTATATGTCGCATTCACATCCATACCCCACCTATAAGAAGACACCATGGTGTAAATCAGCCTATGAGAAAACATCATCCCATTTGACCACGGCTCTGTCCTCCACATGAGCCGACATGCTGTTCCTCTTCAAAGGAAGTCAGATCAATGTTCTTGAGAAGTCGAAACATCTCCTCGCAGTGGATCCTGCTCTGCTGAATATTTCACCCACCTGCTAACATTCTGCTCAGTTCAGTGGAGATTTTATCGAGTTTGAAACCACAGCAGTCCTTCAGATAACTGCTCTGAAAGGACCATTACTCTCGCATTTCGGTTAACATCCATCTCTGGGTTTATCATCGGCTGTGTCTCTAGCAGCGAAGGGGTCACAGGCAATTAGTTTTCTCAGCGACACGTTAATTTATGTACGCCATAAATGTACGAAACGTGACAGCTTTACTTAACGAGGCCAGTCTGCTGTGAAGGAAATGTACTCCGGATACAATTAACAATTATGAGGGAATTTCACCAGCTTGGGGGGGAAAAAAGACAAACATTTATACTTCTGCTCAGCAGCTTTGATAGCTGACATATGGAAAACGTTCGTGGAAAATTGGATTTTTTTAGGGCAGGGGGTCACAACCTTAAAACAGTTGCATCAATGCTTGTCCAAGGTGAATTCTGCCAAAAAGTCATACTTTACGTGCCCACTAATAACCCGACATTTGCTTTGCCTACCTCTCCCATTATTAAAAATAGCAGATTGTTTCAATATCTTTCAATGTTTCAATATTCAGGCCCAATAAAACACATTTAGGGATGCTACAACATGACTTTTTTGCTGTGTCCATGGAGATGGATCATTGTGTAGAAATTTGTTGGAGATTGAATGAACTGTAATGATGAGGTTTTATTTTGAAGGATTGTGTGGTAAAAGTGGACATTGTGAGCACTGAAACCTTCACAGTACAGTTTAGGAACGGTGTAATTATTGGTAACACTTTGCTTCACAGGGCACAAATACTTAGTAATAAAACAGTTACTAGTAAAGTATAAATTATGAACAAATATAGTTGCTACTTGAGATAAAATATGTATTGCAACTCCTTAATGGTGAACAAACTTGAGGTCAGTATTTCACTTGTGTTATTCATTACTTGTTTATTCAGTAGTTTCTTCAGTAGTTTACAAAGGTTTACAGAATTAGACATAGTAACAAATATAGTAACTGCTTGAGGTAAGACATGCATAGGAATTCATTAATGATGACCTAACATGAGATCAGTATGCAACTAAGATTAAGTTTTTGGTTTATTAATATATAAGTAATACTATAATGCTATATAATTTATTCCCCATCAAGTAAAGTGTTACCAAAATATTTAACTAATCACCTGCACAGGTGTTGTAAAGCATAAAGACTTGTGCCATGAACTCATTAATCTGAGGAAGGAATGAATGTGAATTTTTCAAATTGGTTTCTGCTCATTTAGGTGCATTAACTGTGACATAATCACATCATAAAACGGGCAAACTGTGAGAAAGGGGGGGAGATACTGCAGTGATATTGTCCATTTTAATGGTGTTGGTGCTCGATTTCCCTAAAGCAACCCCACTGAAAAAATGCAATGTTTTTTTTCTTAACAGTTTTTATTAGTGCAAATTGCACAGCTGTGTCTAAACCTCCCCCCACACCCGCTAGCTGTTAGTGGTGTGACTCCTCGCGTAGGTGCACCTAGGAACGAACGCAGAAAACACGTGTCGGCCGTGATGCAAGCATGTACGTGTCGTGAGCGTCTTACAGGGGCGACCTGAGTACCCCTAAGGTCTCTGATAAAGCATCGAGGCAGGGCCGCTCTGTGTGCTTCTTTCCTGCAGAGTTACTTACACACATGCTCCGTAGTCATTCTAGGTGGGCCACTACAGTGAGCTCGTGGTTAGGGGCCACAGTATGCCTGTACCTGCCACGGAATTCCCACCATAAAGACATAGAAATGACGCAGGGAAATAAACAGCACTCTAAAACTGGATTTAAACCAGAACATACAATAACGCTGACCCTGTAAATCCTGCATCTTAAATTTCCCTGAGGAAAGACTCCAAAGATGTGCGGTGTGGACTAATGGTACACGCGTCATGCTTCGGCCTCCTCGCTACTGTACGTCAGTAATCTCCCTGGCAGCGCGGCGCTCACGTCTGCTAGGGGCGATGGACACATTGCATGCATCTGATGTAAATTGGCTGTAACCCTCGCTGACTGCCAGCCCGGAGGAACCGGCGATTTAAATGGTGAAAACGAATGCAGCCCGTTGCCGCTGCTGCGTTTCCCATAAAAGACCTTAATTAAGCGGTGAGTCGGTGCACCGCATGAGGGCATGCCCCCGCCCCGCTGCCCCCGCCCCACCGATGGAAAAGTGCAGTGGGGCCGCCAGGCCAGGGGATGACATCGGAACGGAACAATGTGCAGCATTTGCCGACAGTTAAGTGCGTAAAGATGGGTTAGTTAAGCTCCGGGTCCAGGGTGGTTCAGGATGGTTTTATCGAAATGACTGTCTGCTTTACTCATATTGGGAAACATGATAGGATTCCCTAAAGGTAAAATCCTACATAGTATATGGCACACACACAAACACACACTGTTGTCCAGTCTTCCTGTGGACCTGCGTCATATTTCATATAGTTTATATTACAGTTCTGGAAAAAATAACAGACCACTCTATAATTTTTTTTTTTAAATCTGCATTCTTTAATCCTGGTTTTATCCTGGTTCTGCTGGCAGAAGTCCACACTGAGCGGCAGGCTGCTTCCAGGCTCAAAGCTTCTAAGACAGCTGGACACAAGAACAGGGGGAAGCAGGAGACACTGGGAACGACCAGAAACCAGTCAGGTGGAGGTAAGAAGTGACTGTCTAATGCCAGATGACCATTAACTTATCCGACAGTTTCTCATGAATCGTAGGATGACATCATGTGACCTTCAAAAGAAACAGGAAACATAAAGTGCAGGTGTGAGGTGCACTGCTAGGACAGTGTGTATCAGGCTCCTAGAAGCAGGACTGAGGTCCCATAAAGCAAGGAAGAAGCCCTTCATCAATGAGAAACAGGGAAGAGTCAAGCTGCAGTATAAAAAAAATATTTTACACAGACACATGCCCGTAAATTGAGAAATGAGTGAAACAAAAAATGTTGCTGTGGTCTCTTAATATTTTCCAGTTTGATATCACTCTTAGTTTATAAAGTGTCGTGGTCTAATGCATTAGATTTCAACTGCTTGCAGCAGTAAAGTTGCTGTGATAATGTGTGTTGGAAGTGCATTGTGTTCAGGTCTTTGCTGTGCGTCACACAGATGTCAGTCTGTGTTTTTATGAAGCACTAAATGATTACTGGGCATTGGCTGCTTTCCGAAAGTAGCCCCTTGTAGTGCTGCTAAATGTTTTTACTTTTATTAATACAACATTTAAATTTTAAAATGTAGAATTTGAGAATTATAGGCATGTAAGTCAGTTTTGAGTGGTTTACCAGCCCTTGGTGTGGGAGATCTTGTCTCATCTGCTGAAGGTAATATTAAGATATTATTATGCTGTTATTGTGGTGTCAAACTTTTTTTATTTTTAATTTTTAACAGGCGACAAGTGGAGATAGAGACCTGGTATTATCGCTGCACACAATCTCACTTTCAAGGTCATCAAAAGCCTCACAGCTGTGAAAAGCCAACTAGGCGTGTGCCCAGAGGTCACAAATTCGTAAGACCAGTTGAGATGCTGGGAGTGACTGGGAAACTGGGCATAGCTGATCTGGTCCCATTTTGTCTGACCCCAAAGTTTCGATTGCCATATAACAATTGCCTTGTAATATGTAATATGACCTGTTTTTGTAGGATTTTGAAGGCTGAATGTTTTAAACACAAACACTGGACGGCCGGTGATACATACAGAAATCTCAAACTTGACTGGAATCACATGAAATGTATTTTAATAAAGCACAAACTACAAATACTGAGTCTGGCGACTAACATGAAATAATGTTTTCTTCTCTTATCATGAATAATAATTTTAAAGTAAGTAAAAATACATTTTTCCCGAAACATTTAAATTAGTGAATGAAGTAAATGGAGTACATTTTATGATATATTAGACACAAACAATTTGAAATTTTAAAGATATTTGTATTGTTATAAGGATTCAGGAATATTTCAGCACAGAAGTGAGACGTATGATCAACACAAAAGTACAAAATTAAAAATCAATAAATAAATCAAATATATCATATAAATGTAATAGCTATGTGGCTATGTTTTTTTCTTTTTCTTTTTTTTTAGTCTGTAGCTGAGTATTACCACTGTTTCTCCTAACGGCAACACATTTTGAACCATGAAGAATTCAATACTGAAAAAACAGTGATAAGCTGAAGTATTACGGAACCCAGCACATTTAACATACAGGTGAGTTCGCCATGCTAGTTCAACAACTAAATTTCTTTACTCACAATATACAGTTAGAGCATAAAGCATTTTGGACGTAAACATTTTGTGCTGAGAATAAAATACTTCGCAACTAAGCATAGTCTGTATACAATACTTTCAAAATGTACAACGAAGGCCAATCACAAAACGGTCCATCTCCTTCAAAAAGACTGTTTTCTCATTCATCATAAATTAGGACAGTCCGTCTTTTATTCTGACATAATTTACATCCTTTGGCCTGATCGTTCCTGCGAAGTTTATGTTCCTTCTCCTCTCCATTGTTTCCAATTCAGTTCAGATCTCGCTCCCCATTCTTGCTCAGGCTTGGGTCCTTCCTCCGCTCTTTCCTTCCTTTAATTCCTGGACGTGATGAGATTATGAGAAAAAGAAAAGGACCAAGCATCGTTCAGCTGTGGTTTCCTGGGGGAAACTTGCCACCGGTGCGCAGGAAGCAGCGGGGCTGGGGAGAGGTGGTGGTGTGGGGGGGGCAGGGCATGTATGGGGTAGCGGTTAGCAGCTTTTGTGCACTTTTCTCTGGGGGGTGTCAGTCCTCACTGGCCTGCCCGGATGGTGGCCAGGTGGTCGCTGTGCTGGTTCTGCGCTCGAACCCGGAGCCTCTGCTTCTCTGACTTTTTCTTTGGTTCTCTGGACCGCTGTTTCCCCGATCCTAAAGCACAGGAGGAGATAAATGTTAAGGAACCGAACACCAAGTTTAGCTTAAAATTTTTCACCATCGGCTGAAATGTTTCTGCCATATTCTACCCAACTGCTTCCAGCTACTGCCCCAGGCTGTTTGACCCATGCCAGCCCACTCAGTCCCATTAGTGACCGTAGGCTCCTCTGGTACCCAGAAGATGACTAAACCAGAATCCTGCCGACCGGGCCTCTGAGGAGCAAGAGCGCGCTGGACGTCCAGCAAGAGCAACACTCCGGCCCCAACTCAAACAAACACGTTTTCCTCCACCTCCAATTTCACAGCTCACAGCTACTCAGGGAACGTGGTTTGAGGAAACACGGGAAATTGAACAGCTCTTTCCAAATCTCCCTCCAGCGCCGGGTTAATGCTGCCTCCGTGCCACAAACCCAGCAGTGGCGCGGACCGTAAGCTTTTCCATTCCAAGTCTGGGATGGACAAGGACGTGGGACATGGTGGAACCGGGGTACTTGGCTACCCGCGTTTCCTGACGTAAGGTGAAGAAGGGTGGGGGAGAGGGGCAGAGATGTTTCACAGCCCATCAGCTTAGGCTCTTTGAGAAAGGCAAGTATCTATGGGGGGGGGGGGGGTGCCCCGTACGGTCCACCTTGGAGGTCATGGGGCTGTCAAAACAAAACAAACATGTGGCCCAGTTACGGTTTGTGGGGGGAACGAAAAATGTTGTAGAAAATGAGCTCCTACATGAAGCCCGGCCCCAGCATTCTATTATTACACTTGTTTGCCCCGTTTCACAGAGGAAAATGAGGCCAAACTGTGCAATATGTGCCACCATTACCCTTAATGCGCTTCTCACATGGCCTGGCTCTGCGCCGACCTTTTTATGAAACCCCAATAAGCACAGCTACGCAGCTCCGCACCACACCATAAATTCTTTGAAGGGTCTTGAGGGCCATTTTGAGTTGAAATCCTACGTGTCCAACAGCCAAAAAGCGGAACGGACTATTTTTATTTATTTATATTTTTTATTTATTTATTTATTTATTTATTTATTTGGTGTGTGCAGGAGATACGGTCTCACATCTCACACAGTCAGCGTCCGCACACACGCACGCACACACGTGCACGCACACACATACGCAAAATAAATAAATAAATTGCAGTTGTTTTGTTTCACATCCAAGATCATTCCTAGTAATCAGGTCGAACTAGCTGTTCCGAAATGTGTCACGCTTTCAGTTCGTTGGGCGCAGGGGTTGGAGGTGGCATGTGTGGTTCCAAACTTTTGCAGGAACATTTTCCATTTCCCAACACCCCCCTTCCTCCCCCCACAAGACTCTTGGCTTGCTCTCAACTTGGGTCACAGCCTGAAATCAGCCCTGCCACTGTCAGCTTGCACCCTTTCAGATTGCTTTACTTTACTCTGAGGAAGCTGCCTCTTTTTGTTGAAAAAGGCCATTTCCAGCTTGTTCTGAGGCTGTTATTCAAGATGCCTGAGTCAATTACAGCAGCCTAACATCTGTCAGCCTGTTAGGAGTATTGGGGATCATGTATATATGTTTTTTTTTCTTTCAGTTGCTGGTTAAAGAGGTCATTTTTATTTGAAAATTAAACTTTTTCTATGGTCTCCATTAACAAAAGCTTTCTTGTAATCAAGTCAAAATGGATTACGTTTGATGTCAATAAAGCACCAGTTTCAAACTCAGCTCCGTATTAACTGCACTAAACTCTACAAGAGTATTTACGTTTGTCCGTTGGAACCATTAGTACAATATCCTGTCTTATAAAAGTTGTATTTATGATGGTTGCGTGTGATGTCAGTAAATTCGGGAGCGCTGACCCTGACCAGGCTTCATCCTGCAGCATCTAGAACTCAGACAGACATTTGATAAACACACCGGTCTCTGGCTAACACAGTTTTCAATTTACAAATGCACAGTGAGTGAGCGATAGATTTCCATAGGCTTTCTACAAGAAAAGTTAAGAATGTAGCTTACTTAAAGGGATTTTTTTTTACCCATTGTAAATGCAATCGGTGCAAACATTCCTCATGGGAGTCAAATTAATTTGTTTAAAATCCATTTCGAGAAAGTATAAAATGATACAAACACATATTAGATGAACAGTAAATGTCATACACACTGCTAAATGACTTCAAACTGAGTTGACGATTTAGCTCTCTGGAGAAGGAATAAAAACAAGAGAATACGAAGAGCAACAAAGAGTGAATCTATCTTGGGCCCCTTCAAAGTCCAGACATCCGTCCTGCTGCGAATCTGCAGGAAGACCTGAAAACTGCAAGCCATAAGCAAGAGCTGAAGCTGCGTGACTGTGCCAAGAGGGACCAGCAGGGACTGTGCCAAGAGGGACCAGCAGGCACTGTGCCAAGAGGGACCAGCAGGGACTGTGCCAAGAGGGACCAGCAGGGACTGTGCCAAGAGGGACCAGCAGGGACTGTTGCCAAGTCAGCGTGTAACGTGGGCAGGAAATCGCTCCAAGAACCTGCAGCTGCTAAACTGACCAAAGATTCCTCCACCAAAGAGTCCACTGCTGAAATCCATATCATTTACTTACAGTAAATGTCAGCAGAAACGAATATAACCCTGAGAAATCTTAAGTGGCAGCATTTGGGTTTTCAATAAAATATGAGGTTTATTAAAAATGTGCGCACATCGTTTCGGAATTTCAAGAAGAAAATTATATGGGATTAATAGCCCAGGATGGAATCTGGGTGATTTTCGTTTGTTGACGTCACCGACCCTCGACCTACAGGTATCGCCATTAATGAATCCCAGCTGACCCCTTTCAGGCCCAGTGTCACATCAGGGCTGAACCAAGGCTCTTCTCAGAGGAAGGCACCAGAGAGGTCGTCAGGGTAGGAGGAGGCGTCGTCAGGGTAGGGGGAAGCGTCGTGAGGGTAGGAGGAAGCGTCGTGAGGGTAGGAGGAAGCGTCGTCAGGGTAGGGGGAAGCATCATCAGGGTAGGAGGAAGCGTTGTCAGGGTAGAAGGAAGCGTCGTCAGGGTTTGGGGAAGTGTCGTCAGGGTAGGGGGAAGCGTCGTCAGGGTAGGGGGAAGCGTCATCAGGGTAGGGGGAAGCGTCATCAGGGTAGGGGGAAGCGTCGTCAGGGTAGG
>JAODUD010000134.1:6851684-6867885 GCA_026784285.1 Stomatorhinus walkeri
TAATTTATCTATTCACTCTTCAGTTCTAGATCTCCGAGTTGCTCTTGGAATGGAATGAGAGGAGTTGGATCAGCCATGTTCAGAAAGACATCAGACGCTAAGAGACAAAGAATAGAAGAAAAAAAACCCCAAAAGCTCAGACACAGACACACACATCTTCAGATCAGACATCCAAACACGACACAGCTGGAGAGATGGCAACGGGCACTGTGGACCAGGGCCAGTAGCATACAAACCAGCAGCAGGTTACCTGGAACCGGCTTGGCGGAGCGGCGCTGCACAGGAATGCAGGATGTACGGGGAGCACAAGCGTTCACTGTTGAGGCTGGCCGACGTGCTAGGAAGTCACAGTCGACCAAACGGGTGTTCGTCACGGAGCCATCACGAGCCGAAAGGCCTCCCCTGGGATTTCTCTGGTCCCTTCAACTCTCAAAGTCCATCCTTAAAGGCAGAGACAGGGCAAAATCCACACCTAAGGTACCATTCAAAGCATGTGGGTGAATAAATTCGGGGTCACGATAAAATGTCACAGGTGCAAATTTTCGGGGTGGGAACCCCAGACTCTCAGCCTGCCTGCTGAAGATTTAATGAGCATGAGGGAACTTCACCTAAAAGAGAAGGCAGAAATTCTTCAGGTTCATCAAGAAACTAAAGAACCGGAATGCAAAATCCAGGGTTCCAGTGTGACATTTCACAAGGGCCATCGGTGGAAGCAGATGAAGTTGAGGAAGTGCAGTCTAGGGCCTTGCGGGGGTAGGGCAGAGTAAGGGACAATAAACAAAGACCCCCCCCGCCCCCCAGACCTCCAGCCCCCTCTAAAAGGGTCTTATGCAAAAGCGAGCACTTTTGAACTGGGCCTGCAGTACTGACAGCCAGCTGGTTCCTATTTGAGGCGCCGTGTGAAACTGCTATCTCATTACCGGAATCCCGAAGATGGGGAGGAAGGTCCCTGTGCTCTTCACCCCTCCTCTCCAGACAGAATCAGCGTTGTGCCTGAAAACCAGGGGGAAAAAATAGGTTTGAAGTCTATGGAGACACTATGGAATTTCAAGTCAGCAGATAAACATACTTTTGTTCCTGGAAATTCGTTGGTAGATATAATCTCTTATGATGCATAAGTTTTATTTGTGTAAGTAGACCACCACTAACTATTATCATCAGGTAGACTAACTTTTATAAATGCGAACTGGGCTACTTATATTATACTTAGACGATTATTTTACTCCATTGAAGCACCTTTCCTAAATTCTGATTAAAGTTATTTTGATTTTATAGTGTGCCACTGCGAATTTGACATCAGTAGCTTGGAATTTAATTGTAAATGGTTGCAGCAGCTATGAATGCTTCAGGCTTGGATTATGGTGTTTTATAAAAGCAATACAGTATCCTTATTGCTCCCGAATGACTTCTAGAGCAGATGCCAGACAGCCGTGCAAAAGGAGGGAACATGAGGAACAAATTGAGGTAGAAGAAATGCGGTAGAAGGAGAGCCTTTCCTGGTCCTACGGGAACCGAGGTCACCGTTCGGGGTACACTGATCACCCATTGTTGGACGTAAGCTCCCGGGGCTTATTCTCTCCCAGTCCACCCCTTCTCCATCAAAGAGTTCCGTTCAGCCGCCTTTTCCTGTCTGAGATGGAGAACGGGGGGTGGGGCGTTGTGTTTGGCGAGGCAGGGAGGGGTCATCCAGGCGTACGGGTGGAGGTTACTCAAAGGCCAAAGACTCAATAGGGAAGTGCAGAGACAATGCTGCCATTTATCCAGCCAGGAGAGGAAAGGGGGAACTGCAGCTACGGAGCCACGGAACCTGGGACGGGAACAAGGGCAACACTGCAAGCTAAGGATCTGCCTAGCTGCGGATGAGATCGGATACCTGTGCGGGCAAACACTGCAGCTTTAGCACCAAAGTGCCATTGAGTCCTTCATGTATTCCATGATGGATACCAGATCTGCTGACCTCCAAGCCTGCTGGAACTCACACTCCACTGTTTGGTTGTCCATATTGGTCAAAATGGAGCAAGATGGTGCTGCTGGCAGTAAATCATAATGTCATTTATGTCACGGTACTGCTGAATTCTCAAATCTGATTGGTCAGAAGGGTGTTGATACATAACTGCAGATGTAGTGCGGCCATTATAAACATTATAATGTTTAATTCTAATTGACGTTACTTAAAATTCCATATGTAGAACACAATTTAAACCCGAGCCAAGTTGGAACCCTGGTAAAACTCCCAAATAAACCAGTAAATGCTGAGCGGCAGAGCAGCACATGCAGAGCGGGACCTACTGGAGCAGATGTTGAAGTCGGGGGCCCGGAGGCCGTAGTAGCCAGCTGGGCAGGCGTGGAGACACTCCCCGTATTGCCTCATGCCCTCTCTCCGCAGGAAAAGGAACAGCTTGGGTTGACAGGTGAGGCAGCCATTGTCCTTGGAGCAGACGGAGCAGCCTTTGCAGATGGGGTACGCGCCATAGCTAGCTGGAAAGAAAAAGTGCGGAGAAATCAGGAGAAATCACGATACATCATCCTCCCTCTGATTCCCCAGCAGTGTTAGAAGTTAGCATTAAGCACACATGCTCCAATGAAAGACGGCGGACAACAGGACCGAACGTGACCCCCCAGTAACACCTCTCATCATATGCTCTGTCACATGGTGTGGTAGAGCTCTCTGCCAGCTGGACAAACACCCCAGTTGAGGATCCCCTGGCTGATGAATCCCTCCCTCAGCAGAACAGGTATAGTTTCTGTTTTATCCCAGGGGGTCCAATGAAAATTCGTCAGGAAATAACTTAGCATATTCTTAGCTGAGCACAATTTAGCGTCTTCTCAGGAAGACAGTCTTAGCCAAATGAACCAATCAGGAGGCCTAAAGACCACATCAAGACAACATATCTAAACAACACTAAATAGGAACTAACCTAAAATCTAGTTCAAGTCCAGCTTGATCATTCCCTGCAGCCACAACCAAAAAGAGTTATATTGTTTGCCAAAACTGTTTATTATTTTGATAGAGTGCCTCTTTTATCATATCAAGACACTACAGAACAGAGAAAAATACTCAGACTAGAAACACGTCCCGACCTCACGTCCAGCTGCTGCTGAATGTTTATTTATGTTCGACTCTGACGGCTAGATCTGCTGATGCCGTTGGCCGTCCGCACAATGCGAGGGCTCATTCCCACTGAAGATATGTTTACTTAGCACCATAATAATGCTAACAGGGGCAAATTCAAGACAGCCAGACAATTCAACACAAAACAGCCCTGGTTAAACCTTCCTAAAAAATAAAAACCAAAAACAGTTACAGATGGATCAGAGAATTATGCAGGTTTTGCTAATTTACGGAGGCCATGGAGACAAAGTCGGGTCACCCATATATTTCAATAGATTTCCTTTTTAATATGAATACCTCATTCCTTGCCATTCTTTATGCAACTCAGTTGGTTATTCTAGGTTGTTGTTTTGAGACAGTCAACAAAAAATTTAAAACCACAGTGATCTAACGGTGAATTGTTTTGGGCTGGAACCAGTAACAGACCGGTTCACATGCCTTCATTTTTACAGAAAATTTGTTCGGGTGACTGCGGAACAAAAAAAAATGGCTATTGACTGAAGCCAAGTTTTAAATATCAAGAGTAGAGATAAAATAACAGCACTCGCTCACAGGACGACCCACCACAATGCTTAATAAAATAGCTCAGTAGGAACTCAGGCGGAGAGTGAACTTGCTCTTCACGGCGGTTAGACGTATCGAGTTTCTCTAATCATTTCGTAATTATGACTGCGGGTGACGCCATCTTAAAGCACCATGAAAGAATTATGGGAGTTACGTAATAATGTCATGATTAACTGTATTTACGCAGCGTACATGGGAACAGGTCAATGACCTCTGTTAATAAAAGCCTGATAGCGCTGATATCACACACAGGCAGTACTCCTTAACGGTGTGACCTCGATTAACTGTGCCAAACAAACTTCAGTCACTTAGACAAGGACTACTGTGAACAAATCCACATGTGTGGGACAAACACCTCAGGCTGTCTTATAGCTGGTGAGCCCCCCCATCCCCAGTGAGGAGTTCTGACTGGGAATCTGTTCACCAGAGAGGCCCCAGTCTTACGGCTTCCTGTACATTGCCACCCTGATCTGCACGCTTAATTACTTTATTTTGGTAATTATTTAGGCACTAATTAAAACTGCCGTGGGACCACGGAACTCCAAGGCCTCGGTCCTCGGCCCGCTTTTCCACCCGCCTTTCCGGCCCGCCTTTCCGTGTGGCGCGCCATGGCTTCCTGGTCGGAGTCCCAGCACCCGCCCAGCGCTCTCTGTACCTGCTTCTCAGCTGCGGGGAGTCTCCACTTTTTTCCTGGTAACACAGACACGCCACGTGCCGGCTGCTTAGGGGACACCGGCAGCACGGCTCCCAGGACCAAGTTTTGTGTCCCCTGGGGCCTAGGCTTGAGGCGCAGCACGACCGTGCCCTCATTCGCTGGGAGTTTCCACTGCCTTTCAGCATTAAAGCCGACACAGGCCGAGTCAGCTGCTCTGCCTTTGATCTGAAACATCAGGTGACTGGAGTACCACTCACAGTGGTCTTATATTGCACTGCAATGGGGCTTCAATAATAATCCTCTTTGTTGTGTGTTAAGGAAATGACGAGTCTGATGCCTGCTTTGTTTACAGTAAACTGACACTGACGACGCTCTGTCCCACCTCCGCACCACCGTCTTTAAACACTGTTAAAAAAAAAATGGCAGCTGTTTTGGGGGAAAAATATCTAGAAATAATTTTTTTAAATGTGCGTTTTTTTTATTAAGCTTCTAATGGAGGTTTGTTTCATCTACAGAACATGCTGTAAAACATATTTGGTGGCTGGATTTTACTGTTTCTTTTCTCGTTTTACCCAGGATTTACAAACACTGGCAGGGACTGCTGAAAGTGGTGATGTGTTCAAGGCGTGTAACACCGTAGCGTTCAGGAAGGGGCAGGAAGCAGACCGCGGGGTGTTGCGTGAGAGCAGTGAAGCGACACGGTTGGGGTGGGGTGAAGGGGGCAGACTTTGAAACTCTTGTGTGTGTCACCCAATGGCTGCTGAGAGACAGAGATGGTGGGTAATTGTCTGTCTGTCATTCGTTCCCAGGGTTTGTCCCCAGCCCCATCTGACTGGAAAGGACTTTTTGATGACAGAGCTGTTAATTGACTATATGTACACAGCGCTGACCTAGCGGGGGACCACTGCATGTCTTCTCTTCCTGCAAGCACTGGAGCTCAGCATGTTTACAGAATTACCACAATGCTGAGCGGTTTATGCTAACAGACAGGGGGGGGGGGTGGGGTGGGGGGCGGGTCCTCTGACGAACAGAAAGCCAAGAAACATCACAGTGGCATCTCCGTCCAAACCGCACAGTTCAACAGCCAAACATCCGTGAACGCTGTCCCTTTAAGCAATCACCAATAAAACAAGTGGGCCTTTATCCTGTCATCCAATCTGATTGGTCCGAGCGTGGGTGTCCCACATTTCAACAGCGCTCCCCAGTGGGCGGCTGACTCATGTGGTCGATCGTCGGGAGTATTCCGACATTCACGGGCACGTTGAGCTGAGGTCAGCTCACGCGAGTCCACAACGGTGTTTCCGGCACACTCTGGTGGACGCAAGTTGCGGACCACCCACAAGACCCCCCCCCCCAAAACATGACAAGGCCCAGAGACCAGGATGCAGGACTGGGGGGGTCCATCCGCCTTTAACTGTTTCAGATCAAGCTTAGCTGGAGAGCGTCGCTGTCAGACTGAATTGCCTTTAAACTGTGCAGCTGCTCTCCTCTGCCGGCCGTCCTTATAAAGGACGTTAGCTGGGGTTAATCTCACGGCACGGGGACGGTGCATCCGGCCCCTTTTCACTATTTGCATCTGGCGTGGCGGGCGGGCGGCACATCCTAGAATTAAATCTGCAGAAATGAGGGGAAACACGAGTTCATAAGGAAACCGTTATTTGGGAATTTTTTCTTCGTCGGGGTCAGGTCTGGAGAAGGAATTCCCAAAGAAAAGCCCAGGAACATAACAAAGATGCCATTGAGTCACGAATCGGTCACTGGCAGGTGCCTGAACTGATGGAAACAAAATATATGCCGTCCACAGGAATGTGCCGCCTGAAAGACAGGAGGAAAACCACGACTTTGCAGGCGAAAGCACACGGTCCAGCTCCATGCGGGACACGTGTTGCGCTACAGCCCCAAGGAGAAGCTATGATGGTCACACAAGAAGAAGGGGAGCAGGGAGCTGGATCACTGCACACAGACCCAATGTGGCCCCAGAAAGGTCCTTTTTCCAGCAGACTTTGCTCAGAAGCAATGTTGCGTGGATTAATATATTGAGAAGATCTGCTATAGGAGATACTGATATGATGTGTTCATCATGCCCAGACACAGACAGAGATTTACACAGATCCACTCTCAGGTTTTTCATATTTGCCACGATGACGAGGCCAATTAGATAACCAATTAGATTGTAGAGGAGGTGGGTGCAAGCAACTACAGGAGGTGGGACTAACCAATCATATGTCTGCCTCCTGTAGTTACTTGGATTCACCTCGTCTACAGTCTGATTGGTTATCTCTCTGAAACAATCATTTTTCGTTCTGCCCTCAGAGTATTTTTGTGCAAGTAAAACTCCCACAAGCGACAATAACCACCTTGTTTGTGATGTCATGCTGCTGGTCAGACCAGCTCTAGCAGAGACACCACATCACAAGTCCCAACACAACAGCCGATATAATGGTCTCCATTTTCCTCAAACATATTCTATGCTTTGTTCAAAAAGGAAACGTCGTCACATCTGGAGATAAAGAACGAAGTCTGTTCTAGGTGATGCCTGTAATGAAAGCCGCCTGGCATGCACCAACAGCTTTGGCAATATCGCACGCCACGCCGTTAAACATTTCTGCAGCTTCGGGTCTTAAAACAGTAACTAACTCACTTTGACAAGGGTTCGAGGACTCAGGCGAGAAGTCCCACGTGTTTGGTTACTACACAGAAAAAGTGATGGACCCTTGGTCTGGAAGAAGGCACAACAACGTGAAGTCGCATAATGCGGAGAAACCCAGAGGGCTCTTTGCAGGACATCCATTTGTATACATATATGATATATGATGTCATTCACGGTACCTTCTCCTCATTGGTTTATTGACCCTTCCTGGACAGAATCTGAGTTGTTCCGGAGAGATGCATTAACAGATTATGGTTCGCTTGTCTGCCCAAAGAGAATGCTTGTCTGAAATAAGATTGTTATTGTACTTTTCAGTTCACCCCAGAAATACAGATGTGCAAACAACCTGAGGGACCCGTGTCTTGGTTTACAATCGAGATCAGAGCCCAACGCTGATGTGAAGACCCACACATGTAGGGCGGTGGCTCAGGAAGTAGACTCCAGAGCCAAGATCTGCAGGTTCGTGCTCATTGATGGGCTCCAGTGTGGTGCCCTACAGCGGAGTCCTGGAAAGCCCTGGTACAGCATGTCTGATTGCGTGGGCGACATAATTCGCTTTATAGCAGGAACCGTAAGCTTCTGCGGGTCTCTGCGTTTAGTGGCCCGGAAAAAACTTCTACTTAGAAGAGTGAAGGCAAAAGTTATGGGGAATTCCAGCCTCTGCTTAGCCATAGTTTTACTTGACACTCTCCTGCAAGATAGAGATGGGTGAGAAACACATCGAAAGCTCTGAACATTTATGCTTCCGAGATTTTACAGCTGGAAATGATCAGAATTAGGACATGTGTATTTTTTCAGTTTATGTTTACAAATCCTACCGTATACACGTGTTTATAGTTTAAGATAATCCCACCCTTTTAATGACTTTAGCAGCATCTGTATGTACAAGCACATTTATTTGTGAAGGTAGTAAGCATGCCAGGCCCAATCCTACTGCAAAGACAGATGTTGGGCACTGATATCTTCATTCATGTTCTTTAAAAGGGCCAGTTAAATCCGAGGGGGAAAAGCCACCTTTGTTGTGTTCGACTTCTGTTAGACTTAAGAAAGGAAGTGATGGTTTCCTAAAGAAGCTAGGAATTGTGGCGGTGGGAGGGAGGGAGACAGCCCGGTCAACGGCAGTGGGGAGCTGGAGGAAAATATTTGCAAAGCCTGTGCATTTGACATGGGCGCGCTTGACGGTCGTGTTCAGCGGGAGGCGCTGTAGGTGCACATGCGCATGTGTTTTATGTTGCCGTGGCAGCAGGTGTTTCCACCCATTGCGCAAGAGCACCTTCTATTGGACGAGGTTTCTTGTTTTTTTTTCGCGACCCGTTTGTTTCTGTTTCACTTGTATCACCCAATTGTATCACTGCTCCCTGTGGCCGGCACGGCAGACCGCCTCCACCCAAAAGCGGCAGATGTGACGTGACGATTCCACACTGTGGAGGTGAGCATGTGCCAGCAAGACGCAATTTCCCAATGGCCATGCAGACAGGGACTCCTGCGGAGCAGCCACGCCGAGTCAATGCTCACGATTGCTTAACATGACTCTTTGGCGTGTTTCTGCGGCGCTCAACTGAGGGCCGTCCAAGCCCCTGCAGAGGAATGCAGGTCCGTGTGAATTTTATGGCCAATATGGGGCCATACCCATAACAATGGGCCACATCTGGAGAGTAGAGCTAAAGACAAACTCTTTGTTTCATGGAAAAGCAAAAAAGCCTTCAGCCCCCCCTCCCCCCCCCTTTAATTGTTAAGATTTATTTCCTTGCTAGACCCTTTAATCCGCGTACCTTCACCATTTCACACACTTGCCCGTTTAAACAGCTGGACGCCTTCAGCTGGAGTCCATCGCACGACGGCGGAGGTTACCAAGGCCGCAGCCCCCCTATTCCCACCCCCTTTTTTAGGGTCACGGGGTCAGACGCAGAAACGCTACACCCCCAGCTCACCCACTATCGCCTGCTGGCCACGTGTGGACGACACAAATTACAGAATCGCTACCGAGTAACGTGGACTGAGTAACCACGACCTAATCAGCCTAACCAGTTTAACCGGGATTGCTAAGCAGTGTCCCACCCCTAACCAGCAGGTCTGATCTTTAACTTTAAATGAACGACCACCGTCCCTCACAGCATTATGATGACATCACAGCCATGTCACACTGCCATCATGACGGGTCACACCTGTCAATCGGTGAAGTGACAGGAACAGAGACCTTCTGCCTTCAGCTCATTGGCACAAGCAACTAACAAATGTTGGGGGCATTTTTATTATATTGAAGTCCGTTTTTGCAGAGTGGGGTTCTGGATCATAGCAGGCAGTCGCTGTCACAGGAACAGCTTCGTGTTTCTGGAGGAAACCTGCGTTTCAAAGTACTCCTGGTGATTAGGGCCATGCATGTGGTCCCGGGGGGTAGACCTCTGTACCTGTGATCAAAAGGTCATGGGCTTCAGCCTGGGCTTGGCAAGATGCTCACACACACCTTAAGCAAGGCCTTTGACCCCCATGATGCACTGGGTAAAGCGACTTACTCTGTTCTTGGGCCTCAGGCTTTGTGCTCGAATGTGTAAGTGTGTCTCAAATGAGAGCAAGATAGCATATGCAAAAAAAAAACATATTCCGATGCATTTGTGTGAATAAAACATCATTTTATTTCTCACAGCAATGTTTTTATAGCCCACATGGCTTTAATGTTGATGTTCCCTTGCCAGTAACTCGCAAACTATTTCCGACTCACTTACCGAGAGCGAGTAGGAAGAGAGCGGCTCAAGATTAGCACACCTGTTGCCAATTTATCACACATAAATCTCACACCTAATTTTCGCACCTGTAGCTCGATTTGCTCCGAGTCCAATGAGCAATTCAGTCAGCCACACTCCCCGGATGAGTGGGGCCGGCTGCCCGGACAAGGATTCGAGGGTGGGGGGGTATCCAATAGCGTCTGAGCAAACTGCAGTGGAAGGTAAGTTTTGGGAATTTTCTTCTTCCACACTGCATACATCTCACACCAGTACCCTGCCCTGGCCCCCCATACAAACCCAGGAAATATCTCTGGTAAAATCCCAGGCGTGTTCTGAAGTCAGTGGTCCAGTAGTATTCCCTGGACTGAATCCCATCTTTCTCCATCCTCACACTGCCCTTTTGCTAAGCCAATCAGCTTCCCCCATTCACGTACACCTTGGCTGCAAGGCATGGTCGCACTTCATTAACCCTTTAACAAGGACCCCCCCACCACCACCACAGCTCAGCTGCAAGATCTGAAGCAGTACCGGGGGTCAAAAGTGGAACACACACCGGGGGAGGCGGGTGGGGGCAACACTCCGCTTTTCACACGTGGCCGGAGCAGAACCGGCACATCAAAGACGAGCGGAGTGCCCCCCTCCCCTCTGTGAGGGGGCAGGGCCTGGGGGCATCACTCCCCAACATCTCAGCAGCTGAGGGAGGGGCATGTTGTGGCTCTGTTTATTTAGGTGGCTGCCTCCCCCCGCTAAACATAGAGGAGAGGGTCGAACCTGCAGCAACACGGGACAGTTGTCTCCGTGACACGGGGGCTTAAACAAGCACTTAGCTTTACCTACGGAGAAAAACACTCGTTTGTCACCAATCTGACGCCCATAGAGGTCACACGCACCAGTCCACAACTTCGGTGCTCTTCAACAAACACGTGATTTCAGATTCACAAAATGGCAAAAGATATAACTAACTCTGACAGCGCGGTCTATTCCTCAACAACAAGGGATTTTTCTTCTGCGAAAACGTGTAATTTTCATATTCAGGCAACGCATTTTCGGCTGCCGTACCTCAAAAGGGTTCAGACCACGGTCACGATCCCCCTGCTTCTGTGTCCTGCTGAGAACCTCGTAGTGGTGGTAACTGCTGTCGGTTGGCATCAGATAAACCCCAAATACAGCCTCCAAAGAACCCAAATTAGCAGTACAAGGCAAGTCATGGGTTAGCGTGTGACCTGCCATAATATCCAATTGAATAAAGATCAGTTTCCTTTAAGTATAATTGTGAAATCTCAGACGCCGGGTTAACGTGTGAGGAAGGTTTACTGTACCATACTGTTATTAAAGATTTGAAATCAGACCAGGACTGGAATCCTATATGGGCAGCCATGTGCTAAAAAATGGCTGATATCTGTACCCGCCTGACCTCTGTTAAATAACATTAACATATTACATGCTCAGCCTGTTGCAGATCCAACTGACACTAGCAGGACTCACTGTTTAAACTTCTTCCATCTCACAACCGATTCAGCCAGAATGACCGCACACTGGATTAAGATTGAAGCAACAGTAGGGAAGGGAATTCCCTGCAATGCAGGGTGCTTTACACTGGACACCACAAACAAATAAAAAACCAATGAGAATTAAACAGCCATTAATGGTGAGTGTCATTCCCTCTCACATCGCTGAAGGGCTGCAGGCCGAATTCGAATTGGAATTCCGAATTGGAAAACCGCTTATCGAGCAGAGTGGTACCAATGCCACGAATCAGCTCAGATGAGGAGCTAGAATGAATCGGGGCATGTTTCCTGCCCTCATTTGATGGTCTTCTCCATCTGTCTGGGAATTTACAGACACACTGGAGTATGGATACAGAAGCACCAAACTGCATCAGACAGAGATCATTCCCAAACTCCACCAGAGACCTTCTGAAGGACTTTCAAGTGTGGATGCTCTATTCACCCTCCTCCAGGACACAGGATTCAGCCTTTGACTTCCACGGGCCAATATGTATCAGGCGATTATGCACAACATAATAAGATGAACTGCAATTGTATTTTTCACATTTAAAGAGACAGTGTAATTGAGTAATGGATGAGGGTTTGGAAACTCCAGTTAAAAACATTGCTACTGCAAGAGGATGGTATATTTTTTATAAAAAACACAATATTGCTTAAAATGTTGTAGGTCCGAGTCTGTTATTCTTGAAGTGGAAACAGAGCATCATGGGAGATGAGATGAACATTAAAATGAAGGTGGATGGTAACTGTGGGAACCATAGTGTGTGGGTTTAGGACACTGGGCAGCGATACAGTACTGACAGGCTGAATCTGTGGTAGAGCAGAAACTGTAGGCAGGAGGAAACATCACCTCACGAGGTTTATCTTTAGGACTGATCAGGTGCCTCTCCCCAGGTAAACATGCAAACACATCAACAGCAAAATGTGTGCTCAGTGACACCAGCAGACCCTGTAGTGTGAGCTGCAGGCTTGATCTCACCTGTATGTGTGTCTCACGGAGAGCAGTAACTGAGAGGTGAAAAGACGATTTCCCCAAGGGGATCAATACAGTATCACAATTCTATTCTACGATCTGGAGAGGTGAACCAAGAACCCAGAGCAGAGCTGATCAAAGGGAGCTTTAGAATACCAAACGCTTTAGACTTTATGACCCAGGTGGTGCCTAAATACACCCACACATTACAAATTCAGTCATGATTAGGAAACAGGAACAGAACACAGTGTATCTTTACAAACTGGCAGTAAAGGGGCTTTGATCGGTTTCAGTCTCAGTCTGTGTTTACTTTCGATTTTTGAAACTACATGAAAAACTATATTTCTTTCTTTTTTATGTAGGGCTTTTTAAAAACCTGCCCGTAAACTTCAGGAATATGGTAATACCCTGTCTCCGTGCTGCATCACAATGCTAAACAACCAGAGTAAGTCACAGCCATTAAGTTAAGGCGGAAGACATCTGACTGTTATTGCTTCTGTCTTCTGTCCTCCCCGCCCGATTCTCAGCGCTGTGTGTGCTGTTTTCAGAGATAATAAACGGAGCTAGCAAATGCAGCACATGTCAGTGTGCCGTCCATGCAAACCGCTAAGCTATTTTTCATCACAAAGCAGTGTGTTGTATCAACCCATAAACATGCAAACTACACATGACCCCTGCCACGCATATTACTTATCATCCTCAGGGATGATGATAGTCATTTATATTGGGAAAGACAGAGGGCTCCAAAAAATAAAAAACTGACCCCCAAGTTAAGATAAAACAATACTAAGTTTAAGAAAAGTTAGCTAGGTTGCAATACAAGTATATAATGGCCAGGAGAATAAAGGAATTTGAAAAATGTTAATGGTTTTGCGTTTTCCCACCATTTTTCTTTCCAGATCTGCACTCCATCGCGTTGCACGATAAACACAACTATCCAGATCTACTGCTGAGTTCACAAAGCCTGCATGGCCACGGAACATACAAACTGAATGCAACAGAGTGTGATGCCTCCACAGGCCGTGTGAGGTACTGCGGCTCAACCCGACCTGTTTACTGCGTTCCCACGGGCCACCGCCATACACGAGACTGCTTTCCCGCCAGTTTTTAAGAGCAGGCCGTCACATGCTGGTCCTGAAAATGAAAAGGTGACATTTGCGTGCCTCCAGTCGAGGATGAGAGGTGTCCTCTGTAGCCTATAAGCGACTGCATTTATTTTCTACCTAAAGCCCCGTTCCCCAGGCCATGTGGTGTCTGGCAAAACATGGACATTCACTGCTACCTCATTTGCTCTCAACACCCTGCTCACCCTGTGAGGGGCTGGAGCACGGAGTCAGCTCCCGGTGACCCCGGGTGACCCCTGGTGACCAGGCCAGGCCCTCCCAGGCGCGATTCTCCCCAGCTCTGTTAGAGTCGCGTGAAAGACAGCAAGCTGAGCGCTAAGGACCAGGCCAAGCTAATTACAACCACCCCCTGTTCTGATTGGAAACATGCTCAACGTCCCCTCCCCCCTCCTGGGGCCACTCGGGGAGGGGGGGGGGCGGGGAGATTGGTATGGAAATCACAGATGAATCGTATCAGATAGGTGCTGCAGTGTCACCAGCTCCCCTCACATTGCCCATCCTGTTTTGATAAAAGCAACTCATCCGTCTGCAGGAATTAAAGCAGAGTGGGGGTGCTGGGGTGGGGAGAGTAAATAGGGGAAAGAAATACAAACAAACACCAATGCGGGTCTAGACTGTCGAGGGGGGGCTGTATCTATTAACTCAACACATGTGCGTTTATACTGTGTGATAACACTTCAGATAAGACTGCTAGTTACGCCCAATAAAAGTTAAAGCCTGACAGATACAAAATGTTGCATTCTCACTTACTCAACTTCAGCTTGACACTTCCCTCAAAGGTACAACAGCAGCAGCCTCCCAGTCCTGGCCACTTTTACATGGCGGGTCTGTGCACAACCCCCACATAACCTGCTGACCCAAGAAAAAATATACACTGGAAAACTACTGACTTCCCCATCGATCTCCGACACACACCACCACACGCAAACACACACTCCCACGCTATGCCTTTCTCCCTCATGTTATGGCAGAACTCCAGATATCTGCTTCCACAAATCCTGACCCCCCCCCGCCCTGAGGTATGGCGCCTGTCCTATGAACCACCGGCGCACAGAGGCAGACTCAGAATGCAGCGGGAAGTGGTCTGCATTCTGACACAGACAGACACATACTCCCAATTGGAACATGCCAAATGCACCCCTTAGCAGCCCTGCTGCAATATTTTGCACCCATAGCCTTGGAGACCTGCAAAACATTTATAGGAAGCCGAATGATCCGGAATGATCGAGGCTGGAAATTCCCTCCTTTTTCAGGAGGGTACCTACCAACTAAGGGAGCTAAGGGGGGTGGGCTGGGAACATACAGTCCGTTACCTGGGGACTGGGGCTAGAAATGTAACAAAGAGGAACACCCCCCCCCCCCTATTTGGTATTATCTAGAATGACTTAACACCGTCTGTATATTAATCATTAAATACAGCATTCGCTGCTCAGTAAACAGAAGAATACGACCAAAATAAGGGCAGCGGCCTCGTCAGCTCTGCAGCTTTATAAAAAAGCGAATTAAGCTGCGAGTGTTTAAGAGCATGTTCGTCAGCGGGCGATACGTCCCTCTTCCAGAGCCCGCAGAGGTGGTAGGCTGGCACGGTTCCCCGTGATATGCCAATCGCCAGAGGGAAATACCGGCTGTATTAAATATTTATTTTATTTTATTTTCAATTGCAAAAAAACTTACTTTTTAATGACGGGGGAAAGAACGCACCCCCAAAATGGGAGAACGGGAAGGCGTTGGGAGTTTAGGAACGTCGGCGCACGGAACGCTGCGGTGTTAATGGTTCGGTGAAGAGGCGATCCCAAGTGTACCCTTAGAAAGATTTAAGAAGGCGTAAAAACTAAAACTGAAAAAAGTAAATAAATAATAAAGTCAGAAGAACAATGCAAGACTCTGCAGAGACGTGAGAAATGAAAATATCCTGAAATTTCATACAGTGTCAGGCGTCTCTGCGAAAGAATCCCCGCTTCTCAGGATAAACAACGGGGTTTCTGTCGTTGGAGAGACCGAATGAAATCCGAACGTGAAGAATCCAGCCGCTTATCTTAGCACATAACGGGAATCCTGTTCCACTCGGGGAAAAAGCCCCCCATTGTCATTTAGCGGCTGCGCGCAATCGCTGAATTTCCGAAGCCGGGAGATCAGTCTCTAGGCACGGAACACAGCAGCGCGCGAGCTATCGTGTTCGCGACAGGGGGAAGCCCTCGCGGGCGCCACATCCGCGCGCGCCGAGGCGATTTCACGGCTAGCTGGGGGCCACCGCCGTCGTCGCGATGTCTGCGACTTTATTAATAACGCTTCCGATTCTGCCGTGGGAAGCTCGGAGGTTACGACACGTCGGCCACCTTGCTACATCATCAGACATCCCCTCCCAATGGACAAACATTGCAATTAAGGGATCAAATGCCAGTGAGAAAGCTGCGGGTTACCCCCCTGGGGTTACCTTGGCGACCGAGATGCAGGGGGCCCAAGAGAGACATTCAACCTACGTCCCATCAGAGCTCTGGCTGTGCTACTTACTTTTTGTTTGCTAATTTTAATGGAGGTAGTGGTGGTGGGGGTTGATGTCAGAAACGCAGAAGAAGCTCTTGGGGGGGGGGGGTCGATTTCTTTGCGCTGAGAGCCAGAGCAGGTCAGGACCTTGAGGGTTTGATACTCCTCAGGTGACGCTGCTCCCTCACAGCTCCCCCTGCTATCCCGCGCTACGGCTGATCTACCCAAGCATGGCTTCCTCCACCTCACCCTCCACATCGCTCTGAGATGGAGATGGGGGGGCTTGCTCTTTGAGGTAGTTGAGCTCCCACATTGGTTGAGGGGCTCAGCAAATTGGGGAGGAAGCCGGCAGACCGAACTTCACAGGTTTTTTTTTGGGGGGGGGGGGGGGAAAAAACCCACAACCCA
>JAODUD010000134.1:6920930-6950273 GCA_026784285.1 Stomatorhinus walkeri
AAGAAATACTCCATACCTGCTGTTAATCGCTTCCATAAGGACATGCGGCTATGCAGGAAAATAAACGTCTAAAGGTGTTTTCAGAAGAAGCCGCGGCCTTGTTTGTTTTGGCGCCCTGAGGGCATCCGGCGGCTTCTTGGGTCGCGAGGACTCAAGGATCTGCTGGGGCGCAGTCGACGGTCTGCGGAGGCCGCTGTCTTTCTCCCAACGCAGCCACACGGGAATTCCGCACGGCACCAAAAGCCCTGTTTTGGACAAATGACTGGTAGAGTTGACTGACTGGTTCTGATGACTGCAGCACCTTCTCTGCCCTCCTTGTGGCCTCGTTCCCCGGAATGAAACGCATTCGCCAGTTATTTATCGCTAACGGTCACGTGACAGGTGGTGGCGCCACCTTTGTTTTTTGAACTTGCATCTTTTTTTGACAAGTGAAAGGTAGTTTTAAGCTGCCAGTGTTCGGCTGCAGAAGATGAGAGGTCTGCTCTGTTTGTTTTCCATGTGTCTCAGCTGAGAAATGCTACCATTTCCTGTGAGCTGAGCTAAATTGCAAGCACATTGCGTAGTGTAAATGGGGGGGGGGGTTTGCGCACAAATGGATGTCTTCAGCGGTGCGGTCAAATTATTTTGGAAGCCTGGTAATCGCGCCTCCCTGGAATCTCTTAAGGCTCACAAAGGCTGGTTTGAGGCATGGAAACGATAGCTGCCCGCGGGAGCCCCGCTTTCTGCATTCAGCAGCCTTCCAAGCTAAATACGGACATAATTCGCCATTATGCAAAAATGTCCTTATGAAAACTAAGGGGCAGAAATAATTTTTAAGGTCTCAGAAGCACAAGGTCGCAGAACAATGCCTGGTGGGCCCCTTCCGTGTCATTAACGTTACGGGATGGAGTGTAATGACTTTCTGCAGGATTTCCTTCCGGCAAGAAAGTTTGTGGATTTGAAAATGGTAGATTGCATGAGACTTGATGGAGAAGCCAGAGTAGCCTTGCCCTTTTTTTTTTTCTTAACAGAAACAAACCCCTTCCCTCTTATGGGAATATGGGGGTTCCCTCCTCTAACCTGTGCTGGAAAGACGTTTTTACTTGTTTTACTTGTCATGTCGGGTGGAGGTACTCTGGCGTGCTTCAGGGAAGGGTTGGGCCTGGAGGGGGAGATTTGCCACCCGTCACCCGGGGTTGTCCGTCGCAGCGAGTGCAGCGGTCGGGACGGGAAACCCCCCCCCACTGACATCACCAGGCCACCTGTCTTAAAGGGGGTATTAAGTAGCAGTCATCCTCCTTCAACAAGGCTTTTATAGGTCCTGGAAAGAAATGTCCCATAGGGGAATCGGGGGAGGTGACTGATGGAAAGCTGGCGAGTCGGTGGACGGCTTGCGGGGCGCAGCCTGCCGCGTTCGCCGGAGACCCGAAACTGAGCTGTTCTAATTACAGGCTGCGGGAATGTGTGTGGGACCTATTAACCAAAATTGTTGAATCAACAGAAATTGTTCAAGGTTTTTTGCCGCGCCGACGTCCAAAAATGTTCAAACCCTTAGGCCTCCAGCATCAAATACCCGGTACCTACTCTGATGATGGCCAGGGTTTCTTCTGTCTTCCTATGACTCTCTGTCTACATAAGTGCACACATTGTGACCTGTTGTTTTATTTGTGTCGGATTCTTAGCATAGTTACTCTGTAGGACAGGATATCCGTAGAAACAGCGTGTTGTCATTAAGCCGCCCAGTGGCGATGATGGTCCGCAGGCTCATTTACGCTCGCTCATTGCCGTAACTTCTGGTGCCGCACCAGACAAAGCTCTTCCAGGGTCCTTGTAGTGGATGCTTACAAATGATTTTTTTTTTTCGTAGTTTTGAGGCCTTGCAAAGTGCTGGAAAAATATCTGTACCATAAACTGGAGAGATAGTAACTGTTTTCTGACACTTTCTATTGAGTGTCGGTACCTGTGTATTTTCTGAAAATCAGGAAGGTGAATGAGCATTTGATGGTCCACGTGCCTGTTATATGCCTTTCAGTGGCTCTCAGCAGAGTCCGTTTCATTTGCATGCTTATGGCAGCATGGCCAGCCTGTCCTGAAGGAGGAAACTCAGGGTGCCTCTTGTGCTTTTTCCATGTTAAACCATAACCCAGCATTCACCTCTGTCGCCTGGAAAGAGGCTGCATTCAGCCACATGGCACCTCCAGGCATCTGCCAGACTCAGATGCTGTGCTTGTAGCTTCCCGATTGGACCCCCTGACAGCTGATTGGGCAGTTACGCCACTGAGTGTGCCCGTTAGCCAAAACAGCTAACCATAAACTGGCACAGTAAGTGAGTAAGATGTGAACCAGGGGCATTTCTAGCTATTGAAAAAATGAAGTCAAGTTTACCGGGGGTTTGACTCTCTAATTTTTTTGGAGGAAGACTGGTATCGGGGCTCAAATACTCGGGGCTACGGTCCTGAGTGATCGGACCTAACAACACGCATGCTGTCAACCACCCTAAACTGAATTGGGGGTGACGGCTTCACCATACGCCTCTCTGCAGGAGAGCCACGTGTCTCCGTGAGCCAGCCGTGCACACACCCAGTGTGGTGAGGGGGCACGTGAGGTCCGTGTCCACGGAAACGGCCAGCGCAAGGCTGGGTCCTGGGGCTCGGGAAGCCGGGGGCAGTGGGGCACGAGTAGCCGGGTCCCCTCTCTCACCCATCCACCCCCCGCCCTCAAATGGTAATTAAAAAAGAATCAGGGGGACTTGGGGGGGGGGGGACCGGTGCTCTTGCCAGCGTTTGGATCATTAGTTTAAAAAGAAGCGGTTTGGAACAAGTCCGCTTTTAATAAAGTGCCGTGGGATGATCCGAACTGCCTACTTCCATATGTTTGTCCGTGCCTCAAGGGATTCTTTTAGGGATTTTTGGGGGGGGGGGGCAAGTGCAGGACCTGCAGTGGAAGTGTGTGTGCTGTCCTGTTCTTCGGCACACAAGGGGAAAAATCCACATGTTCACAATTTGGAGCGCGGTGAAAATAGTTTCAGAAGTCAGGAGGATATGGCCCGTGTTGAATGATTGAAGACTGGCGTGTCTTACTGTGGGGGATGTACGGGCGGGGTTTGCCTTTGTACAAACAGTCTTTTTGGAAAATGTTCCTCCATCAGCATCTGCTTGTACCTGTAGTCACATTAATGATGTACTGCTGTTATTAAAAGAGGGGATCCTGTGAAGTAATCGTGTCCCTAATCCGTAAGGGATTAGGCTGCTTCATCCCCGTGGAAGGGAGCCCGACGCGGAAGCGGCGTCTCCACAGATGGCTGCCCTTCATTGTCCAAGAGTCGTAAAAAGCCTGATATTTGCTGGATCTTTCAGTGGAACCTCTTCAAAGTATCCCAAGCTTAAATCTGCGCCCCCCACCCTGACCCCCGCCAGCTCACTACTGGCTGCCATTATTGGGTGGAGGATTGCCTGATTCCTGTGTCAGGTTTGCACATAAATAATATTGAAATATTATCCAATATTATTTATGATGTTTGGAATGTGCTCAGTTTGCCCAGATCCCCCAAATTCCAGGTATTCGTCATTTCAAAGCCACTGACTGCGAGATCGGAATCTGGGGGCTGCTTTAATTACACCTTAAAAACTGACCTGGGCTCAGGTGTTCCCAGTCACTCCCCTCGTGAATGTCCCCAGGAACATTTCCCTTGAGCAGAGAACAAAGTGTCACCCCCCCCCCGCAGTGTGGAAACTGACATGGGGTCCCACAGAGAATGTGCTCAGCTCGCGTCTTTTCACGTGCTCTGCGACGCGCCCCGAGGGAGGCAGCAGGTCAGCCTGGGTGTGTTTGGGTCGGCGGCGGGGGCTGTTGGGGCTCACACTCTGGGACAGCTCTGGTGACACTGCCGCCCGCATCTGCTCGGCAAGCGGCCTCATTCCTTCACTTGCTGAAGGATGCTGCAGAGTTTTTCTTTTTGCACTTTCCTGCCTTCTGTCTTTCTCCTTGAGGGTACCAGGGTCCTGTCCGGCATGCCGATGGAACGCTGGGGTTGTATCTTGAGTAAACGGCAGGTTACACGGGTTTAGAAGGGAATTGGGGGTGCTGATGTGCTGTCGAGCTTCGTGCCTTATTCGTTTGTGCGATGCTGCCATTTGCCCGCATCGAAGCTCTGGCTAGCATTGTGTGTAGTCTGAATTCCGAGAGGGAGGGTGGTTGGATGTGTGGATGGATGGTTGGATTGATTGATGAATGGATGGATGTGTGGATGGCTGGATTGATGACACCCCCCTGGTGTAGAGACCACTGAGATCATTTGCGCAGCCTGTCTGTCACCCTCCTCCCTTAACAAACACTTGAAATGCTGAGACCTTAATCCTCTATTAATGTCAATCCACAGGCTGCGAGGAAGCGCAAGATGGCCATGCTGAAAGCGCAGGGGAAGGGCCCCGAGGCCATCCGGGACCTCAACGAGTATCTGGAGCAGTCAGTGTCTTGCGGCCTTTTTCTTCTCTCCCGGTGCTTTTTAATTAAAAGAGGTTTTGCATGTCATTGAGCTGATCCAACTCCGCCCCCAGCGTGAGCCGGACCTGCCTGTCTGCCTCTTTGCCTCCCTCGCAGGTTTGTTGGCGACCAGGAGGCCTGGCATGAGCTCTCAGAACTCTACATCAACGAGCACGAGTGAGTTTATTTCTGATCTTGTACCCCCGCTAGCCTGCGCGGGCACCCGATCGGGCCCGACGCGCTGTGTAATCGGCGCTGTGACTCGTGCGGCAGCAGCAGGGTTGCGGGCAGACTCCCAGCTCTCCGGGTTTCAGGGGAGTCGCCTCAGTCTCCTGATAAACTTTCATAAATAAAAGGAGCCGCCCTCATCCTCACCTTAGCTCTGGTGTCGCTGCGGCCGGGTTTCCACCTCTATGGCCAAACGTGGAAAGGCCAGTGTCACACATCTCTTATTCATTTACTGGAGTGACCCTCCCGGTGCGGGAGATGCCCGCACTGGTCGGATAGGCATGGTTGTAAGTCGCCTCCGCCACCGCTCTGCCCCACCCAGGTTGTCGTGGAGCCAGACTGAGGCTTAGTGGTTTGGGGGGGTGCTAGACCCCCACGGGTATCGTGACGGCCATTGTCTGCGTCTGTCACACGGGATCAGGGTATAATAGGCTTTCGTTCAAAGCCCCGTGCACAGGCAGGACAGGAAAGTGCGAGAATGTGCCCTCCGCTTCTCACGTTGACATCTCAGTTGCCAGGGTGAATTGTCTGCTGAACAAGAGCGTGGTAAGAAAATCATTTTGTTTGTGTCACTTTTAATCCCTCATAATGGTTTGGGGCTTGGAGTCGGTGCGCGGCCTTGGGAGACGGCCTCGCTGTTGCCTCGGCAGGGAGGGGGGGGCACGAGGAATGCCCGCGCCAGTAAGAGGTTTATTATTGGATATTTAATGTTTTTGTCACAGATTTTATTGCTGCTCTGGTCAGAGGAAATCCCAGGGTGAGGGGATTATCCCGGAGCTTAGCTCAAGTTTTCTAATATCGTGCCCCCCCCCATCGCCATTCATCCCCAGCCTGTATCTATAGATGTACACACCCCCCCCCCCTCCCGGACGGTGAGGCATTATCGCCTGTGGTTTCCACGGAGAGAAGCTGTCCCAGCTTGATTCCCGGGAGAAGGTGGTGGTAACTCCCCAAGCCAGAAAAAAGAGGGGGAAATAAGGAGCCCAGGCTGTTAAAGACACAAAGCGCCTTATTGGCGTTTATAGGCTGCAGTCGTCTTTGTGCCTGAAGGCTGGATGTTTTTCGGTGAGCAGAGGCCGAATCGGAGGCCCCATGTGATTCGGTGTCGCCCCCCCCTCAGCCCTGCCGGCCGGGGCGTAGCAGTACGGAGGGGGGGGGGGCTGTCTGCTCAGCCCCTCGACAGCACGGGTGTAGCCCTGGTGCCGGGCACTCAGATAAGGCACATCTGAAAGCCTTTAAGGAGGGGAAGCGGTAATAGGGTGCAGCCCTCAGCCTCCAGAGCGGCCTGGCCGCCCTTTGAAGCGGGCTGCGAAGGCTCCGACTGCACAGATAGCCCACTCGTCTCCAGTGACACCGTGACGCAGGCGGCGGGTGAGAGGCGGGCCAACGCGGTTCGGGGTGACGTGTAGCCCCTTGTCCCCCACTTTCCCAGGCCCATGGTGATACGTCACCCCCAGGAGGTGGTGCTTGGGCACATTTTCTGTTTGCCAATATTTATGTCGTAAAGCAATCAGCCTTCAGGCCGTAGCATGTTGAACTTAGCGCTTAGCCGTTAGCAATTGGCATGACGTCTTTGGCCTTTAGCCCTTAGCATGAAGCCTTTAGCCTTTAGCTCTTAGCCTTAGCGCCTAGTGTGGAGTCTCTGGTGTGTGGGCGACTGTGCCTTGTGAAGCCCAAGGGAGTATACTTCACAGACGACAGCCGTAAAGCTGCGGTCGCATGAGGCATCTGTAAGCAGCAGGGGGCCACAAGCTGAAAACCCGTTTTAATATCCGTCCTCTGAAAACACAGTTCATGCGGTTCATTATGCACGCTCCCGTGTATGTTTGCGTTCGTTTTTTTTTTTTAACGACCGTAAAGCGCAGTTGCCCCTGACTCACTCGTCGCTCGTTCTGGTTTTATAGCTCCATGCTGCACATTTGCACGTCGAACGTCCTGTTGAGACGTCGGGCGGCCAGGCGGTCGTCTCCGTGACGAGGGGCTTTCCTACCCAGTGCATCAGGCACCGAATCGGGGCAGATTTACATGAGGTCAGTGGCTCTGTTTAGAGTGATCTCATCTCAGGGCCCTGGAGGACAGTTTGAGCAGGAGTCTTAAGGAGGAAGTGTTGAAGCCCTCCACCCCTGAGGAAAAATAAAATAAGAACCAGCAGCATGGGGTCTAGGAAACATTTCGATTTCACAGGGCTTCCCCCGTCGTCACCAACAAAAAGGGGAAAATATGGTTGCTAGCGTGGACTGCTGTCGGAATGGCTGCGAGATGGTCTGGGTCTGTTTGTCCAGCACAGCAAAGCGTAAAGTACATCCAGGCTCATGGTGCCCTGTTCTCTCTGTGCCCCCCACCCCCCCAGCTACGCCAAGGCTGCGTTTTGCTTGGAAGAGCTGATGATGACGAATCCCCACAATCACTTGTACTGTGAGCAGTATGCTGAGGTAGGTGTTAACCGGACCGGCGCCGCCGCGCAAGCCCTCCTGCCACCTCTCGCCATTTTTGCGTCCATCCGTCACGGCGTTTCGGTTCTGACCCTCCCGTGCCCCTCGCAGGTGAAGTACACTCAGGGCGGACTCGACAACTTGGAGCTGTCCCGGAAGTACTTCGCTCAGGCCCTGAAGCTCAACAACAGAAACATGAGAGCTCTGTTTGGGTTCTACATGGTGAGGCGAGTTTGTCTGTAGTGACTGTTTGCAGGGTGGATTAGTCACTGCTGACTCACAGCTCAGTCTTGGTAAAAGCCTTTCTTCCTTATACGCTGGCTTTATGGCACCCTTTCGTGTTTATGGCTAAGCTAAATAAATCGGTGTCTGAGCAAACTGCCCTTGGGTCGGGCTCTCGTTTCTCGGGTCTGCTTTTGTCAGTATTCCTTTTGCCTGTATATTTATTTAAAGCGTTCACTGACGCCGCCGCCGCGTGGGTTACGCTCAGCCCCACGTCAGAGCGCACACGGAAGGTAACGGACAAAGATGGGATGCAGAAGCGCACTGCGGTTTCCTGACGTCGGAGGGTCAGGTGGCACCCTGGGGGGCCCCGCATTGGCTCGGACACAGTCCCCGTGTTAGGTCACAGTCAGCGGGTTAACTGCCCCGGGGTCCCCGCATTGCCTCGGACGCAGTCCCCCTGTTAGGTCACGGCTAGTTTCACTGACGGCTTTTGCATTAGTTTCAGGTGAAGTGCTTCCTATTTGCGACAAGGGAAGCCTGCTGTACTGCAGAAGTAATTATAATGCAGGCGGTTTTAGAAAAACAGACTTGCACAGAAAATTTCAGCAAGCTACAACCTCAGCACTAATATAAAATTGAAAATGTATATAAATTTTCATTTAAAGTGTGTATTTAGTATATTACACAATTATGTATTTTTTTTTTAGCTGTCAGGTATCCTGAATGGTACGGAGGGGAAATCCGACACGAGTAATGTCTAACGTAGAGGTTTGTGGGACAACTTATTTCTGAGCATCGATCTGCCTGTGCATTATAATTATATGTCATTAGGTATAAGTACAAACGCGTGGCCCGTGTTATTTCGGTGTTCCTGCAGCTTGAGCGAGTGGTGGCCGGTGAGAGCGACGGGGACACGCCGGGCCCGTGGCCAGGCTCTCTGTCGGCGCTGTGTTTACGGCTTCGGCGGGACCCCGGGGCTCCTTTCTTGTCCCATGAGCGCGGACCCTATGGACCGGGCCTGTGGTTAGCTGAGCAGCTCTTTCGTGGCTGGAGAGCATGATTCACATGTCACTCTGCTCGCCGCACGGCCTGTCAGCACGGCCGTCGACGACGGAATGACTAGGGAAGCCAGCTCTGATTAAATTTCGTTAATTTATTATTTTTTTCCCAGCCTGGAATGGTTGGGGGGGGGTTCGCCGCATTCCCTCTGTAATGCTCGCCTCCATAAATGTGTCACCCGGCAGTTTCCGTGGCAGTTCTTGGAGGCCCGTTCAATGCTTGTGGTCTTTTACTGCTGCAGTTTGGACAGTGCTAATGCCCACCCACTTCCCTCTCCAGTCTGCAAGCCACATTGCTGCCAGTCCGAAAGTGAGTGCTAAGGTGAAGAAGGACAACGTGAGGTACGCCGCCTGGGCCGCCAGTCAGATCAACAGAGCCTATCAGGTGAGAGAGAGTGTGCCCATCCCCCGCCCCTATCCTTGGCTGGGCGTGGCTTTTTGTGGTTTACATTGAATAACGTGGACTCTGCAGATATTTTCTGTCTGTGCTCGTCACAGAGTCAGCGCTTCCTCTGTGGTGTGCCGAGCATAAACTAGTGTTTAATGCGTCTGACTGCCAGCAAGGCCGCAGCTGCTCATCTGGGCTCATCAGAATGGACTCGGAGACCGGCTTTTACTCCCATGTTTGTTGCCAAATCATGGCGCTCTCCATCCAGTTACTGGTCATCACCCGCTTTCTTTTGTAGTGTTTAATTATAGATGTTGTCTGTAATTATCTGATCACCCTGATGTGACTGACAGCAGCTAGGTGAATGTTCATTTCTGAGAGCTGTCAGGTCACCGTTTTGCGTTTAAAAAATATCCTCGGAGAGTGATGTAAAAAGAAAGTAAGCTGACATGATTTTTGCTTATTGGCGCATTGTCATCAACCATCTCATTCCCTGACTACAATGTCTAAAAATAGACAAATGTAGCCCCCGATAACATAATTTAACTATGCTGTTATTTGACTAGAGGCAAACGGATCCAGAGATGTCCTTTGGGAATATGTACATAAACTCTTGATGCTTCCATAGAAATTAAGAAGTTAATTAGCAGCCAGACGCTACTAATCAGATGTATTTGATTAGTCTATCATCAGAAAGTGTGACCGCCTCTATAAAAGCAAGAGTTTTGGCAGCTCATCGGTCTGGAGTGTTCAGGTTTATTTTAACACCATGCCAAGGAGAAGAGACATCAGCAATGATCTCAGACACGCAACTGCTTTCTGGGAAGAGTTCTAAGGCTATTCTTATTACAAAAAATCTATCATTCTGGAGTGAAAGGGATTATTTACAAAATGGCAGAGATTTTGCAAAGAACCCAAGAGCTACATCCAGGGATCTACAGGCCTTAGTTAGCATGTTAAATGTTAAGTTCATAACTACTGTGAGGAAAAACACGGCGCAAGTATGGCTTCTGCAGATTAGTAGTCAGGATAAAGCCCCTTCTCCAAAAAGAACTTGACGGCACAGCTTAGGTTAGCAAAGCTGTATCTGAGTAAACTGAGTTTTCTGGAAGCGTCCTTTGATGGATGAGACTGAATCTGAGATGTTTAGTCCGGCTGCACAGCACAACGTTTAGCACAAACCAAATAAACAAGCACTTCATAGCAGTTGTCAGGCATGGGGGTGAATGGGTTATGAATCCTGAAGGTCCAGGACACCTTGCAGTCTTCTCCTCAACCATGAATTCCTCTTTATACCAGAGTTCTAGAGGCAAATGTGAGACCATCTGTCCGGCAGCTAAAGCTGGGCCAGAATTAGGTCATACAACCAAACAGTGATCCCAGGCACCCAGCAGATCTACAAGTGAATGGAAAAGAGAGGAATCAAGGTTCTGGAACGGCCAAGTCAAGGTCTGCAGTTCAAGCCCATTGAGATGCTGTAGTGGGAGCTGTAGAGAACACTGCCTAATAACCTCAGCATCAGGCTGCTCTGCCGTGGCTGTATTTGTTCTTTCACACACGGTTTCTGCATGTTGGCTTATTTCTTTAAATTATGGCAGAATCCCTCATGTGTTCCTCATCAACTGAGATTAGAATTACCTAATTTTAGGACCTGGTAAGGACCATATAATTTTTAGTTACGTCCCGGTACATAAAACTATGGAACTGAAAAGTGCTGAACTTTATTTTTCACACACCGTACATTCATATCCCCATATACTTGATATTGAGTGTTTTATCTGATTTTTGGTCCTGACTTGAAGCTCATCATACCATTAGACATTTTTTTCCCTTCCTGTCATTTTTTCCTCATGTTTGATTGGAATTCTGGTCAACTCAGCTGTCAGCGTTCTGTCAGAACAGACCCCAGTGCCTTCACAAAATATGGCTGTGGAGGAGCAAGTTTCTGCATAAGGGACAGTCAGTATCAGGAATGAAGGCATTCCTGTATTTTGGGGTTTGTCTCAATGTGTAGGGAGCCATAGCAGAGTCATGCTAAACTGTGAAACCCGTTTTCATCTGAGCCACTTGGGTGGTCCCAGAGTATTAAAAATCTGGACTTGATGAAACTGAATAATGAAAACAAAGCAGGGTATAAATAAAAAAATAAAATCCTTTAAGTTTGAGTTCATTACACAGGTCTTTAGAAGACAAGTCTTCCTCTCCCTCTATGAAGGAGGTACTCCTGACCCGCACTAGTAAAGCTTCAGTGATGTGTATCTGCACATTCCCAAGGCCTGGGGTGGAATTTAAGCTGTCGCACTCACGCTCTGCATCAAAGCTGCTCCTGGCGGCACTGAGGAGAGGGGGTGCACTTGCAAGAAAAGGCCCAGTGTTTGGTCACAGACACCGGCAGCTTTATCGGGCAGCGGAGGGAAATAATCAGTTACCTTAGGTCCTGGCTGCTCTGTCTTGTGTGCTGGGAACTTCCGCACCTCCCTCTGAAAAGGTAGCAGAAGAAGGAATTAATGGCCACAGGATTTAAAAAAAAAAGGTCTGCTCTCTGCTCTGGTTTGGAGAAGGAGCCATGGAGGTAGTTCAGGTCAAGGAGCACATGATCTCTGCTGTGGGGGACGTGGGGGTGGGGAATGCAGTGTGGGGGTGGGATCTGGCCACCAGCATTGTTACATCACCATCTAACATTTGTGCAGCAGGGTTCTTCTTGTAGAGGTTCGATGAACTGAATCACGGTAATATTTTGAGATTACTCAAAGAAAGAGATCAGTATTGATTTGTAGCAGGAAGGCTGCAGGGTTGTTGGTCTTATGTTCGATGATGACCTTTAAAGTTTTTCCCACCCATGAGTTGCCAACTGTGCTTAACCATTCCAGGTCACCGTGTTCCAGAGCCGGTGCTGGGACGCACCGGAATGAGTCACTCTTCACCTGTTCTCCATGAAACTCTGACTGCAGTGGTTTTTAAATGATTTTGCAGAGAAGCTGTCATTGAATCAAAGTCCATTTTTTTTGCCAGTTGCGGGGATGTTAGTGACCCAGGCCCTCGGTGAATCAGCTTGCCTGTCTCTGGCACATCTGGTCTTGCCATGATGCTGCGTTGTGATTCACGGGGAGGCTGTCGCTGTGCCATGCTGAGACGGCATCATAGCCATTTTGTGCAACACTTCTGCATGACTCAACCCAACCTTTTGGGGTCGTGTGCTGTGGGGTGCCACTAGGAGCAGATCAGAATGGTCTGGTCCGATTTGAGGATGAGCTCTACAGCCTCCGTGCATTATCGATCCATGCCATTCTCCTCTTCGTTAGCGATTGTGTTTAATTGGTGCCTATTTTCATAATACAAGCTATTATGTTCCATATTGACCGTTATTCCGATGAGTAGACTGAGGTCGAGTACATTAGCTGCCGTGCTGTCCTCTTCCTGTAAAATATTCAGGGTTATGCATGGCAGATGTTTCAAGGAAGACGAGTACAGTTTTGTTTCCATGAAATGGCAATTAAGCACCTAATGGATCACTGCAGAAAAGCTGTGGACGTGTCTTGCTAAACAATGCCTCTGTAGTAATGTGTGATGCTGGAATGGGTGACGAGCTGATATGTCGTCCCTCTCCTGTGGCAGCTGGCAGGTCGGGGGACGAAGGGGACTAAGTGCTCCGTCAAGGCCGTGGAGGAGATGCTGGAGTCCCTGCAGATCACCATGTCTTGAGTCTCCGCCCCCTTCCAGTCACTCAACCATGACAGCAGCTCCGCCCCTTTCCTCATCCTGGCATCGCACCCCAAGTTTCCCCTCCCCCATCCGATGAGTCACGGTCTAGACAAAGGAGGGTTTGTACCTGTGTGTTGTATGCTATACAGACACAGACTGTGTCTGTAACCTTTAAGGTAGACAGAGGACTTTAAAGACCTCATCGCAGTGCTGGGACCTCACATCAAATCACGACGCTTCTCTTCAGAACAGCCATCAAACTGGACTCCACTATTCATCACAATAAACTGTTTAACTGTTTGCAAAACTGGCTTGTTCATCTTAACTGAGTAGCTCCCTCAGTTTGAAGGAAGGGTATTAAAAACCACTTTTTGTAGTTTTTGCCCCAAACTAAATGTATGTCGTTTGCATCATTGTTTCAGTGCAGTGGCTCATTGTACATCTTGCAAGCTGGAGGGTTTGCAGCACACATGCGACACGGGACGTCGCATGGGAAGCAATGTGCAGCCGGCATGTTAGCATCCCGCTGTGGGCTCCTCCCTCACTTAAAGAACACTATCACAGCTCCTTTGACAAGCTTCGCAGAGAGTCTGTAATTTCAGTTCAGGGAGAAATTTGTAGCACATTGCCAGTAATTAAAGCAAAAAAAAAAACTTAAATCTGGCAACAGTTAAGTAAAGTTAACCCCTGTGAAAGGTCTTCCTTCCTGCTGCTTTTGCTTGTAAGAGTTGGATTGGTTAGTCTTAGACTAATTAACCATCCTTATTCACCCGTGAAAAATCAGCTGTTACTTCCAACACCTTTTTCGTTTATTACGTCTCTGTAATTGTCTCATAATTTCAGTTACAGATCAGCGGAAAACTTGAGTCTGATGCCCTTTTGTCGGGGATGTGAATGGCTGTAAAGGGCTGAACATTTAAAAAATAAAAAACAAAGTGACGTTTTAATGTTCTGGCAAGCATATGATTGTCCCTGGCACGCCAGGGTACTGACTGTAAGTGTTGGTTATTGGTGGGGGACAGAGCTGTTTGTAAAAGATCATTAAGCAGCTGTAAATGCTTTTAAAAATACATTGATCTCTTAATGTATAACATAAGGCTGCTGAAGTCTCACCTTGTGCAATAGTGCCATCTGCTGCCCAGAGGGAGGACTGACCTCAGCATTAGTGCCGAACTATTAACCATGTCCTTGTCGCATCTTTCACTGTGAACAAGTCACAACTCATGGCCCAGGAGCACAATCCGTACAGCTGATTTCCGTCTTCGTGCGCCTGTAGTCATTCTGGATCCTTGCTTAGCTCGCCTGTGTCTTCAGCCCTGTGGCCGTACGGTTGGGAAGAGCAGCCAGAGGTGTGTGTGTGTGTGTGTGTGTGTGTTTTATAAACATGTATGGCTGCAGGGTTGATTTGGACACTGCTTAGCAGAATTGCGTCATTTCTGTTGACTGCTCTCATACTGTGACAGGCTCTATGAAGTCATCGTGATACCACATGGCTTTTATGAAGTTTGTCAAACTCCAGAAATATTTGTGTGCTGTTTGCTTTCTCCATCCATCCATCGATCCATCCATCCATCCATTCTCTTGAAAACCGCATTTGTAAAGTATGTGAACTCTCATGTCTTGGACCTACCAAGTAGATGTGTAACTTTTCTCCAACTTGTGTTTACACATTTTGAAATAATGATAAAATAGTCCAAAAGAGAGTACCGTTTCCGGAACTTTCTTCTCTTAGAGATAAAACAAAATGCAGTTCCATCAGCAGACTGGTGATTAGCTATTTGACTAATTAGGCATAAGATTCTTTTTTGTTTTTTTTTTTTAACATCAAGTAAAAAAGTTATAATATAAACTTTCTGATATATAACATATGAATACAAGCTGTTCAAATTTTCTGCATTAGGTTTTTGTGCAGAAGATAAATGCAGCTATTTCTATCTGTTAGACGTGCTAGCAGCTGTCATGTAGCCAAGAAGGCTAATGGGGGAATTAAGTCCACAGACACCAGGATAAACTACTTGTTTAATAAGTTATGGCATCTGCATCCACACATGCCAGTGAAACTGAGGGCTTATGTGAATGACAAGGGAAAAAATTGCTTTAAGCTGTTGGCTGTAGTTGGAGTCAAAAACAGTGTAGTGGATTAGCTATTAGTGTTGCCTGTAATCGGTGATTCCCACAGAAGATTATTTCATGCCATGTGACACGATCTTATGTCCGTCGACTCAATTCAAAACCAGGTTCTGGTGGCTGAGGAAATTAAACAAGCCCTGCAAAACAGCACAAATACCTTGGCGTATACCTCTGTGGTTGAAGGAAAGGCAGGCACAGAAAAGGTGTAATTAATCACATAGAATGCTGTTCATCCAAGGACCGTTAAAGTTAGCACAACGGAGTCATTCAGAAGCATTTTACAGAGTGTTTGTGGCGTTCACACTGGGGTGCATGGTATAATCATCATCTTCATCATTAACTTGGATGAAGAGGGAAAAATTCTGAAGGAGCCTTCGTAGTCTACCAAATTCTCAGGAGAAGGACTTCTGCAGCTTAAGTAGACGAGAAGAGGTCATTCAAGGTAGAAGAAGTGCTCCACCAGGCTCATGTGTCCCCACCCCACCAGAGACCGTGAGGTGGATGAGGCCCGATGTTGATGCCTGCTATCCCTCTTTAGCTGTATAGGGACGTGCTGGTAAAAGAATGGTCCACCTTGCAGATGGGAGCCTCTGCATTCTTGAGAAATAGTGTGGAAGGATCCTCTGACTTAGAATGGAGTTATATGACAGGTAAAGGAATGGGAGGTTGCGATTCTGGAACATTCTGGGCTTCAGCTTGGTGCTGCTGGGACCAGAACAGGCAAACAATTACTCGTAGCGGCACACGAGTGAATCTATCCCAAGTGTGCTCCATGGGACTGTGACCAAGACAAGAACCTATCAAGGATCATAAATTCATAATTCCTTGGTGTGACTCAGGTCTTCAAATCAAATATGAGAAATTCTCATATTCCCACGAATCATAGAAGAAGCGGTCCCTGCTTTGCTCACGCAGGCTGAAATGAAGCTGCTGAACATTAATCGAATCAGTCGGTAAAATGTGGTCTCTCACAGCGTTTCAGTTTTCTGAAGGTTTTACGAGACTGCCTCGCATTCTTATCATGGCTGAGCATGAGATCACTGAGTCAATACAGGCAGTTTTGGTGCTCATTTGTACATATATAGGAACTAAGACTTCACTATATTTGCTGAAGCATTCCTGAGTCACTGCTATAATAACAAAAGTACACAAATCTTTTTTACTACAGCCTCCTGTAGATGACCAGCCTAACAGGATACACTGGACTTCTTTCTTGGAGTGAGTTACATGCAGTCAGAGACTCAGGTTTTTTTTACTTTAGAAAAATAAGTGCAATTAATACAACAGGACTGGAATCGGATTCCGCCCCCCAAAAAACTATTCTGACGTTTAATAAGCATTTTCCTATTTTTCTTTTTCTCACTTTTTTTTAAACTTTAGCTGAACTCTTAAACAATAACTCATTGTCTTGTTTTTTTCCTCCCTTCTGTCTTTCAAATGAAATGCGACGTTTCCCAGAACAGTCCAACGGAGTTACCCTAATGAGGAGCCTCTGTGCAGATAGAAGGCCACTAAAAACATGATTGTTTGATGATTTAAATGTCTTCCCTGCCCAGATATTTAAACCTGAAGTCTCTCTGGTGTTAAATAGGAGCTTAACTGCGGAGCTGAAAAGAAAGTGCCAGGTGCGTGTGTATGTATGTGTGTGTGTGAGTATGGGAGTGGATGGCATTAATGTGCCCATACACACCTCGTTTAAGACCATCTGGCAGCAATAACGGCACCATCAAGCAGCCGTTTCCCATGATTCTCTGCTGCCCTTGGGGCGAAGGGGGAGCTTCGGGGAATTATGGGATGAGGGACCCGTGGGGGCCACACGTCCTTGGCAGCGGGTTCAGCCGGAGGGCTGGTATCCAGTGCGCCACTGCAGTCGGGACATGGCACGTGTCAGATGACGGGGGCAGTGAAGGGCTCATCGCTTACTTCTGCAGACAGTTGTTCTTTCCAGGCTGGTTAGCGGAGACCGCAGAGTCCCCCCCCCCACGGATCGCCTTAGCAACCAGGAGCCGTGTGGCTTGCTCCACGCGTGTCTCGAGACCTAATTAGAAAGACAAAGTTGGGGCTGGCTTCTTATAAAGCTTCCTGGGTGAACATTCTTGGCGACCGCAGCAGGATATTATATGCGCAGAGCTGGTTATGAGGTAGAGAGCCACGCTGTGGCACCTCCCTGTCACCTCGCTGCAGCCCGCTACCTCCAGCTTGTGTTTCTCCTTTCTGTCGACCGCCTGCGATTTTGTGTTTTGTGTTTCAGACACTGTGATTGTCTCCATAGTTTACATAGTAGCATTCATAGATACATGTTTTTTTTTCTTTTTTATCCTCAACAATGTTCTCTTTCAGCAAGCAGACAAAGGAGTCTCGAACTCACAGTTGACGCCGAACCAGAATTCAGTTCATTATTAATTAATTTTTCGGTTCCTTCCTAGACGCGCATTTCCTGCCGCTTTGACAACCGTCTCTTCTCTGCTCCCGTATTTCAATCCCACACGTGCTGTGCTTTCCCCTCCACATTAATACGACTTCAGAACACTCCCTGACTCTGGTGTGATGATGCCAGTCACACAAAGCCCCTTTTCAGTCAGACCGTTACCCGAGTGCTCGGGGGGATTTGCGAAAATGCTGCCAGAGGCTTGGAGCTGAAACTCAACCCCAGGTGTTTTTTTTAACAATTTTATTCTTACATATAATTATTTTAGTCTTATCTTAAACCAACAGATGGTATTCAGATGGCCGTGTAGACACTTCTGAAGTGATTCTCATGTGAGGCACATCTAGAGCTGTCGAACTTGAGGGTTTCTACTTCATGTGGAGTCATTTACAATAGCTAATTATAAAATGATCATTTGGAAATGTGGAATGGTTTAAGGAACCCAAAAAGATATAATTTAAATATTGTAGTCACCCCTTTTGATTTAAATTACGCACCCACTTCAATATTGACGCAAACTAGTTACTTCTGCAGGCAGTGGTGGATAGTTAGGTCCAGAAAGTAAAAATCCAGACCAGGATTTTATTTCAACCACCTAGTTGAATATAAAGAGTCACAGTCACAGAGTACTCAGCTGGTTGGATGAAACAAAATATTGTCTGTCCTGCTTCCAGCAGGTTGAGTATGGTTTCTTGGATGGAGAAGTGGACAGATCATGTCACTATAGCTTGAGGCTCTTACCCAAGACACAGTCACATGATGGCAAAGCATAATCTGAAGTGAAGATTCTGCTAGATCTACAGTACTTTTAGCATGGCACCCCAATATCCAATGTGCCCCCCTCCCAAAACCAACCCTGCAGAACATCAGCAACCAGCAGAGATTTAGAGCCCCTCGCTGTCTCCAGAAACACATTTGGACAGCACTTGTGAGCCGTTGTATCCATTATAGACACATGGTAGTTTTTTGAGATAGATCAGAATTCTGTACACAATTCTGTTGGGAATTTAGTTCCTTACTGAAACAGTTGTAAGTTGCAACACTGCGGTTTGTGATCTGCTTCTAATATATTGAATACATAAAATAGGAATTTGATTTATTGGCTGTTCTGAGAGCCACAATTCTGGATTTTATTTTTTCAGATTTTCAAGTCCAAAAAATAATGTTTTACATTGAGGAAATGATAAGAATGGTCTCTGTGCATTATAAATAATGAGAGATTCACAGAGCTGTCAAATTACAGCTTATTAACCACAGGAAGCTGCACACTGCATCTGTTTGTGGTGCATCATTATGCTGTGTGAGCTTTCAGTCAAGCGGCGTGCAACTGTCTCTGACAGGCACCAGGAGGCCGGCCGCAAAAGCCGGACAGGCACTGAAGGCTGAGATGGGGCGGCTCTGACCCTGTTGCCTGAGGGAAGAACAGAAGAGTGAACGTCCATCAAATAAATCTCCCATGTGCTCTTCTCACTGGTCCATTCGACACAGTCAGCAACCTCGGGTGTCTGGGTCTCATTATGGGATGGCATGAAAATGCTTTGTGCTGATCCCTGTGTTGTCTGTGCATCTTAGCCAAAGGAACAGCAGGTGGCGTGGCGGTGGAGGGTGTGGATTTAGTAACCTAAAGGTTTCTGGTGTAAATTGCACTGGGGGACCCCTGCTGTACCTCGGGAAAGGGACCCGCTCCAACTGTTTGTGGATAAATCCATCTGCTAAGCAGCTAAACATAATGTGTGTGTGTGTGTGTTGGTCTCTCTGACTCTCACAAGCTTGCCCAGGCTAGCTGGACAGCGGAAGGTAACATATTTCTCGAAAATACAAAGTGTTTAAAAATTCTTTGTATTGCGCCGCTTCAGAGTAATGAGTTTTCGTGAAGAGAGCCAGGTTTCCTTGCCGCTCCACTGCGTGAAAGAGATTAATCATGAGGCCGGGCCGCCGTTCATGCCACGGCCGTTCGCAATAAATACTTGGCGGTGGGCAGACATGACCATCTGCTCATGGGGGGGGAAGACCGCGTGTAGCCGCCAAGGGCCCAAGCGGGTGCTTAAGGGTTTCCGCTCAGTCTCTGTCAGAGGCCCCGCTATGCAGAAAAGACTGATATGTTTATTGACAGGGTGGGGGGTATTTTTACTGATGTCATTAATATCCCCCTCAGGGTAGGTATAGACGAGGTAAGGTCACAGACCTGTAACTCCAGGGGTACTCAAAATCATTTAGGGCAATGTTTCTCATTCCAGGTCTCGGGACACCCAGGCAGTGCAGAATTTTGCTCCCCCCCAGCTCTCAGCCAATCAAAAACACTGGATACCAAATACAGGTGCGGTGGGAGCTGGGAGGATGCAGAAACGTGGACTGTCTGCGGACGTGCGGTGGGAGCTGGGAGGATGCAGAAACGTGGACTGTCTGTGGACGTGCGTTGGGAGCTGGGAGGATGCAGAAATGTGGTCTGTCTGCGGGCATGCGGTGGGAGCTGGGAGGATGCAGAATCGTGGACTGTCTGTGGATGTGCGGTGGGAGCTGGGAGGATGCAGAAACGTGGTCTGTCTGCGGGCGTGTGGTGGGAGCTGCGAGGATGCAGAAACGTGGTCTGTCTGCGGACCTGCGGTGGGAACTGGGAGGATGCAGTAACGTGGACTGACTGCGGACCTGCGATGGGAGCTGGGAGGATGCAGAAACGTGGTCTGTCTGTGGATGTGCGGTGGGAGCTGGGAGGATGCAGAAACGTGGACTGTCTGTGGACCTGCGGTGGGAGCTGGGAGGATGCAGAAACGTGGTCTGTTTGCGGGCGTGCAGTGGGAGCTGGGAGGATGCAGAAACGTGGACTGTCTGCGGACGTGCGGTGGGAGCTGGGAGGATGCAGTAACATGGACTGTCTGCGGGCGTTTCCCATGATCACTGATGTAAACTAAGACGTGTAATATTGACAAATTAGGACATATAGGTGTCACAATACACACATTCCACATAAAACTCAACAGGTCTCTAACTACCAATAAATATCACCCTTATTACGGCCCATAATACCTGTCCCAGTGTCATTATCTAACCACAATGATAACCGTTCGTTCATAAACATGACAGATTTAGTATTTGCACTGAAAAGCTGTAAATCTAGAAATCAAGAACAGGAGGTCATGAGAGGAGCATGTTACGGAGCATGGGGGGATGACCCCCTCCAATCTGAAAGACAAAGTCACCATCGACTATTTAGACCTTTGGTAGAGCTGTCAAACTACTGCATCACTTCAATATTTGATTTCGTCTCATGTATTTCTGGATCTGCTCTTTTATGCATGATAAAAATAAATTCTTTTGAATTACATAAAATTAAAACTCAAGGTCATTCTTACGCGTAGCATTCAGACACTGGCTGCAGATAAAGTTACACGAATAGGATGCAGGCTGTTCAGCACATTTCACAGAGTACCAATGTCACCTGAGAAGTGGGAGCGAGGCACACAGTGTAATCGATAATTAAAAACAGAAGGTTGCATTTCAAAACACCTATAAAATATTATATCAATTTAAAAAAATGAAAAATATAAACAGCATTGTGCCCTTATTTCCGTATTTTCTCTACTTCTGGTTCAAACTCCTTTCATTCTTTTTTATCTCCATCATTGTTCCGCTCTCAATTTTGGCCGTAGCGCCGTGATTTTTTTTTCCTCTTTGTCATGTCACAGATGTGTGTGGGGTGCTTCTCTGATCTTGTGATTGGTGTGGTTAGAACAGCGACATGTATGGAAGGTACAATTTTCCACAAAGAGAGATCAGGGCTCCGCTCTTCAGTCTAAGTGCCAGCACCAAATCTAAGCTTTTTCTCCAACCCCAAAGTGAACAGATTTCAGAAAAAAAGCCCACATTAAATGTGGTCTGAAGGCCAGGGTGGCAGTAGACTGGAGCGCGTTTACCTACACACTGAGCTTCAGGAGGTGTTCGGAAGCTTCAAGACCTCCCGCATGTAACTAATAAACCCGACCATTAAAAAACCCACAAGCCATTTCAGTTTGCGTCAGCTGTTTACGGTGCACTGCTCCCACACCATTTCAGGCCCTATTTCGCACTTTATGGTGTTCTAATGGGGGACCTACTACCCCGCCCTGATAGCCAGGTGTGACTCCCCTCTGTAAGCTCCCAACCGGAGAGGATACGGTGCTCGCACAAGCATTTCCGTGCTCTAGTGACCAAGACCACCAGGGTCAGCAGAGTTTGCATATTCCCTTTACGGCGATGGGTGGCAGTAAAGTAGAGATGGCACAACAGAAGAGGTTAAACTAATAGGAACCTGATGTTTGGCGTTGGCGGGTGGGCAGTCACGACACATGTAAAGGCGTCATTGATCTGGCTTTGTGGTCTGCTAATTCTGGTCCAGGTTTATGGGCAAACAAATCAAAATCTCAGAAATGAGTGACAAGTACAACACTGAGATTGTGTTGGACAACTTTCTCCGTCTCCCATAATGGAGTTTAACCTCATCCCCAACCCCACTCATACCTGCTTATTTTTCCAGTAGAATGTTTATACTCTGAAAGACTGGGATTCATTCACAAACAGGTCCATCACATTACAGACAAATATCTAGCTTTCACATGTGTCCTTTCACACACATTCCACAGTGGTCACATCAACGGCATTGAGATCCCGCACCGAGGCGCCACTTTGACACACGTTCTTAGGATCCAACTCCAGGAATACGTCGCCTTGCTCTCCAGCCTAAATGACAGCAGAAAGCAAAACAAGTAGAATCTTGGAGTGCACCATGCTGTATCTGCAGCTGAAGTCTGCTACACGTGGACAGGAAGACACCGGAGAGTTGTGGAATGCCAAATTGCTGAGCGAGTGGTTTCCAGTATAAAAGAGGCCCACATCCATGAATCAGAAAGCATGCTGATGTTTGGGTAAGGAACCAATGAAAGAGATTAATGGCGCAGGTCCTTGGACCCCCCCCGCTTAAAGACCAGAATATGCCCAGGTGTTCCTGCACTTACTGAGCCCCTGTCTTTAGGTATTACTAAAAAAAATCTGCCAATTTCGAGTTTATGGAGGAGATTTCTCTCATGATGGTACCACAGCACTACCCAAGCGATGTCTGCACTCCTACTCGCAGTACTCCTAGGAAATCCTGGACAACCTCAAGACTGTGGGGCTGCTGTGGTGACCTCAGTGCCGATCGGAGCTCACACCAGGTCTTGTGTGCCAACATTAAGTTTAAGCATACACCTGAATCCAATTCGGGGAGTCCATTCGGCCTTTGCTGGTGGTTCCTGATGTCGTCCTCACCTTTCCCAGCCTGCCCAACAAACATTAACCTGTCTTTATGGCAGGCCGAGGATTTGATGCATAACAGTCAGTGTGAGTCAGGCTGCCTGATCCTTCTCAGTTCCAGATTTCCTCTTCAGTTCTTTGGTCGGCCATAAGTGAAAAAAAAAATCCACCAAGCTGACATGATTAACGAATGACGTCGTGTGCAAGGTTAGACACTAAATGGGATGACTCAGTGGATAGGAGAGTGTCATATTCATCTCTAAAATGACTGAGACGTTCCCGAATGATACTTGAAATCACTGGTCAAAGGAATTCACATTGGCTATGACTCACCCAGGCAACAGCAAACATGTCAAATCAATTGTTTCATTTACCCCTCCTTTGCATCCTATCCCTTCCTGGATTTATTTACATACATTTTAATGTATCTGTTTATTGTCACGTATATGGGAACAAAAAACCAAAACATCTACCATTTTTAAAAAGAGGGACCGGAAATGACTAGAAATAGACAGATAGTGAATGGTCTAAACTTCCTGAAAGGGATATTCCCTCTTCCTGGTTCCAGGCTGCAGCTGATTGGTTATTTGTTCTGTAATGGGAAACCACCATTGAATCAACAAAAAATGCATAGAATGAAAACCTCAGACTTCAGAATTTCAGTACTCAATTTGACTCATTATTGCAAAAGTACAGTACCAGTCCAAAATCAGCAGACACCTGCTCTTAATATATTAGTTTTATACAGACGCTCCTCTGCTTAAGAATAAGATAAGGTTCTGAACGACTGTTCGTAACTTAAAATGTTCGTAAGTCATTATTCAACATCATTTTAAGGGTATACGCAAGTACTAAGAACTAGGCTGCTGAGAGTATGAACGCTACGCTGCTGCGCGGTGGTAGTAGAGGCCAGAAGTTGTACTACGTGGAATTGGGCCGCAGAAAAAAAATATTTAACGGACAGGAAATGGGAGCCCAATGAACACAATTTGGACTTACAGTCCACTTCGTTCGTATGTCTGATTTTCGCAAGTTGAAAGTTCGTAAGTAGAGGAGCGTCTCTATATTGAGGTATTGAACTAGTATATATCATGTATTTCAATGGCCATGAGAAGTATTCAACATCTCAAAATTTTCTCAAGTTGTCAACTCTTCAACATAACCTACTTTTGCTTCAATGACAGCACTGCAGACTTTTGACATTCTTTCAACCCCCTTGCAGATATAGCCACCTGGAATGCTTCTCCAACACTCTTGTCGGAGTATCCACAAGTTCTGGGCACAAGTTGACTACTTTGCACTTACTCTTTGATAAAACTCATTCCAAACCAGTTCTATATGGTTCAGGTCGGGGGATTATGGGGTCCAGGTCATCTGTCACAGCCTCCATCTCTATCTTTCCTCACAAGTACGTACATGACCTTCGGGGTGGCTTGCTGTTGTTATCTTGTTGAGAATGATTTTCAGTAGGTGTGTGTAGGTGTGTCACTGCTACTGTATGTGTGTGTGTTTTTTATGAAAATTTCACTAATGCTAGCCGCTGTTGTCCAGTGGTTGTGAGAATATTGCCATAAACAGATTAATCTCTCAAAGAAGCCTGGTGATGTTGAGGCATTGTCTGTGTGCTCAGGTCTGTCCTCTTCCTCTCTCCTGGATGGATGACCAATGAAATGAACACCTTCACAATAATAACATCAAAATGCTACAAACATGGGTGGTAATGGTAAAATAAAACGGTATTACATAACTTCAATAATGGTTTTGATAGCCATTATTGAACAGACTTTTGCTTTTTTGGTCAATACAATTAAAAGTAAATAAATAAGAATTTAAAGAAACTAATTTCCAAAGCAATATTGATACGTGATAAAAAACCATCATGGTTTGCAGACTAGGAAGAACACAAAGTGCACATTTGCCTAAACTGCATTTTGGAATGCAGCCATAATTTACAATACGCAATAAATGAATAATACATTTACATTAAAAAAAATTTTTAAAGAAACAGTCATATTTGAAAGCAAACGGATAACTTCATTGTTTTACCTCAAGACAAAAAGAGCTGTGTTCTGCAGAGGCAGAAAATCTGAAAATCACTTCCAGTTATGAGAAAGACCTTAAAGCAGTTTTGCAAATTCACATCCAAGTGACCTTTGGACTGTGGAATTCCATTCATTTTAAGGGCTTTTAACCAAGTTCCTTAGAATTCATGGATGTTGCTTCAAACACAGACCACATGTTTTCAAGGGAGGTGGAAAAGGGCCCCGACTGGGAGAGAGAGCTGTGGTGGAAGAGAAGCCGGCTATTATGTTGTTTACTTTCAACAGCACAGGTTCCTTCGTTGCACTTTGAGAAGCTATGGGCCACCTTCAGGAATCAGCATCAGAGGGTGTCCTCTGGAACTGGACCACAGTCACTCACATGTGTTTCTGAGTGCTGGTGCTGTGTGTCGGCTCAGTGTGAAGGGCCGTCCCGCCCTTGCCGTTCTGCGTGGAGACCTCCTGTGTGATCTGTCCCAGGGAGCCGTCTCACCAGACGGCGGCTTTTTGTCAGCGAGCAGGCCAGCTTTGGAAGCTGCGGTGTTCTCTTTGTGCTGTGTTACAGTATGTGCTTTTAGAAATTGTGTTAATTTCACTGCCCTGCCACTATCTATGCAAGGGTTTTCCATCAATTTAGACAGTTTGAGGTACTTTTACAAAGAGAATGAGGAGCTACAGATGGGCGGGGGCACTCTTTGTCAGGAAAATACTTGCATGTATGTGACATACAAAAAATAAATTAAAAAGACATTTGATTTCTAATAACTGTTATGCTGGCTACTCATTGGCTCTCTGTGGTCAACGCATTGGCGACCACTGATTTATGCATTTCTGCTTTGTTTGATCAGTTTCATGGCGCATCATCCCGTGAAGTCACTTTAAAGAAGAAGTGCCCCATTTAATAAATTCATTTTAACACCTTCAAGCTGACCTCTTGCTCAACCCCAAGTAATTTAACCCACTGACTTAAACTATCCAAACCTAAACGCAACAGGTTCACCAAAACTAACCATAACCCTCATATCTGTAAGTAAGGACCATCTAAATCCAACCCACTGCTCCATCCTTGGTGGTCTGCATTATCAAAGTAACTGGAGTTGAGAGCAATAGTTTCCCATGAGGCATCACCTGAATTCAGTTAAAATATTCATCTCCAAAGACAGGAGGGAGTATAAACCCTGGGGCTGTTTGAGTTCATCTCAAAGAGACACGCAGAAAACACATTTAGTGGAGGAGAGCAGCCCTCATCTTCCAGAATGTGAGGAAAGGACATGTGATGTGGGAGATATAAATATAAATATCCCAGTGGGCAGTGCAGGAGAGTCGAGGGTATACCCAGCAAGCCCCGCTCAGAGCCAGCCACTAACTCTCCCTGGTTTAGTTTATCTCCAAGAGTCATGCCTACTGTGTCGCAGAAAGATAACGAAATCTCAGTCTCCTCCGGTCCTTGGTAATGGCGACCACAGTTTGTTGCCTGCTGCTATTATGTTTATTGCTACCCTAAAAAGACATGATGATAATCCCAGTAAATGTATGGGCTTCTTCGTGCAATTTTCTATTTACAACCATTCCGAGATGTTCTGCACAGGGAGGGAAAAGATCCATCTTATCTTAATTGACATTAAAAGCTCAAGAGTCGGCGACCATGTTATGACATCACAATGGCACGACACTGAACTCAGAGACACAATCCTACATACTTTTTAAATTTAATCATACTCCTACTGGCCGTGATATAGGAATTCAGTTATGGGAAATACGCCAGATGAATCATACGACAGCTGAATTTGCTGTCGAATTTCAGATACTGGCAGTAGGAAGAAAATCAAGGGAGCCTGCTTTGCTCACCATATTGTCATGTTCCGAACACAGAGTCCAAGGCAGGAGTCAGGGAAATGAAAAGGGGCTTTATTTGAAAGGCCACTGAAGCAGGGCAAAACAAAGCAGATCACAATGGGTCAAACAGCCAAGCTAAGATGGGATAAACACTGGAGTACACATAGGGAATGACTTCAGTGACAGGCCAGGGAGGTACTCTTATGCAGGACTGACGAGGGAGCAAACGAGAGGCAGCTGGAGTGATCCACACGAGGGCTGAAACGAGAGGTAAGACAAAGCAAGCAACAGGTGTGGATCTCTATACTACACTATGGAGAGAAGGGCAGGAGAGCATGTGTGGTTCTGGGTCAAATTCGGACCCATAAGTAGAGTTGGTTTGCTAGGGTGATGTGTACAATCTAGACTCATTTGCTGAGATATCCATTGTATAGTTCAGGATAGTACCAAAAAAGACCCGTACAGTATCTGTCCCCATTACTCCAGTTACTTATTTAATCATCCAATGTGTGATATGAGTAACTTTGATTGTTTATAAACATTAGCCCCAAAATGCTTTGTGTTTCCACAATTTTAGCCACTAGTGCATGTGGCTAATCTCTTTGTCACCTGATCCTGACTCCATACAACTGAGAAGAGCACTCTTAACATGGTAGGAGTGCTAGAGGTATATCCAGCAGCATTTACTCCTGTATTATGGGAGAGCAGGGCCCAGTTTAACCCACTAGGTCAGGGACTTCAAACTCCATTCCTGGAGGGCCAGAGCTCTGTGTAGCTTAGTTCTTTCCCTTTTCCATCGCAAATGATTCACCACAAATGCTGTGTTGTAATTAGCACAAAGAGGTGCAAGGGACTGAATTAGGGAAACTGAAAAATGTGTAGGGTTCCGGTCCCCCAGGACTGGAGTTTGACACCCCTGCACGAGGTACTCCAGAGGTTCAGTGAAAACATTCTCTAAGCCAGGGCCAATTCCAAGAAGTGCAAATTCCATAAGACAACCATCACCTTGCTAGACAATGTTCTAGAGAGCAGCTACTGCATGAAAGTAGCTTGAGCCAAGAATGGTCAAGGTTCAACAATGTTTCCTGGGCTTTGTTCAATTCTACTGAAGGTTATCTGAAATTTTAGTACAGTTGCTGCACCAATTCCCTTACTTGCAAAGCAAAAGGACCAAATGGAATGACTCAACTTGCACTGCTCTCTGGTCGCTGAAGCTGTTTGCCCCAACATTTGACATTGAGGTGCATGCTTTGGTGGTAGGTGTGGGGGCTATTCTTTCCAAACATTATGGTGCACCGTCTAAGGTAGGGGTGGGGAACCTATTCCATAGAAGGCTGGTGTGAGTGCGGGTTTTTGAGATGGCCTCTCAATCAACCAGTAAAAGTGGGTCTCCAGGACTGGAGTTGGAACCACTGCTGATTGAGAGGTCATTTTAAAAACCTGCACCCACACTGGCCCACCATGGAACAGGTTCCCCACCCCTGCTCTGAGGCATTTCCCTGTGTGTTTTGTTGTTAAAAGCTTTCCCATACACACCGTAACTATGATACAGGAATTTTAAATGCATACTGTGTGTGCTTCTATGTCAGTAGTCTGTCATCTCTCTTTCACTAACTGAGTGGCTGAACCAGAAGATTGACTGGAACCAGTTTCTTCTATGTTATTAATCTCATCTATTCCCAATGGAAACACAAGTCAGCGATGTCCCAGCCATTGATGGGTAGTTTGGAAGAAATGGCCTCAAGACGGCTATTTGGACCCAAAAATAAGTGCTGACCACGACCCCCACCGGAATCCTCTTGTTTCACAGACAATGAGTCAGGGTTTTCATTCTTTAAATTCCATCTTCCTTCCAAGAAGTTCAGTCTCAGGTATACTGGCCTTTTTAAAATCTTCTGAACTCCCCCCCCACCCGTTGTTGTGTTGCTGTGCACCTAGATATTCTTTCGGTTCCCCATTGGACCATGGGTGCTGTATGGGGCTGTTACAATACCTGGTGGACTGGGAAGTCTGTGGTCCTGAGGAGCGGCGGTGAGTCCTTGGCTCTAATGTCTGGGATACTTCGCTTATTGTCGATTTCCCTCATTCTCATTCAGAACTTATCTCTCCTCACCCTCGTGGTTGGTCAGTCACACGTAGCCTAGGCACATTCTGCGTCACCAGTCTTAGGGCACCTGTAGTTAATGAATTCATTTCCTAGGGGGGTAAGGTTAGAACCTTGTTTTTAGTTGCTTCTTTACAAAGTACTGCTTGTTCTAACTACACTGGCTACCCATTTTCCGTGTATGACTTTGGTCTCTTTGTCTTCTCATTTTCAGTCTCTTGTCTCAAGTTCGATAACCTTCTCTGTATTGCACTAATCGGACCTACGGACGACTCCGTGTGTTTTGAATACAGATTTGATGATTACGACTTGGATTTGGTCGCCTTTGCCCTGTTCTGCGACGTACTGCCTGGATTTTGTTCCATGGTTTTGTATTTCAGTTTTGGCAGTAATAGATTTTTTGCTTCCTTATTTGGATCCTTTTAACAAGGTCTGAGCTTCTGGGCCTCCGTGCACCATGAGCTTTTCTGAAATAAACACTGTAAGTAAAGAACCTGTAAATTTATATTAAATTGTAGACAGGAATTTTCCTAAAAGCCTCTTGGTGTCTTCCATTTCCTGTATTGAAGTTAACAGTCTTTCCTTTACACCTTACATTTATGGAAAGTCAATCCTACCTCTGTGAAAGCTTTATGGGCCTTGTAAAATATTGCTGTATAAAACCTTATAGTCAAACCACAAAATATCCAATTATGGCATAAACTTGAATGTAATCGTTGGTATTGACCTGTTTTACTGGAATGTTTTCGTGACCCCAGATGAGAGAGCAGCACTAGCCAGGCTGGACCGACCGAGACCTTATGATTGGAGTGATGTGAGTCTCCTGGCCTGTGTGAAAGATCAGAGGCCAGTCGTAGTCTGGTTCTGATTGAACTCCTTGGCTGTCTCACGCAATCACGTCGTCTCATTGTCAGGCAGTGGCGTCTTCAATTATCCTTATGTGACCTCTAATGCTGAGAAACTGAGGAAAAATATTCAGAATTTCACATGCTTTCCAATGTATGTCAAGAGAATGATTAAAGCATTAGGAGACTATGGTGAAATCCA
>JAODUD010000134.1:6975043-6986490 GCA_026784285.1 Stomatorhinus walkeri
TTCCTAACAGAGTATTGTCGATGGTATACATAGTCTTGGTTTTATTGAGCTAGTATCGGGAGGAAATTCATTGTGAAATCTTAAAGCACTTATGTAAGTCGCTCTGGCTAAGAGCGTCTGCCAAATGCTGTAAATGTAAATGTAAATATTACTCATGTTGACAACTGCCCAGGGTTGGTTCCCGTCTGCACCAATTGATCCGAAGCCCCCCGCGATCCCAGTTGAGATTAAGCGGTTTCAGAAAACGGATGGATGGATGGATGGATGGATGGGCCTGGCTCTATGTAGTTTTGGACAAAAGCATCTGCTAAATAAATAAATGTAGATATAATTGCCTCCTAGATACTCAATGAACCAATTAACAAAATTTAATTGATATTTAGATCCAGCTGATAAAGCACAGCCTGACTGAATCTAAGCCTCATGCATATATGAGCTTTGACATTAGAGTGAAACAGTCACCATAAGTTTCTACAAGTTCATTGTACCATGATCAAAGGAAATCCCAGAAGAGATTATATTAGAAGTTGTTGAAATATATGAGTGTGGAAAGAGTTCTGAAGCAATATCTAATGCTCTGGGACGCCATCCAGCTGCGGCGTGAGCCATTATCTCCACATGGAGATGGCTTGGAACAGTAATTCATCTTCCCTGGAGTGGCTGGCCTGCCAAAATCTCTCCAAGGGCACAGTGATGCCATACGAAGGAAGTCACCAAAGGTTGCAGAAGAAGATCCATCTAACCCAGCCAGATGGGGTTCATTGGGGAACAGCAAGGTGGATATACTATCACTAAATAAGGGAAACTTCAATGCTCACCTCACATTTACCAAAATGGTTGAAGGAGCACAAGTAATATAATATTGTGCTATTACTTACGTAGTAATTAAACACAAAAATAACAATTATTAGTAATAATAAGTAATAATAATAAATAGCAATAAGACCAAAAAATGTCTTATTACTGTAAAACCGAATAATGACCTGGATATAATTTTCCTAACATAAAGTGATCCTAACGTAAAAATGTCATTTCAAGTTCATTCATTTTAACTAAGTGATCATAACTTTTGAAGTGAAAATATCTGGTTACATAATGAGCTGACGTTGCATGAAATCACACATCTCCCTTAAAATGACATATTTTAGAATCACATACTATAGGTGACAGTAAACATTATGTTTGTTCTGAACCAAACTATTTTTTATAATGTAAGCAAGTTACTAGGGTATTTTTTTGCATTTGAATTTTACTTTTTTTCACCCCAAAAAAATGACAGCAAGTTTTATGAAATTGTCATGTTCTGTAATATACATTTCAAGTAAATGAATGATGTTGCCTTGTGTACTAATATCTAGAAATATTCAGCAAGTCTGAATAACCTTAATTAATGCAGCCAATAAGAATTATCTAGAATGTCAGTGAAGAGAACATCACTCAGTAAGCCACGCCTACACTCGTGTTTTTTCTCTATTTTTCAACCACTCCACTTGCCAACATCTTTTTTTCCCCACAGGCTATCATCACAAGGATTTTTTGCACATTCCATTTTTATTCCCACAGATGCTGTGAAGCAGAAGGAAATAGCAGCCAGATGCACGATGTGAGGCGGAGGCCAGCCCCGCAGAAAGGGCAAATCGTAGTAAGACCTCAAGGTTTTTGGTTCCATCCTCCCAAGACAGAAACCAGATCGCTGCAGTACAAACACACAAAGTAAGGCTCAGAATATTCACACAGAATCAGACACTCTACTGATACAAAAACAGATCTGGGTCTTAAACATTCCTCAATTTAGCTCTAAATGCCCGTTTCTCAACCTGTGAGCCACAAACCAAAATTGGGTCATGGCAAGTTCTGAAAAGGTCGCAATCAGAGGTAGATAAAAATCCTAGAACAGCTTATTTAAGATCAGAAACAATAACATTTTTTTTCCATCGTCAAATCATAGTGGGCATGATGTTGAACTTCAGAGAGCTGTTCAGTTTCACTGTTTCATTTAGTTTTACTACAATACTGTACCGGGCTGTGACTGAGCTGGAGTGTTATAATTGGGTTGTGGTATAAAACAGGCTGAGAATCACTGCTCTAAAGCATGTAGAGCATCTTAAAACATAGTAGTCCGCTATATTTCACGTGTCTCATTGACTAATTGATATCAGATCACATTTCTGTATTTATTTAGTGTGCCACAGGCTTAGTTGAAACATGTAAATGATTCAAAAACTGTGTTTTGATTTCAAGACATAATCATTTGGACAATAAAAATATATAGTTATAGTGTTTATGTGTGTGTTCTTCTGAATCTGTGTGCGAGTTTGAGTGTTCTCCCTGTGATCAGCGAACATATCAGGTTTTCCTCCACCATTATATATGATATGACCATATTCAGGCCATGCCCATCTATCACGACTCAGTGTTTCATAGGATGAATGCTGGAAAGCTGGAGTACTGTCTGGGGAAGTCCTCTGAAGGCCCGTGATCTGCCCCAAGAGAAACAGGAGCCTCGTTCAGTGCCAAGCCCTCAGATTCCCCGAGGGCAACTTTTATTTAGAGAAACTTGTCTGGAGTTTGTAGGAAAAATACATCTTTGCTTATCTTACCCCTGAATGCAAAACAGTCTTAGAGGAGAAAAAATCCTCAGGCGAACATTATGAAGTGTTTAATTTCCACTGTCTTCCTGTCCTCCCCATACACTTTATGACCAGTTTATTTGTTTTCACGTTTGTCTGGAGACCGCTCGCCAACTTTATCATGTTTATTTATGTTTTGGTAATCAAATCTCATGTCCCCCATACCACAGGCAACCTGAACTTCATTACGTTTCTTGGTCAACATTGTATGCTTGAAGACTAGAGAAAGTTTAATGTTGTTTTGTGTTGTTTTATGTGACAAACTGTGAATTTATTTTTTTAATTTAATCTTGGACTAATTTGGACTAATGTGACCTATGACAGATGTCTGGCAAGTTCACTTACTGGAGCTGGAAAACGAGCATTAACATGAATAATCGTCAGTATAAGACTTCATGGACGCTAGCTGGGAATGTGTCTGAGAACCCAGAACCATTCCGCAGATGGTGACTCATCCCACCCCACCCCACCCCCGCCCCTACTACCCAGATCTGCATCCTTTTTTTTTAAACCTGTGATATCAACCTTTTCTGCATCCCCTTTCTAAAAACAGAATGCTGCTCCTTTCTCCAGCATCACTTACTGAACAGAAGACGCATAAAGACGACCTGCAGATTTCTGCCCCTGGCCTGGGGGGGGGGGGTGCTTTTTAAGACTCCTAATTTAACTGGTAAGGTATCCATTTGGAGGCCGCTGCCCAGTTCATCCTCTTCACTCCCAGCTTCACACCATATGAACCAGTACCAGAATTCCAGTAGCTAAAATCCAAAAAAATCTGCCAGAATCTTAGTTCTGAAGACATATTAGTTCTGTTTTCCGTAATTATAGTAATGATTATAACAATAACACATATTGCTTGGTGTAATACCGTATTATATTTATTTTTTAATAAGGTGGGAACACTATATGACTGCACTGTAGGGCTTGCTCCAGTCTGGATGAGGAATAAATCGATCACACAAAGGAAATGAAACAGTTAACTAGGAGTAAGGGGTTTGCCAGAAATGAGGGAAGGGTACGAACAAAGAAGAGCCCATCTGGCTTTAGGGGGGAACCGTGAGCAGGCAATGTATGAGCTTCTGGTCTCCAGATGGGTCAGAAGGTCAAGGTATGCTGTCCGCTCAGTTGGAGTGGGGCTGGGGGGGCGTGAGAGATTCATCATTCTACAACGTTTCATTAATCAGGACATCCCATAAACAGACAATGCATTACAGCTCCGGAAGACTCTCATTTCCCTCATTGTACTTAAAATGGTCTGGGTTAGATTGCCACAGGCAGAAAATACCAGCACAAAACCGACAAATGAAATGCAAATGGCTACAGGTAGACTCTGGTATAGACGCTAGTGACACTAGTTTCCGTGGCAACATGACGTTCTGTCTCTGAGTAGCGAGAGTGCACGTGAAAGGGTGTGAGATGCGTCTTTCGGGAGGGATCACATACATTCTGAGTGCTAAAGGTGTGTCTGTGCTGCTTCTAGCTTCACTAGAGGACATTGCATGTTAACTTCAGCTCAGTAACACAGGGGCATCAGAAGCATTTTGAATGTGGGGGGGGGGGGACCCTCCCCCAAAATTTTTGTAATGAATGCCATTTCCTGCAAAACCTGGAATGGTCTTACAGTGGTATGTGTATTCTCATATTGGTCAAGTGGAATGGATTCTTTTGCAAAGCAATAGAAACAGCACTGGGTGAACTAATATTTTATCTTAAATGTGTGGGGGGGTCCAAACGAATAACTATGAAATGTGAGGGGGACATGTGCCCCTCAAATTTAATGGCGGCGACGCCCATGCAGTAACATATTGTGAAAAATGTTATTATATCAGATTTTAATGACCATTGGAACAGCTTAACAGTCTCATGATCCGCCCGTCCGAGCCTCGTGTGTGTCACGCCCCCTCCTTACCCCGTGTTCAATCCTGATGGAAACCACCTGTAGTCAATTCGTGCCTGATTGTCTTCGCCTGTTGTGTATCAGTCCATGCCTGTCTCATGTATTTAGTCCGCGTCTGAGTCCGTCACCCCAGAGTAATCATTGTAGTGTCACGTGTAGTGTTGTGTGTTGTTGCCCTGGACACCCGCAATAAACCCCGTTTTCGCCCCGAACTCCTGTCTCCTCGTGAGTCTGCCGGCCTCTCGCCTTCAGCACCATGCCAAGACGTGACAAACAGTCTTATCATAACTCCTGTTATGAGTCAAAGATTATACCAAGGATTTAGGGGCCTCTACACTGCCCCCTCCTGGATGAGCCAACCATGATCTCAAGTCTAATAATATGCTGTAAACATTTGATAAGGGGGTGCAAAAAACTAGTGAAAAATCAAGAGAAATACATTGCATTTCATGATGTTACCGTTATTTACAGTAGTTTTATTTTTTGTTTACACTTTTCTCGTGAAACAGAAGCGTGTTAGCTAGTTAGCAGCCAGTTACCCTGTGCTACTGAAAAGATTTTAATGTAAATAATTTGACAAAATTTGTTCATTGCTGTCTTTGGGGGTGGAATGCTCAGCAGAATGTGGCCTAGGGCACCAGACCACCTGGTGGGGGGTTATGCAGCACTTCTATGGATCCAATGCTTGTATTTGTCAAGGTCTGTAGATATAATTAATATATTAAACTATATTAAATTTTAAGATTAAAACGCATAGAAATTCATTCGTTATTAACAGTCGTGGAATGGTATGAAATAACCCGTTCAATAGCCTCCACATCCAGAAGAGGGCAGTAAAACTGTTCTTGGGGATCGGCATCCTATACAACAGGAAACCTATGACGGAACCAATAATAATACGCTTAACGTCAAAGGCAGCTTGGGTTTTTGTGGGTTATTTGATCTAAATAATTCAATTCGACTTTCAAATATTGCTAAAATACAGATATCGCAATTGAAGTGATATATAGGGTTAAATATGGTTTGTTATCTAATTTTCTTTTTAACTATTCATTCGGATTCTTTATTTTGAATGACCGTGTTTGGGGCTGACGCTGGGGAACTCCTGGCTTCACAAACGGCGCAGCGGAGCCCAGAGGCGAAAGCACCCCTAGAAAAACGATAACATGCGATAGACAATGAAAACGGCTCAGAGGACCCTTTCAGTCGTAGCTGGAGGAATGAAAGCATTAAAACTTTCAAAGTTTTAACAGCAGACAGGGCCACCTTCCAACTGTGGCGGCCTCATTCCTGCCACTGGTTTAGGCCACATTCTTACGGCCCTGCTGACTCAGTAATGCTGCGCTTAAATGATACTTTTTAAAATCCAGGCAGTTAGGTGGCGATGGAGTAATTAAATCCGCAGTGAGGGGGAGGCAGAGTCGATAATCCAATCCAGCGTGAGGCTGAACATTTCAGCTCCTTAAACTGTGATGATGTTTTCAATAAAACGAAGTGAAATTGAGATTAGCATTCACTTTGTGGTTTTACGGGACCCCGGTGGTATTACGGCCTTGGCTGAATCTTATCATTTACTACATATACTTATTATTTACCTACTATTCTGTTGCGATTAATGCATTCTTTATCGAATGGGTTGCATTAAACTACATATACGTATTACGTCACGATTTGTGCGTAGCGGCCATTCTACCGGGGAATGTCGGCGACGTCCGTCGCAGATACTTAAAGTCCTGTATTTCTTTTCAATGTGAAAGAAAGTTTCATATAAACTAAATATATAGCGAATGCTCAGGACTATGAAAAGCTGTATTTTGTTTAGGCAAATTGGACAGGCATTTCTTCGTATCATTCTACCACACAGGCAACCATAAATTGTAAATGCAGGCGCAATGAGGCGCCGTAACGCTTTATTAAATGATCATAATGCGTGAATTGCCAGCTTTGTCTTAGTGGGGTGCTGAACATAAACTCAAAGAAACTGTTACTTAGATATACACTCAAAAAATACAAAGGGGACCAGCGACTGCGACGCAGATAATACATGCAACGTCCAGTTGACCATGCGGTCGGTTCTCGCTTTTACACAAACTCAGTGGCGTTAAAAACTCCCACGTTTAGATGATAGAAATTAACTTTGTCCTTAGAAACAGAACTAGCTAGCCTGATTTATCGCCAATGAAGGTTTCCACGTATATGACAGACCACAAGATGCCACTGCCTGAGCATGTACGTTGAAATTAATTTAGAATGCCACTAGCCTTATAGGAGGCACAGCACTGCTGTTTGCAAATCGCCCAATACTGACATTCCATCAGCAATATATGCCGATTTTACTGCATATACTAATAGGCAATTTACGCCGGTCACCAAAGCAGCTTCTTTCCTTGGAATACTGCCAAGGATGGCGATATAGGCTATATTTAAAAGTCTATAAGCCTAGCAATGAACGTTCTTAAAATGGCATTTTAGTAAATATTTTAAATACACAGAATACAATATCTCAATCTATTTTGTTATACATTAGCCTACATCTGATTTTTCCGTCCAGCAAAATACAAATCATAAAATGCTCAAAAGTAAATGAATCCGTATTTTAATGCATTTAACTGAAATAGCCTACTTCCCATTCTCAGAACACAGAAAGTGCCACTTCTTGACAGTATCGTCGTTCAAGTTCTTTTGATCGATGGCTCAACCAAGTTTTCCGGCAGGTCTTCGGTCTCTTTGCCTTGATTTGTACGATCCGAAAGTAAACTAAAGAAACTTATATTCTGAGTTTTCTTGCTGCTGTTGTCACTCGCACCCCGGGCCACCGCCTCGTTTTCATTTATGCGTACCTTGGACAATGACGTCATCTTAATACAATCCCTAAATAAAAGGGGTCTAGTCTTGTGGCGTAATCCCACGTTTCATGTAAATCTCCTAGTTGTTTCGACACGTTGCGGCGAGGTACGTTTAACCGACCCCGCTGTGACCATCCTGCCGGATGTTATTTGTTAAAGGCAGACTATATAGTGGTGGTACTCGCTCTTCGTTGCCGGAGCGCGATTCTCATGAACAGTGTTGCTGACAGGAGCCAAATGCAAAGACCACATCTAATGAGCTAATGCAAACAACCGATGTAGGGCATTTTCATTCAGATAGATGCGTCTGGTCAGTTAAAAGGTTATGGGAACATATCACATATCAGAGTTAGACAGTTTTTCCCCCGTATGACACTGTGCTAATGTCAGCTGTAATGACAGCAGAACTGGGGGAGACTGTGGTTCAGCACTCCACTGTCATGATGACAAAGCAAGTCCCCAGCTCCCCTGCAGCACTGATGAGACAGACCCCCAGAAAGGTCTGGCAGTGCTGACACCCTATAAGGCATCACACTGAGACCCCCAAGGAGGCTGCCTGGGGTGGGTGGGAGGTGGGTAGGGGCCCCAGATCTCTGTGTTGTAGTATGGAATGACAGAGGTGGTGCCGGGGAAAGCTGAAGGGGCAACATGCATACTGATGGTTCACGATCATGAGGGGAGGGGAGGTCAGGAGGGGTCTTGTCTGGTGTTTTTTTAAAGTTTTAAGGAACTGCCAGTTGTAGCCCATAGCTGTAGTTAAATGTACCTCTTAGTCTAATTTATTTAATTTAATTTGCCACCAATGGTACAAAAAGAGTCCATTTCTGAGTCTTAAAGGGTATATTTACCTAAAGGTAAGGGTACAATTTGCAGACCCTTGAAGGTACAGCACCAGAGACTGGTCAAAATTATAAGCTGGTATCTCTTTTCTGACAGTGTATCCTGAAGCACTGGTTGTCTCCTTCCATACAAACACTTGCCTTTTTATGGCGTTTCCAGCTCAGTTCGGTGCCTTTGCTTGACCCTCCCGCTAATCTCCAGTTCACGGCTCTTCTTGTAACCTGTGTCACCATCTGATCCAGGAAGCCTTTTCCCTTCTGTGTCTGATATTTGTATCTTTTATACTGCCTCCTAAGTCTTCCATTGGTTTTCTCCATTAGAATAATTAGTGTGTATATTCTGTGTATGTAAATTAGTGTTAAATCATTTTGTAATTAACTTTTTTTTAATGGACCACCTTTTATTTGTTATTCTACTATTGTGCCTGCAAATCTTATTTTTATCGTAATCATGTCAAACGTTCCTTTGATAAACAATACACTTATAACACTTTAACAAGCACCAACGGCTGTTATCTGCTAGAGACATTTTGTGTAACCACCAGGGACACATAAACAAAGCCGCAGCAGAGTTAAATAACATTACTCATGTTTTTCAATACAAGCATAAACACTTCAAAACATTATCCGCAGCGGAAAGGGCGTTTAAATGTTTTGTATTGCGCTCTTGAAGATACGAAGCCGTATCAGGCGATATGTATTTCTGAAACATTTCATTCGAAAGCATAAACGTGGCATAAAACCTTGCCCAGTTTCTAAGGGCGATAAGTTTAGTAATGAGGATCCGTTTCAGATCCTGCTCTCATATTATGTCAATATTAGTATTTTCTGGGGCTAAACCCGCAACAGCCTTCATTATTGTGTAGTGTAATGAAACAGATTTGTATTTAATACACATCTAGCAGTTGGAATATTTGTACTGTCTGTTGAATCTGCCATTAATTAAGCAGCCGTGCTATTTTCAGCATCTGGGAATGAAGAATATCAGAATCCAGCTAAGATGTTCCTTGGCTTTGTGTATGTGTAATGGCTCAAACACCGTTAATTATGACTTGCCACTGTCCTGTCTGTGAAAACGTTTCATACCACGTAGGTTCGCAGGTGCTGTGGTGGTTGTGCATGACGAAGGATAAACTTCAGCCCTTTCTGATCAGTTTTTGGTGTTTTTCTTCTGTGCACTTGAGCCGCCAATAATATATCCAGTCGTGTAAATGGGCAAAAATTCCACCACCCATTTAAATAAAACAATGTAAATGTAAACGAATAACATACTGCGTATCAGGCACGTTTTCCACTTTATATACCTGGAAAATAGTACATTAAGGGCTAATGTGATTACAGCTTCACGGCAAACGATCGATTTCCATGAATAAAACTATATGTAAATATGTAACCGCTACACAATGTTCAAAACCCATGCATGCAAAATTGCTCTTTTTCATTTGTTAAGGGAAACTGTTAGTATATCAGCAGTAAAATCTCAGTGCAAAATTACTTTGCTTTAGCTTAGTATAGTAGTGTTAAACTGTCGGTCGTAGGTCTGTGCTGTGTATGTTTGGGGATTTTGCGTGATGTGATTTCTCTCGGGACGTGGGTGATCCCTACTGATACATGTCCCACGCCTCTGCGCGCTGGTTGCAACCCATCGCAACAAACAGCTGCTCAGGAGGGACTCCGAGGAGCTCCACTGGCAGCGTCTCTGCGCATTCAGCGCTGCCGCAGCACCGGGTCCGGCTGCGCGAACTTTTTCCGCCGTCTCACACCACTCGGGCTTTTAGTTGGGGATATTTATACGATGTGCACTGTTGATTTTTAAACGTAACGCAAGTAACATTCTTACTTGTAAAAGCGAATCATATATGGCTTCTGTTTAAACCGGGATTTATATAGGCCTATTGTATTACGTATTTTAGTGAAATTGTTTTATTACTCTTATTGAACACAGCGAAACCGTGACCAAGGGTGCTCACAATGACGAACGTATTTTTAACCTTTGTTTCTAGTTGAACTGCTTCCTGGAAATTATATGTTTTTAAAGAAGAAACGACGTGGGAAAATGGAACGTTATTTTTCATTGATTTTTTTCTGAAAGCACCGCGTGAGAAAGAAATGGAGAACATCACCGCGGGCAATCAGACATTCATGACCTGGACCGAGAACAGCACCGAATTCAAAGTGGTAAGCGTCCTCTTGGTAGCCCTGATCTGTGCTGTTGGCATCATAGGCAACATCATGGTGATCTTGGTGGTCCTCACTACCAAACACATGCGGACTCCCACTAACTGCTACCTGGTGAGCCTGGCCGTGGCTGACCTTATGGTGCTGACGACCGCCGGACTGCCCAATATCACTGAAAACTTGTACGGGGGGCACTGGGTGTATGGCTACCTTGGCTGTCTCTGTATTACCTATTTTCAGTACCTGGGAATCAACGCGTCCTCCTGTTCCATCACCGCCTTCACGATCGAGAGGTACATAGCCATCTGTCACCCGATGAAAGCCCAGTTTCTGTGTACTCTCTCACGGGCCAAAAGGATCACTGTGGTCGTTTGGGCTCTTACTTCTCTTTACTGCGTCATGTGGTTTTATCTGGCCGACACTAAAGAATACTTTAATGGAAATATCACCGTAGTTAAATGCGAGTACAAAATCCCGCGGAACCTGTACTTGCCCATATACTTTGCTGATTATGCGGTCTTTTACGTATTTCCTTTGATTTTGGCCACTATTTTGTACGGGCTGATTGCAAGGATACTTTTCCTAAACCCACTCCCTTCGGATCCCAAGGAAAATGTCAAAAAGTGGAATGGAGAGTCATCCAAGAGAAACAAGATCACTTTGAAAAACTCAAACTGTTCCGGTAGCAATACGGCGGCCTCCCGTAGGCAGGTAAAGTGATGCTTTTAATAAAGAAATATTTGTTTAATGTGTTGACTTGATGAATTAAACAGAATCATGTTCCATATAGGTAGCTTTTGCAATGCAGATATATATGACAAAACTCTTGAGCGAACGCCGAGGAAAATATAGTTATTGAAATAGGTGTATTCCCAGAAAAAATAACTGGAACATCTGTAATTGTAGGCTAGGTATATGGATTGTTTGTTAACCAAAGTCGCATTAAATATATCTGACCAGCAAAAAAGCTACTTTATACATTAAGGAAGCACTTCTTTACACAGCGTGTAGTCAGAGTATGGAATAGTCTTCCTGATAACGTAGTGCAAGCAGAATC
>JAODUD010000134.1:7019669-7037705 GCA_026784285.1 Stomatorhinus walkeri
TACATACCTGTCAGACCTTGTTTAATCGTACTGTATCTATTACTGTGAGCACTGAATGGGTGGGCTTGAGCATTAAAACAACACTAATCTACCCCCAATGGTAAAAAAAATCCCTCATAGTTCATTTCTGTGTCCGTGTCGACTGGCAGACCCTTCAGTGTGACAAGCAAAAGTACAAATGGGTACTCTTTTTTCTGACAATGAAATTGCATTATTAATAAATATTTTAATCAAGCAAACTTTACTTTTCCATATTATAATTATGTTGCAAGTACATTACGAGCGATACTTTCAATGATAAGTTGAAAGTTAGGTGGATGCACATTAGGTTCTATATCAGATACGGAGATACCCTACTAATGCCGCTAAACCGAAATTATTCCGTGAACACTGCTTCCACCTCATGGCGGACTGTAATATTTCGCGGTTGCACCTTGTAGCGCGTACATTTCCCTTTTAAACAGGGATGACACTTCCATAACTCTGACAGCATGCAACATAATATTCCGGCAAAATTGTGTGAAAACGGAGTTAATTTTGATTGGTTAATGTCCCACAAAATAGCCTGTCAAAATGTTGAAGGAAAAGAGCACCCAGAGAACGTTATTTAAACATTAAACTAATTATATATTTTTTAAATAGTGAGCGGACAACGTAGGTTGAAATGAGCTTATTTTACGCAGTTGCAGCGCATGTAGGAACCACTTGCTTTATATTGTAACGCGGGACACTTATGTGGTCGCAGCCGCGTGCGTTTCGGTGAGTGAAACACGCCGGGCGACGTTTATATGCGCAGGATTAGTGCTAAAATATAGCAGTTGTATGATTGCATACGGGTAGCGTGGTGTCTACAAACGCCATATATGTCTACATACTAAAATTCTGCAATTTTCAACCGCGTTATGCAGTAAATTGCTATAGCACAGCCGAGCTATCTAAGCATTCATATGCATGGAATGCAATGAAGCGGTGATCACTTCCCATTTATGTATAAACTAGATGATGGAATTGGTGGTATTTGGAGAAATCGGTCGAAGATAGAAGATCACTGTGGTTTTACTGTAGCTTGTTACACATTAATGCCGACGAGATACCTATTGTCTGCCGTAAATCACTGCTCACGCACAACAAATCTTATGTTGTGGTGGATTGTAAGTGCTGGCGTGCTTTGGTCTGTGGCTTTCTCAGCCATTGTTTCCCCAATCTTCCAGGGTGAACATGAGTAAAGAGTCACAAATGAGAGCTGCTATTAATCAGAAGTTAATAGAAATGGGCGAACGGGAGAGGTAGGTAAAAACATTAACGCCCGGCCAGCTCGTGCCAGACTGCTGTGTAACAGATAATTTTGCAGCAGTTTCAGTGTAATTAAGCTTGAAGAGTGTAATATTCCAGGGAAGCCTCTTCAGTGTGTTACAGTTGTCATTGAATGCGTGGTGTGTTCTCTGTAGGCTAAAGGAGTTACTTCGAGCCAAACTTATAGAATGTGGATGGAAGGACCAGTTGAAAGCACACTGCAAAGGTAAGGGTCTTACTGGTTGAGGAAAACCATTTCATCAATCCAGCACCTCTCCCCTTTGTCCAGTGGTTAATTTATTTTAAAGTAAATAGATCTTTTCCTCTCTGAGCAAAAAATAAATGTTGTGCTATTGCAGATGTCATCAGAGAAAAGGGATTTGAACATGTCACAGTGGAGGACCTGGTTGCAGAAATTACACCAAAGGGAAGAGGTAGAGCAAACATATTAGTCTTAAAAATGATTATTTTCACTATTTAACTGCATTTTTGGTACTCACAGTGGTTTAAATGTCAATAATGGAAACCTTGGACTTTGCATTTTGGTCATATTTGTACCCACCATTCTGCACATGCTATGGTTTCAGGAAAGTCTTTAAATGGAAATGGAATATGGGATAAGATGTCTTTAGTCTTCGTTCTAAGTAGAGTTGCATTTTCGGGTGTATCTTTGTGCTTCCTTACAGCTCTCGTGCCAGACAGTGTGAAGAAAGAACTTCTGCAAAGAATAAGGGCATTTCTAGCCCAGCATTCTGCGTTATGAAGGGAACTTTAAATTTTCATGCCACATTGCTGCATCTTAACCAACACATAAGATTATCATCATGGCTCAGACCATTTTTGGTACCTTTTTTAATGTTATTTTTTTCATAATCAGGCACTGTCTCTGGGATGTTCTAATGCAGGTTTATCAATAAATGCTTTTGCTTTCTCATTTGTGTCGGTGTTGTTTCTTAAATATTTTCATTTTAGTCATTTTTTTTTATAAAATTGGGGTATTTGATCCATGTATGTTATTTTGGATTATCGAGAATATCAGTAACACGGGTAGTGCTGTGGCGTGTAATATGGATACTCGGTGGTGACAATGAGGAGCTACACACACAGGATAAATAAAACTTGCAGTTAGACATTTGTTGTGAATATATCCTTACTGACACAAGTTAGTATCGAAAGAATACCCTGGTATTGCTGGGCCTACCTACGCTGCCGATGGATGGGCGCGCGCCGTAATCCGTGCAAAGATAATTCACGCATTATTGGGGTCTCCGGTAATGCCATTTCAACTTACCGAAGATGCTTTTGACCGTTATTAAATGAATTTATAGGTTGCTTTCTGCACGTATCTTTTAGCGAAAACGATACTCAATACTTACCGAGTAGTGTTCTATAGTCTAAATAACTTTGTAAATGTAATGCTATCGCTATATAAGAAATAAAACGCCCCAAGTTCAAAATTATAAACAATTTATATTAATTTATAAATTCTGGTTTATTTATATAATATTTCATTTTCATGTTTGATATTTTATACAACTCGGACTGTGGCAGAGACAGGCGTTGCCTCGGACGTCTATAACTGGGTCCTGCCAGATGCGTTGCACTTCCTCGTCGGTACAAAGATGGAAGCCGAAATGCAATGGAAGAGTGGTGAAGTCTGAATTGAGAATTGCACAGTTTGATATTTTAACAAAATTCAATGCGATGGATATGTAACGGTGTGGATTTTAGATCTTTAGATACGATTCTCGGCGCGCTGAGTTAAGAGGGGCCCAGGCGGGTCCGGGCAGTTGCTTTAGCTCTGTAACCGAATGCAGAAAAAAGGCACCAGTGCTGTTTGCCCGGTGAGTGTCACCCCGGCACAGACTGGCATGTGGAGGTAATCTGAGCAGTGTTTTGTCAGAAAGCCGAGCGGCTTGGAATTCTGGGAACTTCACGACGTATGAAACACGCATGGTCAGCTAACTAAAAGGCCTGGAGAAGTGAATCTGAATGATGCATGTTAATTTATTTGAGCTCATATGCATGCTGTACGGCTAAGTACTGTTCACCTAAGAAGCATCCCGGTTTCATCTTACTGAAAAACGAGTTCATATTCACCTTTGTTGTGCGAAAAAGCAATCGTTTACAGACGATCTTTTTATACTGTGACATACACATTTCCATATGCAAAGGGAATTGCACACAGGAACATGTAACGCTGGTTCATTTTTTTCTGAAGAATCTCTTCCGTTTTGTTAAAATGTTGTCCTTTATAAGATTGATTTATTGTTCCAGATGCTGGAAGGCACTCTAGTTTTTAGACTATACAGTGATTTATATATTCTATTGTTAAATACGCTTTTAAACAAATAAAATGAATGAGGTTTTCAGTTATGCCTATTTCAATTTTATTTATTGAAATATTTAGTGTATTGTTTGTAGTCTAACATAGACTGCTGTTTATTGTTCCTAACCCAGGTATAAGTCACAATGACAGTCGGCCAGTTCCGCCTCTTTAAGATCTGCACCTGCCTGGTGACGTTACTTTCGTTTTTTAAAAGGCTCATTTGTCGGTAAGCGCACTTAAATGCACATGAATGTAGTAAATGAAAAGACGTCGAACGACAAACCAATTTTGTGCTATTACTAGTGTTACTAGTAGGTACTAGTATCAGACGTTAAAAATTTAGCTATTGTCACCAAAATTTTTGTCTTAATTTTATCCCCGGTTTTTAGGTTATCTGCGAGAATGTGAGCAGTATTTCTCCACGTTTATTTGTCTTTAGGTCAGGAAGGTCACGAAAACTAAGTGGTGATCAAATTACTCTGCCAACAACGGTGAGCCATTCTTCAGCTCCAAAGCCGGTAAGTGATCTTGTTAATAAGAGCTCTAGGTTGAAGATCTTTAAATGAAACATTTAAGATTGTCAATGAAATGAATACATCCTTGAATGAAATGCTTAAGAAGTGTTTCTGAGAAACTGAAATGGAACATCTGTAAGTAATTATTAGTAAAAGCACCCGTATAAGTTATTGCAACATTGAAAATAAGAAGTAATAGAACAGGGATTACTTTTTATCTTACCATTTATAACCAGCAACAGCAAATAACCTTAGAATACGGCAAAATTAACCAAGCCATTTATTTTACGTGTTGAGGAGAAATATGTAAATTTACAGTTTGTGCTACAGAGGAACAATGAAGCATTTAAGTGAAGCCCTATTGAAGGTGGCAGGTGTCAGGTCATGTTCTCATTCACGCAGTCAGAGATTGAGGAATGGAGTTCCTGGGATGAAGAGGTCCCCACGAGCATCAAGATCGAGGGGGGGAACGGTAGCATGCCCTCGCAGCCCAAAGATGCGGAGGAGGAGGGGGAGGAGCCAGACTACTTCAAGGACATGGCGCCCACCATCAGAAAAACACAGAAAGTAAGCCCCCCCCCACCCCACCCCCTAACATTCCGTTTAATTTATAACATATTTATTAGCAGACGTTTTTGTGTTTATTTTTCACTTTTAATAGATGCTTTCCATTATAGCTCTAACTGTTTGAGCTCATTATATTAAAAATGCACGTGTGACAATTAAGGTTGTCAAGGGTCCAATTTCAATTGTCTTATCTTCTTGCCTACAGATTGTCCTTAAAAAGAGGGAGCCTCTGAACTTGACAATTCCTGATACAAGCATAGGGTTTTCCAGCAGACTGGCTGTCAGTCATGATCTGTCATTTATCCAGCCAACGGTGAGTGTTGTGTCACAACTCTGCTCAGATTGTGTCAGCTGTGATGGTGTTGGGTTTATTTGGCAACTCTGTGTTTAGCTGAATTTGGCCAGAAGGTAAAAATTGGCTGGCATTTTACCAAAGAGACAATCTGACCTCTCTTCCTCTGAAATAGGCATGTAATCAAGGACATAGATTTGGGTGCGGACAGTAGTTCCATGTCCCTACCTATAAGGTGGGAATTCTATGTGTGTTTAGGGCAGTAAGGGGGTTGGAACTAATTTGGTTCCTGCCAGTGTTGAAACTGAACCAAGCCATGAATGAAAGTGACGCCCATTGACTGTTAAGCACAAATAAACCCCGGGGACTGAGTGACCTTCATAGGACCCGGCTTGACACCCCTGTCTGTTCAGTGTCTTCCAAGGGTCTCATAAGTGACCAACAGTCTCTAATCAGAAATACGGACTTGAATCCACTTTGGCAAAATCATTACATTAGTCAAGAGCTGACATGGTTAATTGACTTGGGTCAGGGCAGGTATGACCAATACAGAAATGGGAGATGTCCTGTGTACAGTTAGGAGACTGACTTCAGTACTGTACCTGACTATAATGTTCAAAAATGTCATATTTATTTGTTTATTTTTACTTATCAGGTGGCTCAAGCCTCTGGATATACATAATAAATCAGAAGAGTTTAGCTTAAGGATCGTTTAACAGTAATGCAGCATAGATTCCCAGTGTGACTCCAATGTGAAGGGTTACACGTCCTATAGTGCCATTGGGAGCCTGGCACCATTCCCCAGCATGCATTGCGTGGCTGAGCTGAGATGGTTTCCTCATGTGCACTGGGTAAGTCCTGCTCTCATGTCTGGGATCGCTAGGCGGAACTGGGGGACCTGGACACCTGGCAGGAGGACCACAATGCGTGGGAGGAGGAGTCCAGTGTCGCTTGGGAGGCTGAGGAGGTGCTCAGGTATGACCCCCCTTTTTATAAATATGATCAGCAAAATATATAATATAATTAGCTTATTTGTTGCCCGTCTCATGTCCCTGACGCTGCCTGGCATATCATTCGGGATTCTTCAGGACCTTGGCAGCATATGTGATTTAAAGATGGATAGATGGATGACTTACTGTTTAATATTCAGAACACTGTATTGAGAGAGGTCAGTGCTGGAAAAGTAGTGTAGTGTAGAATAGGCTCATGCTGTAGGGCAGCAGAGAACATAGAGGGTTATTTTGGAAGAAAGAGGGAAAAGCATTTTGCAGGCTACGTTTAAACAGGGTATCAGAAACTGCCAGACTGCAGACACAAAACATTTTGTTTTGGGGAGGTTGGTAAGTGTGATTTTTGTGTCCTCAAAGTGCTATTCCATTATTTGACAGCAGATGGCACTGTGTCACTGCTTTTTGCACCGTTCACTGTATTATTCCAATCAGCAGACTTCCATGACCATAATCAGGGATGGAAATAACTGGTACGCAAGTACAAATTCACCTTTAAAATCGATTGTGGTAATGGTTTAAAAGCGTAGTTATTTTATGTGCTTTTGTGCTGATATGAAAACAAAATATAATGCACTTTAATCTTTATATGCTAACTCTATTTGCGGTATACAGGTTAAAATGGAAGGTGTTTTCTTGTCATAGCAGTGCACATAAAATAAGTACACATTTGCGCTTTTACAAACAATCGATTGTCGCACGTATCATTTTTAAAGGTGAATGCGTACTTGCGTACCAGATATGTCCATCCATCCATCTCCTACTGCTTTTCCCTGTCGTGGGGGCAGCAGTCTCAGCAGGGAAAGCCAGGCTTCCCTCTCCACGGCCACTTCATCCAGCTCCTCTGGGGGAATCCCGAGGCGTTCCCAGGCCAGCCGGGAGACACAGTCCATCCAGCGTGTCCTGGGTCTTCCTCGGGGCCTCCTCCCAGTGGGACATGCCTGGAACGCCTCACCAGGGAGGCGTCCAGGAAGCATCCTAATCAGATGCCTGAGCCACCTCATCTGGCTCCTCTCGATGCGGAGGAGCAGTGGCTCTACTCTGAGTCTCTCCTGAATGACTAAGCTTCTCACCCTGTCTCTAAGGGAGAGCCCAGCCACCCTGCGGAGGAAACCCATTTGGGCCGGTTGTAATCGCAAAGTTGCGAATACAAGTGGCCGAAATGTATGTCCATCCCTGACCATCATCTAAGGCTGTAACAACGGGTTCTGCATATAGAGCTTAGTGCCATGACTTTATGGGACTGTTGCCCTGGATTCATTTTTGGTGGATTTTTTTGAACATTTGGTAAACAATATCAGGCGCTGAGTTGATTGGAGCGCATGTCACCCGCAGAGAACCTTGCAATGGAGTCGGGGTGTGTTTGAAAAGGACCCTTTCATCATTTAATTTTAGGGGCTTCAATCTCCATGTTATTCTGGGGGCCCCTTGGGATCCCCTGGGATGCACTGCAGTCTGTGCCCCTGGACAGAGGCTTTTGGGTTAAACATATTCTAGCACTTTATATAAGGTGTTGTACATTCCAGCATGTTCTGCTAACTTCATCCATCATGTCTCCTTGAAGGCTGTGTCAGGTTTTGACTTTAAAGAGTGTTACTTGACATTAAACACAAGCTTACTGTCATCTGAAAAGCTTGTAATGAAGAAGTATGAATAATTTGCTTTGATTCAACACATCAGTGAAGCTGACTGTTCATTTAATGCAGTTGTGGTTCTCTTCTGGTGCCCGGCTAGAGCCCTTTGTTAGCATATTTATGGAAATTAGTGCACAGAATGAGATTAAAGGTCCATATTTCAGTAAAAGCTGTGGTTGTCCAGTGTTAAGTGTTTTCTTGGAAATCCTGCATAAGCCAGCAGTAATTTATGTTTCCTGGCAGATTGATGAGTGAGTCCACTCCACTCGCAGCCTTCTAGTGAGCTCTGAGGCAAGGCCATTGGCCGTCTCTGAGAGTGGGCGGGCCTTGCCTGGCCTGCAGCTTCTGATCAGCTTCACTGATTCACTTCAGCTTGTTCGTGTTGGTGAACAGAGTCTGAAAACAGGTGTTTAGTGGCTGATGATGAGTGAGAGCCGTTATCTCACTGAAAATTGATGCTTTCTTGCTGTACTGAATTCCCACTGGTGTCTGGACGGTCTGCATGCTGACATTTATCCAATGTGCACATTTTATTCTTGCCAAACGTTGGTGTTCCTACCACTGTAGATGGGGCATAATGTGGGAGTAGTTTCCAAAATTCCTTTTTTTTTAATGCTAATGCTAAATCCAACCTTTACTCCTCTTGCTCTGATTTTAAGTGAAATAAATTATTTGCATCTGATACTGAAAACAACGTCGAAGTCATTGTCCTTGTGGATTTTATCCTCCAAGTCTTTTATTACATACATTTTATATTTCAGTGACACATCAAGGTCTCGCTGTTGTGAGTCGTGTCTAAAAATGTCCCAGGGAGAGACGCGGCACAATCGTCAGGAGCCGTTTCCATGGAAAGCTCCCACAGTCCTTTGCAGTCTCGCTTTGAAACGTCTTTGAAAACACTGGGCCGCATTCAGATGGGTGTTCTCCTGTTTCAAACAGGCAGCAGAAGCTGGCAGAGAGGGAGAGGCGAGCAGTAGAGCAGCAGAAGAAGAAAGTGGAGAAGGAGGCCCAGAGACTGATGAAAAAAGAACAGAAGATGGCGATCAAGCTGTCGTAACGATTGCGGAGCTGGGGACGTGGCGTGAGGCAGGGAGGAAGCCTGTTAAATCCTGCTTTTTCATACATTCTCTTAACACTATGTCCCCGCTTCCAGTGACCTACTTCAAGATCACCTTGGTTCTGTTGATAGTGCTTCTTTTTATTTTTTTTAATGGCTCCTGTTTGGGAAGATGCCTCCTGACCGGCAACAACTTTTCCCAGGAACTAGGGGAGGTTGTTTTTCAGGGTTTTTTTTGTTGTTTTTTTTGGATTTATGAGTACGGAAGGATGGGAGGGTTGCTTTTATGGGTCATGCTGAACCGTTATTGCTGTTTAGCTGGAATGCTTGGTTTTGTTTTTTCTGCGTAGATGCCTGTGATGTTAGTCAGGGATACACCTGTGACACGTTGGTGTCTGTTAGAAGGCTTGGGGAGATGCTATAATTGCTGGTGGGTGGTAGGGGAAGATGGACAATGAAGCATTTTTCTGAAAAGCAAATGTGTTTGTCAACCAAAACAGCCACAATTGTCAGATGGGACATCAGAGTATTGGGTCGCCTTACAGCCTTTGATTTTTAAACCAGGTTTTTCTTTTATTTTCATTTAATTATGATGATCAGTTTAATTATATGTTTTTAATTTGTATATATGATTTATGGAGGCCATTCTGAAATACAGATCATCTTCGTAATTATATCAAGAAAGAGCTGACTGAAAGTACTGCAGTTATGTGATGACCTCACAAACCCGTTTGTCACATCTGCCTTGGGAGCTGAATTGAATAGCAGCCTGCAAACAGCATCAGTTGTCATATAGAGGAATGAAATGATGACATTTTTGGTTGAATGTTCACCTGAGACTCCACTTGAAAGGTATTCAATGGTGGGTGTGGAGTCTGAGGGGAAAACTGAGATTGAGATGGACTGTTGTCATGGAAACATCACATAATTTTGGTACGATGAAATACTTTTCATCAACGAACTGCTGAATGCTAGATGAATGGTTTTTGAATGAAGCTTCTCTGTCATACAAAATAAAGGACTAAAGATTGAGCTTTTTGTTCGCAAACTATCTGCTTTTTGGAAAGCCTCTTCACTGGGAACCTGTGCAATCGGCTTAATGGGAAATGACAGGATTGTGAAATCCATCCGCTTGGGAGTTTGAGATGATGGCCTCTCTGGTAACTGAGAGGCCTTCGTTTTTTTTCCTGCTTATGAACGAGCGATCTGTGGACAGGTGCGGTGCCCATAGCAGTGATCTAGACTGGTGTAGCACATTAGTCGTTGGCCAGAATGATTAGGCAAATCCAGTCTGATGCTGCGACTCAGTGCTGGGAGCTGTGGTAAAACGCAGGATTCGCAGGTAACTGGTTTTCAAATGCCCTCAGCCAGCAGTGTCTGATCCCAGTCAGGGCCCAGCTGTCCTACCCTTCAGCAAGAGCTTAACCTGCACCGGCCCCGCTGAAACATCTGAATGTAAAAATAGGCAAAACATCTATTGGCTGAGCCAGCAAGTATGGATATTCATGGGGAGGCGGGAGCAGGCCAGGGGGAGACAGATGATTGATTGTGCAGTTGAGTGACTATCTGCTCCACCACTAGTGATGGTGGCAAAAAGGTGGGCTGTGGCCGAGATGACTCATGATGTCGTTCTGCAAACCTCAGTCACCATCTGTATCCCCTACTGCCCAAACAAACAATGCCTGTAATGTTCTGCGTCTACTGGTGCTGGGGCACCGAAGGAGAATCCTGCTCTGGTTCTTTTCTGTCCGTGAATGGAACAAATGTGCACGATGTTTCAAAAAGAGGTGAACAAGGTTATCCTGACAGCATATTAAATCTGAGTTTAGGCTCCTGTGACTGCAGCTTTGTACCAGAAATTCAATTCGGTAAATCTTTCACTGTCTGTCAAGGGAAATGTTAAAGAACTACTCTGAGTTTGACCTACTTAAAAGGGGATAGTCTCTCCCCCCATCTGAGAGCACCAAAGCGGGGCGGGGGTGGAGCGAGGGGATTTCACACCCCCAGGATTCAGTATTTGTGTCCCTTCGTATTCAAACGCACAAACTGATTTCACCGGATGCATCCCTTTGTTGAAATTCCATTTTAATTTCTTGTGGAAAAGGAATGAGTCCTGATTGCATGCACGAGTGCCCTGGGGGCTGCGAGTGCCGTCGCTGTTCGCGTTTCCACTTGGGCTCTAGTCCACATGGCATTACGATGGTTATTACACATCAGCTGGTAATGGGATTCCATGACACCCCTGTGGTCAGCTCCGGATACCAGGGGACCAACATGCACCCTGACATCGAGTCTGAGGAAGCGGTGTCTAACAACACTATGAGCATCACAGATCAGGTCAATTTAATCCCAAATACAAATACGATGGTGTAATGCACTTAATCTTTCAAGATGTAGTCGTTATTGTGGAAGGCGGTTTTCTCAGATCTGGACATTAAAATCTGGCTTTACTTTATGCACAAACCACTAAAATATTCATAATTGCCAGTATTATACTCAGGTTTTCAGATTGTTCTCTCTTTCATTGAAATGTTTGCACATTTTCCCCAGTTTTCCCATCTTTGTGTACTTTAAATTAATATTGAATGTGCAATTTGAAATTCAATACTCATGAAATATATAAAAAAATCCTATTTACTTTAATCCCATCCAGGATGCCCCACGGCCTGCTCCCCCAGCCCCCCCAGTCCCTCTACCCCCTTCCAGGCAGGAAAAGTGGTTTGGAAAATCTCATAAAAACGATCCAGAAAATACACTTCGGTCTCCAGGGCAATGTAGTACTGCTGAGTTTGTTATAATTGCCCCAGGTCTTGTATGTCTGGGTCATTAAAAGTGTAACTCAATGTAACCGAAGCTGCATTTACAAGCTCAAAATAAATTTCTTCCATCTACATCCAGGATTATTTTATTTCCAGCTTAGTGTATGGAGGACTAAAAGAACCTTATCCCGCTGCCCTTTGTTACAGATGTGTGACTGTAGGTTTTCAGAGAAAAAGGCGGGGGGGGACAGGAACTTCAAAGTCAGGGGAGTCGAATGAATTCAGTTATGGACACTGTCAGTTTAGCCTGGTGCATAGTGATCTGCTGGAGATAGAAAGCTGTGGATGCAGTGAGCTCACAAGGCCGGGGGGCGCTCCTGAGCCAGCGTCTGCTGAAACATCAACCTGTCAATGGACAGCACCTCTAAAGGCCTCTAATGCTGCTCCGCTGGTTCATTAGCAATGCTGCTTAGTGTCGTCTTCAGAGTCACGAAGATCCTGAAGTGAGACGCGCCGCTCCGAATCCTGCAGAGAGAAGCTCAGACACTACATGCCATCTTAGACCTTTTTCAGGCTCAACATTCCCTGGTTCTCCTCGCCAGGCTTAAGAAATCTGCAAGGTGTCTACTAATCAGATTCTCAAGCCTCAGTGACCTACTTGCCTGTTTTTACAGTATGCGAATCGTTTGTAATTTGGCGAGTCATTAGTGGAGCTCATGCAGAATCAGCGCTTGCTGCCACCCGAATTGCTACTTCACTTAATAAACTTCATGACGCACACCGCAAGCTCAATGTCCTTCATATCCTCACGAGGTTGATGCGTCACTGCAGCTATAAGTGTTTGCCCAAAAATACAGGAAACTGACGTGGTGCAACTGGCGCAATGAGTAAGGGTCTTCAGATTGAACTGGCTGATTTTCTATAGAGGTAGTAATACAACAAGTCCTGATTGTTTGCGCTTAATATATTCATGCTTTAATCAAACACGGGTCAACACAAGACTAATGCTGTTCCGATGTCTAAACAAGACAATTTTACACAATCAAGAGGTTACAGAAGTCAAATTAAATTTTCCAACTGTCAATGTATAACATTTCAAATAATCACCTGTCAGAAACCTGAACAAAAACTCATTATACAGAATGACTTCCCAGATGCAACCTGACCATCTGCCCAGATGATCGGTTGAAAAAAAAAAAAAAAAAAAAAAAACGTCCTGTACACAAATCCCACCCACATCATGTCGCCTCAGCTGTCCGCCTCTGTACACAGTGCAAATCACAGGGGGATCCTTACACTACAGACACACACATCTAAGTACAGTGTGCACAGCAAGTGTGCACCGCGGTCCAGTATAGTGCACATATGCGTCACTGGGGTGGTCCGTCTCAGACCCCAGCCCCCATGTGACGTAGCGAACGAAGGCTCACCATGCAGCAGCCGCGGATCAGAACCCCGATGTTGTACACGGGCTCGGTGCTGGCCCGGTGCGTGCAGTACAGCCAGGCCACCGTGGGCAACATGGGCACCGCCAGCGCCGCCAGGTCCACCAGGAAGCTGCTGCTCCAATACCGCTCGCTGACCAGCACCCCTGCGTCTGACAGCCCCTCGCCGGGGGAGCCCATGTCAGGTAGGCTTTCAGGTTTGCGATCAGCCGGGGGCAGGGGTGCCGGCTCAACGGGCTCAGGGGTGAGGGTTATGCTGGCTTCCCGGAGCTTCAACAGGTGGAGCAGGAGGGCCTGGAGGTCAGGCGGCCCAGGGATAGGATCCGTCTGCACCGCCTTCTCTATCGAGACAGGAGGTGGATTGGGTTCGGGCACAGGGTTACTCCTCTCTGCTGATCCCTCCAATTCAGAAGCCAAATCCTCTCCAGGAACTTGCCCGGGGGTATCAGCCCATTCGACCCCCTCGTCACTGATATGCAGACCGCTGTCGGTCATCTCCCGAGCTTCCTGTGCTGCCAGCCCAGTCGCGCTGGGTGCGAGCGCCTCCTGGGGACAGCCGCTCTGAGCCACCTCCATGCTCCGGAGCAGCTCCTCCAGCTTGCGGTTCTGGATGTTAATGTCAATGAAATACTTCTGGATGCCCTTGTCCTTCTCTACCAGGCTGCTCCTCATGGTCTCCACCACCTGCCGCAGCTGCCTGATCTCCTTGCGCGCCTCCTTCAGGGCCAGCTGGGCCTCCACACGGTGGCACTCCTCCTCAATCCAGTCCTCCTGCATCCGGCTGAGCTGGGCCCGCAATTCCTCCACCTCCATCTCCCTGAGAGGACAGCGATTTCAAGGTTTGGCCTCATGGGTTTTCCCTCCAGAGACACTAAGAATTTCACTCAAGATACAAAAATACTCCCTGCTAATAAGGTGAAGGCAATGGTACAGACCTCTCACGATATCTAATCTCCGACTCCTTCAGCTGACTCCGCAGATGCCTGATCATGACCTCCTTCTGTTGCAGGGGTGTCAGGTACTGCTCAGGGCTGGGGGGCTTAATGCCATGGTTGTCCCCGCATGAGTGGTAGCGCCTCCTTACAACGTGATGAGACGTTTTTTTTAGTTGACATTCCTTAGTTTCAAAACATTGTTCACAACTGGAAGCAGGACAATGAGTAATGGAATCATTTTATTCAACTCTAGGAATTAAACTGCAAGGACAAAAATCTCTAGCATAATCACAGCCTCTTTTTACATCAAAGGAAACACCCTATATAACGATCTGTACATAACTATTCCCACCTCTGTACATACTCTAACTGTACACATTGTACATACTGCAATTGCTACTCTCTGCACTTCTGATTAGATGCTAAACTATTTCATTGCCCTGTATTTATACGTGTGATGACAAAGTTGAATCTAATCTAAATGTAATCTATATTATCGCTCTACAAAATAATCTTGAAAATCACACAACGTACCCAAAAGGCAAACTTTACTTACACCTGCAATCATTACAAATGTCAGTAATTAACCTGAACTGATAAAAAACGTCAAAAGACACACAAAATGACTGAAGATACCACGACATTTATTATTTTTTTTAAGTGACTGATTTTTGTTATTCAATCACAGACACATTCAAGATGGAATCCTGTCAGCAGCCGCACATCAGCGTGTTCACTGCAAGCCCTGATGCGCGGAAGCGAGAAGCAGGATATTTATCCCTAAGCAAGTCAGCCGATGCCACACAGAATGCAGCCCCGACTCCTCTCCAGGCTTCGACCATGACGACAAGGCAGATGGAGCCTTCCGAAGACCACAGGGAGAGATAAAAACGGCGACCGCGAGACCTCGGGCAGGTTGCTGCGTCACTGGGGCCATCTGGCCACGGCTGAGAGCCGCCTCTCAGGAGGAGGGTCCACCGGCACCATGACACAAACGAGGACCGAAGCCCAAACTGGGCAAAATGGAGAGAAACACAAAGAACCAGCACCAGTTCAGGGGAGGAACTCAGTCTCACTCTGCCCAGCACTAACATGCGCAGTCTTCTGTTACAATTGGGGAGAAAGTCAGTTGAAAGCAGGCAAACACCACCCTCCGTTAGCAGTAGAGCCTCAGCTGTGCTAATCCAATTTAGGGTGGCGGGGGCTGACGACACTTCTGTGCAAACCAGCCCCCCTTCCATGACCCACAAAAAGCTACACAGCAACAGGGGCTTCCACGGTATCCTGGCAACCCAGGATGCTGCATCATGGTCGGCAGACATAGGAAGGAGCGGAAGGTAAACCCACACAAGGATTAATGCATGGCTGGCATCCAGCGGCTCCCCGGAGGGACCCGACCTTCACAGGGACGGCGCTCGAGAGATGAGTATACGCTGAGGCCTCACCCCTCACCGGACACCTTCCCTCCGTCGCTGTGCTGCACTTTATAATCTCTCAGGAAGAGACCAAAGCCTAACCCCCCACTCCTGGGAACAGTGTTGTACCGACGGCCTCCTGGTTTCCACAGCCCTTCACACAAGGACCTCACAGAAATGCGATATGGTAATGGAGATGCCAAAGGAGGCCTGTCAACCATAAAATATTCATGTCATCCATCATTTTCTCGGCGCTCGATTCGGGAGAAGGCCAAGATTTTCTGCTACTCAAGGTGAGGCATTATTTAGATAAAGACTACAAAACAATTCCTGCTTGTTTGACCTTGAGAACACCCCCCCCCTCCACAATCCCCAGTGTGTCTCACTATCACAGTAACCCGGGAGCCAAGTAGTACCAGGCAGAAGAGCTCGCGTCGCTGCTGCTGTTGGGGACGGAAGAGCGGGGCGCCGCCCTGCAGGGGGCATACAGCGCCAGGTCTGCCAATGGCTGCTTAGGCTCAGACCCAGTTCTCCTGCATGGGGCGGCATGGCTGCAAAGACAGGCGAGTCAGACATCAGACGCAGGTTCAGAACCCGTCGGCTGTTTTCCACCATCAAAGAGCATACTTTGAGCTCGACGCGACACAGGACTGACCAGCATTTGGGTAAGATCTCAAATGGTTATTTTTAATACTCGTAAAAGGTTGTATTGTCATCAGTCCTACTGCACCACACCGCCTTACCTGTGAGAGAACGTCGGCCTCTTCGCCGCAGGGCTGCTGGTGGACGACGGTCTCAGCTTGCCGCTGCCAGAGGGGCCGAGGTCTGTGTCGGCACCTGAAGAAAGGCCCGTCAGAGGGGACCATGGTGACAGAGACATGAGGCGGTGCTTCCCCTCCGTCCACCTCAGCCAACTGGCAGCGAACTCGCGCTCCACATCGCCCTCCTCGTCGGAAAGCAGCTCATCTAGGTTCATGGCCCCTCTAAAGGGATGCCAGAGCAGTTTTATGGGAGAAAAGGGCTCCCCGAAAGCAGTGGTGAACACGCACCTCCAGGCTGGCCTCCCTGTGCTCTGAGTGCCTTTACAGCCTGCGACCAAGGGGCCCATTTGGAGAGACGTCTCCATGGCATCAAGTTACACATCAAACAAAAGGCATGACCCATCTGATAGCCGCCTGGCCGCATCAGCGCCTGCGCTACACTGCTGCGGAAGCTGCTTTTAGCCTCCCGTCTTCAGAAAGCAGAGAAGCAAGACGGTGAATTTACTTCAAATAGTTTCTGTCCTACACTAGTGTTGGATGCTACAGGCAGTGCAGGTTGTCGGTACAGCATATGTATCAGTAAGCGAGACGAAGAGGTATCCCATGAGGACGCATAGCAAAAATATTAAATTTGATATTAAACAGGACCAAAACTAACAGGTATCTGTAAACACAAAGCAAGCTGCAAGTAACTAAAGTGTTAATGAGACAGCGGGTAGATGCCTGCATTCAATCAGCAGGCACCCCCCAAGGAAACGGCCTCTAAGCTGACCGACTTGGCCCCCTCACCTGCGCTCGGGACAGGGGCGCGGTTCTCCGCCTTCTCGTGCACACGGACCCTCTTTCGGTTCCTCTTCTTGCGCTCGCTGCCCGCGTGTGACCTCGGGGGGGCGCTACCCACTGAAGGGGACGTTAGCTGGCTGCTGGGGCATCCTGTGTCGTCTGAAAGACAGGGAAAATCGGACCATAATTAGGTTCCGTCTCCGCCTTCTCGCTCTCTCTTTTTTTATTTTAAACACCTGTTTTGTTAAGTATAATTCGCTACAACAGCCTGTTTTACCGACACCCTGTGTTCAAAATTAGTAATAAGTAACCTCGGGAATTAAAAAATGAAGCACTTTGAAGTGTATCAGATGTACCAAAGTCAATTCGGGTAGTTGAGCGGTTCAGCCGGAGACAGAACGAGAGAGGAGACATATACGGGTAAAAAGTCTTTTAAAAAGAGAGCGAGATGGCCGAGGCGCTGAAGAAAGGGACCACTGACCCCGTAATACAATTACACAGGAGATGCAAACCTGAACATGAGCTGTTGGTACTGATGGCAGCCTTAGTGGGGTCGGAACTGTGCCTATGTATCGGCGTCTCCTCCGGGGAGAACAAGTTGTTCTTCGGGCGGAAAGGCCGCAGCACCGGCCGGGGGATGCGGCTGCGGGGACTCCCCTTCGCAGGGGAGCGGTTGCCCTGTTGTGAAAGCATTTTTACAATATATATTAACTTTAAGGGTGAGACAGAAGCTTCAAACACGTTTGCCGCTTGTTCGTCTCCCGTCGAGCTACTTGGATAAATCGGTATTGACGTGGATTTCACTATTCAAATATAACTTTTGTTTACTTGTGGGTGTGTTCAACTTAAACAGAGAATACCGCACTAACACGATCACAACAAAAATGCTTGTGATATTAACTTCCGACTCCATGTGTGTGATCGTGATCCCCGCCAGCTACGCCGCCTGAGAAACAGCAGGATGTGCGGCCGAAGCCCACCTCGTATTCTTGGGAAGAGCGCATGACGTCCGACGTAAACCTGAAAGGAGAAGAGCGCAGACTCAGAAGGTCCCAGACACGCCCCGCCCCGAACACAATTACGCAGCATACCCCGCCCCCACTCATAATTACACAGCTTGCTCCGCCCCAAACATAATTACGCACCGTCACACCCCCAAACACAATTACGCACCACGCCTCACCCCCAAACATAATTACGCACCAAGGCCCCACCCCCAAACATAATTACGCACCACGCCCCAC
>JAODUD010000134.1:7037762-7049669 GCA_026784285.1 Stomatorhinus walkeri
CCCAAGCTTCATTAAGCATCACGCCCCGCCCCCAAACATAATTAGGCACCGCGCCCTACCCCCAACCCTCCTTCTGTATCTCGCCTCATTAAATGAAGGCTGTTCCTTGTTATACTCCCGAACATTTCGCGTGTAATCGGGAGACCGAAGCGTTGGATTAATCCCGATGTAATGACTAGGAGGATTTGCTAAATGCTTCCGATACGCCTCCGGTAAAGTGGAGCTTTAAAATTAGCTCTCCTTTACAGATGGCGTTAAATCGATTTCATCTCATCATAAAACAGCCGTGATTTATTATCAACCGTACACCCCCCCCCCCAGTCCCCAGCTCTAACATGTTGCCGTATTTTCCTTTTGAATAGATAAGGGTGAGTGAAGTCGTAAAGAAAGATTTTATCCTCCCTAAACACGTTATCGTTTCATATACGGTCTCTGGGTGCGGGTCTCGTTTTAACTGCTACTGTTCTCAAGTTTGAGTTTTATAGTAATAAGCACGATTCACTTTTCTGCAGAAACACAAAAAGTAACCTTATTGCCTGGTACCGTGGGTTCCGAATCGTTAAATTGATCCATAGCTGCTGAACACAATACACTTAAGCGAACCTGGCGTTTTGGGACTAATCATCGTGTACTCAGGGTAGCACTGTGTACCAACCGCAAGCAATCTGAAAAGAAGTAAAGTGTTTCAACCGATCGTTTTACTTTAGAGATCCCAAGTGTGAGATATACCGCATTTTTATCATTTGTTCAACCTAAATAGATGTAATACCTTGCAACAATTGTATTTTATTGATACATCGAGAATATTTGCCGTACAATTGATTTTATTCACAATCGGCAGCTGTGCAGTGTGAGATTCTTTGCTGCATGCTGGAAGCGTAAACCTGGCTTTCACACATAGTCCTCCACAGCCTCGATGTGCTGCTGAAAGTCGTCTGATTTCACCCACACACAATTCCCCTGCACACTCTGAGAGGACGCTCAAGGCAAATGTTTTATTCATCAACGGCAACTGGATGGTGTATTTCTCCACATTATGAACTGAAGTGTTTCTAGACACAGCGCACATGAAAATATAAAATTATAACGGTGTAAATTGAAAGTGCTGTTGTGTTGGTGAAACATGCTCTATATTCTTGGGTTACAATATTCATAGAATTGCACTGTTAAAATAATTAGTCTGTATTTATTCTATATTTGATGGTTCCTACATATTAGTGGACAAAATATCATTAAAATTGCTGTTATTTGACTTCCGTTTGCTCTTTGTTACTGTCTGATTATGAGTATAATCATAGTCTACAGAACGATCTGGCTTTGCCTAGCAACAGACGTGGCAACAGAGGAATATATTGCATGGCCAACACTCACTAGATAAGCCAATTACACAGGCAGACTTTCCTTTGTTTTTATGAAAATGATACTTGTTAGAGTGATCCAGCGGTATGCTGCAGGCTAACACGGGTGTGCAGCACGTCCCAGAACGTCGTGCAGTGGCTGCCTCGCTTTGCCAGTTCGCGTGTCACTGCTTTTACGGGTGCCTCTCTGTGCTTAACAACGGGTTGGTTAGTGGTGTTGGCTGGATGGAACGCTCCCAGATCAAAGGGAGCCTCAGTGAATGACTGTTATCAAATTAGCTGGTCGTACTCAGCCCCCCAGCCCCCCACAAATCTCCCAAAGAACATTACAGGTGAATTTGAATCAAGTCTATTAATGGCATCATAGAAGACAGTGGTGCACTATTTTAAAGTATAGCATTTAGGAGAGAAACAAAGAGAACATAAGAGATGGTTAAAATACTCTGCAGGTCCATCCCAGCCATATAAAAGTCAGAATATTGTATATGAGTCTTCCGGTAAATATGAGGCATTGTAGCCTTACAAAGTCCCCACCGCCAGAGCCACATTCAGCTCTCACCACTTTATTCACCAGTAGAAGCGCATTAGATCAAAAGCCGCCGATAGCTTCAACATCACAGCAGCCCTGTGTTTGTGCCTCTGAGAGAGATCTGCGTGGCCGGCATGAACAGGTGCGACCTGTAGGGGTTACAATGTTCCTGAAAGCTGCATATTCATACTGATCGGTCAACGCAGAGCTCGCAGTGGTTGAGTCTTAGCTTTTTCTCTAGCAGAATACTGTCCCACTGTGAGTTTGTATCAGGAGCTTGACTGATGCATATACAGTGCTCAGTACAACACCTTTGAAAAGTAAGATTTTAATCAATATCTCAAGGAACAAAAGAACAATTTCCAAAATTTTGATAAGACCGAGTTTTACAGAACATTTGCTTAACTAATGAATATTAAAGTAAGCTTAATAATATAACTTAAACAAAATCCTGTTTTACTCAAATCAGGTGATGCAAAAATGAATACACCCACAACCAACGTCTAGTATTTAGTATGACCCCCGTGATTTTAAAGGAGAGCACCAATTCTTCTAGGCATGGAATAAAAAAGTTGGTGACATATTGCAACATCTATCTTCTTCCAGTCTTCAAGAATAACTTCTTTTAGAACCTGGATGCTGGATGGAGAGTGATGCTCTTCAGAATTCCCCATATGCGTCCAATTGGGTGTAAATCAGGAGATACTGGGCCACTGAATCACGTTCAGCCTGTTCTTCTTCAGAAATGCAACAGTGACCTTAGATGTGTGTTTTGGATCATTTTCATGTCAGAAAAGTGCACGATGACTAAGGGCATGGAGTGACGGTCGCATCTTCTCTTTCAATATAGAGCAGCACCTCTGTGAATTCATGATACCATCAATGAAATACAGCTCCCTGACACCAGCAGCACTCATGCAGCCCAGCATAAGGACCCTGCTGCCCCCATGTTTCACTGTAGGCACCATGCATTCTTCTTTCTACTCCTCACCTTTGCAATGTCATACAGTTTTGAAGCCATCAGTTCTAGAAACATTTACCTTGGTTTTGTCACTCCAGAGTATAGAGTCTCAGTAATCTTCATCTTTTTTTCAGCATGGGCCCTGGAAAATTCTAGATGGGCTTTTTGTGCATGGACTTTTGGAAGCTTTCCTTCGTGAACGATACTCATGCACGCCATTCCCCCCCAAATTTAGCTTTGCTCTTAAGACTTTCAATGGGGTGTATTCATTTTGGCAATATGGTCTTGAATGAATCAGGACATTTCCTTTTTTGTGTGAGCAAATTAACAAATCTTGTTTGCAATTAATGGCCCACATCTGTGGGAGTACTTTGTAGTATAGTATCCCAACTTTGTAGTATAGTATCCCATAGAAAATGTTGATTCTGAAAGCAAACTAAAGGTTTCCTGGCGAGTCTGTTGGGGTGTTACTCATTTATGCTGAACACTGTATTTACTGAGAAGACACTTTGGTCTTTAGTAACGCAGAACTGAGGAAGCAGAGTGAGCCAGCCCCTGAATCAATTGGGGTTAAAGGCCTCGCTCAGGGGCCGAATGTGAAACCAGTCTGCAAACTTCCTGCGAACGGATGACATTCTGATCGCAAGCATGGTGTCCTTATCCGCTGTGCCACACTGCCCCCGTTGTCCTCAACTTCAACCGTTCATATCCAGTTTTATATGCATGACAGCTGTGTACAGTGGTACCTCAGTTCTTGAACTTAATCCATTCCGGACTCCGAATCCTAAAAAGTTCGCGTTATGATCAAAATTTCCCCATAAGAAATAATGGAAAACCAATTAATTGGTTCCCGGCCCCCCGAAATTTCACCTAAATATGTTTTTTTTTTTTTTAGCATTTAAACACAAAATGAACAGGATAAAACAAGAAGAGCATTTTCTTAATGGCTTCCAAAACAAAGTAAAATTCCTAGCTAGTTTTGCGTTAGTCTACCATATTAACATAAACTAGCAGTGCCAGAAATTAATTTAACCACATATACTACCATATTCCAGACGTATGGTTAACGTTTATGCTATCGCTTCTGTACATAAAGCTTATTCTCATATGTATCATAAGGTAATGACAAACCTGAGAATCCAGCATTTGTTTTTCTGACATCCCGACACACGCCTCCTCTTTACCTCGTCCTGCAGAACTGTCGTAAACGTGGAATCTGCTGTCGATTACTTTTTCTCAAGGACCCGGATGTGTGTCACACTAGATTTAAATTGAATTTGCGAACCGAATTTTTCGAGGTAGGTTAAATGCTATTTCGAGTTACTGGAATTCAGATTCAAACTATTAAATTCAGATTCAGTTGTGGATAACTGCAGATTCAAATATACAAAATTCGTATTCAATTTCTAGTGGCACAAATATCAGCTCATAGCGTTCGACTTGTTTACAGCGCTGGCTTAAAGCAACGCATTATGATCCTGACGCAATGCATTACGGTTAGATGCGTTACAACCTCTCACCCGGCTGCATAAACTGGAACCACTTTCGTGATGACACCCCTTTGCCCTTATTGGCTGAAGAGTTCAGTTACACGCATGACGTTTGTATCCCAGGCAGTTCCGATGCGTAATCTGCTATATTTCTCCCGAATATCACATAAAGCAGTGAGAACTGGTTTTCAGTTAATTTGCCTGGTAAAAATAAAGTTTAAATAAATTATACAAATGCTCTAATAGTAGGCTACACGTACGTTAATGGTTTATTTAATGTTAGTTACTGTAATGTTGTGCTGCTTTTTTGGTTAATCGTCCAGTCTGTGATGAAGGCATTCAAGTTTGAATTGCATTGTAGTATGACTCATCTCCTGGAGAATACAATTTATATTAGGTCAGCGTTCACGGTTCGACTTCTGATATTTAGATCGAGTTCTAGGTCAAAGTGGTTTGTTCGACTTTCAAGAAATTTGAGTTCTAGTGAGTTCGAGAACCGAGGTACCACGGTATTCATATTTTTAATTGTTTGCCAATTTTGACTTTTCAAATTACATTTTGCTTACCCTTTAAAATTCACTAGGCCTCTCGTCAGCGTTAGTGACACCATAGTATATTTCATCACCAACTGAACAACATACGTTTTTAATACCAGGGAAGTGAAGGATGTATGGACGGTTATGTAACCCCATCTGTCTTCATTCAAGCTCAGAACCAAACCGTCTGCAGGACGATGTTCAAAAGACGCACAGCACGTGAGCGTGTGCCACAGGGAATGAAAGATCTGGTTCAGCACTAACAGTGAAGTACATGTACACCAGACCGTGAAGTTCACAAGGAAAGATCGGTACACCAACTGATAAATAACCGAAAGGAACAGTATTATTATTGTGATTTAAAAATATTTATAAGTGACATTTCTGGAGTTCTGCTTTGTCATGCTGAGATTGAATTGGCGCTAAGGCATAAATCGGGAACCATTATCAGGAACAGTAATCGCTTATCATTCCCACGGAACGCCCCTCAGTAAGTCATATTATTGTAAAAACCAGAAGCGTATTTTCAAGCCGTGAAATAAATATTTTCGCGTTTGATTTGATCGTTTTTTAACTATACGATGACAATATACAGGTGATAACACCAGAGCAGGTAAAGGCATAATGCCAACGGTTATTATAGACTACGTACGCAGACCATAAACAATAATGAAGAAGATCCCCGAAACTTGCCTTCGTCTTGTTACGCTGTAGATAAATATGATAGCACTGTAATAGTTTGCTACTCTGTTTCATATAACACCTTTTAAACGTTTGAGATGCGGGGTGATTTCAAAGGCAGACACTTGGAGATTCGTAAGCTATCGGCGTTTTGTTGTTGCTGATGCTTCTCTCAAGGGCCACAGGTACCCGCGGCTTTCAAACGTCGCCACACACACTGATAGAACCGAAAGAGAAAACAACCCAAAACACACGACTATTGCGTGTGCATCTACGGGGCGATCAATGTATGATGCGCTTCTTTTCACACACAGATTGTATTCAATGTATGCGATACACTTATTATCATTGATATTTTTCTTAATATCGGTATTAAGCTATTTACCATAATTGTCGTATTCCCCACCCCGCCCCAGTACCTGCTACATCGTAAACACGCCCGAATATTTTAAAGCCCCAGACTTGCCTTCCTGTTTGTTGTAAATTCCCGTTTAACGGTGTTTTCCAGTCCACTGGATCCAATTTTTAAAGTGCAGTCACACAGCTCGCACGGACTTTAATGACTTTTTTGGATGCGTAGTGCACGGGAGGAGCGATGCTGACGAATCCGAGTCTGGAAGCTTCTCGTCTGTGCTGTGATGCCCTTGGTACAGCAAGCAAAAAATGTGCTGGGATGGGATCGGACGAGATGCTCGCCGCATCCCTGCGACCGTCAATGTGACTCATGTAACCAGTGCGTTATATAACCTCGGCGTTTAACTGTTCCCGCACCGTAGCTAAGTTGAAGCGTCACGCAGTATTTTATGAGCAAACACTGTACCGTATTTGACTAGACCTGCAATTGTAAAGTGGTAAAACCATCGTTCTCATCTCTCCCCTAAATCTATTTCATGCACTTCTATTGATTACACGTATTTATAATAGGCTACGCTGCGCCAGCTAGTCAGTAATGGCGCAGGTGACTTCGTGTCAAATCAACAACAAAGTGCTGTAAACATAGGCAACTATAGACAGTGCCTGGTCCAGATCAAAATCACTAAGGGCGCATCTGAAATTAGTGACGGAGCACGATCCCCGCAATCATGTCGCAGTCACTGACTTCTACATCAGGCTGTACATGATCAATTTCATGGTGCTGGGTACCCTTGTAAACACCGATCTGACTGCAGCCCAGGTGTTTAAGCGCGAACGACGGTCAAAATAAAGACGTTACGATGGCTCACACCACTGTCTTTAAACACAATCACACGGTGTTTTTGTGGCAGCCAGTGATTTTATTGATAATAAACACGAAAGCTGAAATGCAACACGGTATTCAAATATTCATAATCTGTGCATGGATACACGCTCAAATGATTCCTGTACCTTTAATCGGGCGAAACAATATTCCGTAGATTTCTTGTTAATCTTCCACCTGTATGACTATTTGCTGTCCGAATGCAAGTTTAGCAATATGAAGCATATGTAAGCATATTATTAGAAAATATTAAGCATGATGACTGAGAAAAGCGTGGGTATCCATAACTATTGCAAGATCCTATGCCGCTCGATCTCCCTCTTTCGTTGGGTTGGAGTTAAACTGATATAATCTGGCCTTGACTGCCATCTGGTGGAAGGAAACTTTTCTGGACGCACCGTGTAGCTGCGACATGGCCGAGTAACAGCCAGTTAAAACAACGAAGATTTTTGATTTTGTGCAATGACCATACACAAAATATCCCGTTTTATAGCAAAAATTCATTTTTTTGACAGTTTTTATTTTTTAAAAAGTGTTACAATTTGTTTTTTTAAATATAATTTTGAATAATTTAAGCCATATTAACCATTAAGTTAACAGTAATTGATAGTAGTAATTTGCTAATTAAATCTACAGTCATTAAACAAACTAATTAGGTTTATTATACATATAAGATTATGATATTTTTCATTTTTGTTAATGTTAAACGTAGGCCTATGGATGGACTATACCAACATTCGACAAGTATCGAATGTAATATTATTATAGAATAACAGTCAGATAAATTAATAGCTAACGAACTGAACTTGTAATGACGAAAATATCTACGAGTTATAAATTTGTTAAAGACAATGACGTATCCATTTCACAGTTGTGTTCTATTTGTTATTCATTATTAGCTTTGCCGGTGTGAAGTCGGTATGTCGGTGCTGTCCCGCTTCAGTTGTTTTCATGTTACAAATATTTAATCTTATCGCTGCCGAAGACCTTGTCACTGGTTCCAGCAAACACCACAACTGGTTAATGAGTCACTGTTGTATCCTGTGTTTACGCATCTTATCTGGAAGCCAAACACGTTTTCGTTTACACTTCTGAAGAGAAGATAGAGTTTTATTCTGTCGCAAAGCTCGGTATTTTAGTCAGTGTGCAGCAGAACACATAGAAGTCCTGTAATAGAATGACAACATAGTAGTTGTTTATAGATTATTGTTTTAAAAAATGTCCATATAAGATACGTAATAATTACAACTGATTAAAAATGTACGTAGGATTCCAGGTGAACATACTAGGGTGTTTTTTTCAAAATCTGTCCGATAGAGGGCGATAGAGTCCACAAAACTATTCGTTACTAAATTCCTTCAAATAAAGATGCTGATGCGATAAATGAGAGTCCTAAGATTTACAAATAATTTAGTTATTCTGTTTCCAAAGATCAGAAAATAGCCTGGACGTCAATTGTCAATTTTTCATGTTTTAGTATGAATTATATTAGTCAATATTAGTATTTTTCCACATAGTTATTTTAATGAAGAGTTTATGTCTACTAATTTCACGTTAACTGAAACTAAAACCAAAAAGGATGATAGTCAGAAACACGTACTTAACGCGTCATTTTGTATATTAATAACTAGAGTATATTAATGACGAGCATTTCATAAAGAAGGAGATTTTTTTTACTTGTATAAGCATCTTCCGTTGGTATAGATATTGAGTGGGAAAAAACTATAGATTGAAAAGCAAAACATTGGTGGTCATTTTACATGGCATGAAGATGAATAAATCGTGCGCCTATTGAACGAGGTTATGTCCAAGTCCTACGTATGTCTGCGCATGTTGTCAAAATAGTAAATCATCACAACTGCGAGTTGGTTTTGTGTCCTTCATCTGCTCGTTAATATTAAGAATTGCTGCTCCATGATTTTTGGCTTATACGGCATCCACAGTTACATTCTTTGGTTTCTTAAAATTATTTGTTTAGAGTAGGTCTAATATTTTGTATTATTAGAGGCATAAAACACATTTTTCTTCCGCTCAAAGTTTTGAAAACGTGTCACTCTATAGGCGTAATAAGGAAAATAAAAGGGTACGTTTTGTTTAATTTAAACACTCGGGGCTGCTCACACCACAATTTTGAGTTTGCAGTATGTGGTTTCTGTTCACCATAGTCATTCCGCTGGAATGGAGGTGTCCCCTCGCACCGGTCATGGAGAGACCTGCGAAATCTGAACCTTCTCGCCCAACTGAGGTGTTCATCTTCCGTTTTAACAAGTCAATAGAAATACTAGGGAGGTTCTCCTATAAATACCAGTACGTATGTGAGAGGGGCGTGCCCGCGCTCATCCAGCGCTCCACAGTCTCCTCTCAGCGCACTTCTCTAGTGGACGGAAAGCCGGCCTCCTGTATTCAAGCGATCGAACCGGTTTCACTGTGGAGAGGGCTTCAGATTATTTTTGGGGCAGTACTACTATGGATGTCTCACGAGCAGCAGCGTTTTGCTTGATTTTTGTCTTTTTCTGGGATTTACCGGGTTTTCACTCAGCTGCTATTTTAACTCCCTCGGTCCCGAGGAGAAACAAGGGAACGAGGGTCCTGTATGATGGACAGGAGTCACCCAAATTCTTGAAAGAGATCTTCGCATCCTCCCAGAGCCAAAGCCATCAACAGGATGATTTTAAAGACGCCATTATTCCCCACGATTACATGCTCTCCATTTACAGGACATACTCCGCGGCTGAAAAACTGGGGCTAAACGCGAGTTTTTTCCGGTCGTCAAAGTCTGCCAACACCATAACAAGTTTTGTGGACAGAGGAAAAGGTTGGTCAAAAATGTTAACGTACCCCAAAGGCTATACCGAATGTTTAGCAAATATAACTAGGGCAATTAAAACGTTTTGTACTTTCATGAGATACTCACCAACAGTTACAGACAAATATTATGTGCTTTTTATTCACGACGCTGAGCAAGTTCTTCGGTGAGCAGGGTAAAGCGAGTCAATTCTGCTTTGAGCCAAATATTTATATCATTTAAACCCCTTTACTGTGTTTATATTTAGAGAAATTAGATGTACAGTTAAAAGATGATCTATTTGCTCTCAGTCATCACTGGCATGATAGTCTTCATGCTGTAAATTTAGATATGAATGCAATAAATGATATGAGATATCTTATCGCTTTTCTAGTCTTGTTGACATATGTTGGAACGTTATCTAACCAATCTTTATGACGCATTTAGGTCTAGTTGTCACATCCAGACTACTTTAAACCCTGGGGACATGTTAATAACGGATGAAGAAAGAAAGAAAGAAAGAAAGAAAGAAAACGGTTTAGCGACGGCCAGATTTGCAAAGCGTAAAAAGTTGTATTAGAGTGGCACTGACCTCTAAGTAGCATAGCAATAAAACACTAATTGAAACGCTTTTTAAATGAAGGCAGTAAATTATTTCCCTGGCCCTCGCGGCCAAGCCACAGAACCTGCTTTCTACAACCTGACCATCTGAAAACAGCGTCTGCGCGCGGCGTCGCCCGTGCCAGCGGGTTCACTGGGTGTTGAAATACTAAATTAAAAAAACAGATTTATTACAACATTCGGACTTAAACCATGTGGTCCATTTTTGGAGATTTCCTTTAAAATATATAAACAAAATTATGGAACTGACATCATTTATATGCAACATTTGTACCGTACTGTACACGAAACACAAAGTTTAGTGACACATGCTATAACCGTATTTTATTTATGTTTGGTTAATTAGCAGCATTTAGTAATTCGGCTGTGTAGGAAATACCTTACTATGTAATGTTGGTTGAAATGGATTACTTGTGGTAATTCGTGACGGAATATTGCAGACAAAATAATTATAAATTATAATAAACACTGAAAAACGTATACCTAAAGAGAAACCATGTCGACAAAGTTGGTCTAAGTTAAGGAAAATCATATGTATTGAACAATTTCCCAGTATTTCTATACGCTCAGCAAACAAAAGCCTCTGGTTTGAGGAGTGAATTGTGAACTGTTTTTTTTAAACTCACTTTCTCCTCTGATTTTGATTTGATGTGTCACTGCCTGTGACCTTTCGCCGGACCTTCCGAGGGTTGCTTAGCGTTGAATCCCTGATTGGAGTATTTGAACTCAGTGATCTAATTGAGTGTTCATGTCATAACATATCAAACACTGTCTATTCTCCCATAATGAACTAGCTAAGCCAATGGCGCATCACCAGAGGAGGAAAAAAGAAAGAACTTCCGTTCTTATGTAGTAATTACTATTTTACAGCCTACCTCCCCGCGTGACTCGTAATTGTGGGAATAGTTTTTATTCTGTTCCTTCAACTCGACATTTCTTTCATAGTAGGTCTCGTGTTGAAAAATCGTCACTGCCGTGATCTCGGGAGTGTCTTCTTTTCATTAAAATCGAAACTCCAATAAACAGATAAATATTTCAAATATCTTCTCGCGCATACAAAATCTTGCATTTCGGCAGCTAACGCTGCAGTATTTAAGAAACCCAAACATTTACACAAACGTAAATAGATAAAAACAAGTGATAATTTCAGTGAAGACTTTAATTTAACCCGCAATCCCCTTTAAACAGACTCGTTCAATTTGCAGATGTTATCAAACACAGTTTCCATCCAACTCATCTTTTTGAAAAAAAGTAGAATAACTACGTTTTTCTTCAAAGTAAAACAGGAAATACATAAACTAAGATAGATAGGAAATGTAATAGATTTAAGTTCGTTACGGTCGCAAGATCAGACAAGAGCTGGCTGAATGTATGAAAATTACTTCTGGCACTTAGAGTAGCTCATTAAAACGCAGATGGCGTTCGCTGGCTGTGGATGTTTCACTCTCCCACACATAGAAAAAGAGAGAGAGAAACGCTCTATCTGCGGATAATTCTGTTATAATAATCTTTTATAATAATCTTTTAAAAATCTCGTAACATTTAAATTTCTATTAAGTTTATCAGCGTCTATTTGAAAGGTTAAAAAGTGGTTGAAGCGTTAGAGTTAAAAGATTTGTATGGAATGTATCTATTTATCTTAATACTTCGGTACAGGGCTTGTCCTAAGATCCTAAGAGCGATATTCGTGATATTTTGAGGTGTGTGTA
>JAODUD010000134.1:7091669-7103601 GCA_026784285.1 Stomatorhinus walkeri
GGGGGTAGGGGCATTCTGTAGGACAATCCACCATATGAGTTACAATTTTAAGAAGGGGGGCTCAGTTTTTCTCTTTCAGAAACAGACAGAAGCGGCTGCATTTCCTGGTCGTGGATTAAGTTTGAGTTTTCCTCAAAGGTTTGATATTTATCACAGTGCTCTGCCGTCTATCTGTATCCAGGGCGGAGGGGGGGGGCACTGTACAATGATCAGCTGAAAGAACCCATTCTTTTATTCCGCAATTAACCCCATCCAAGTAAATAATACTGTGTTGTGCAATTGAGCTGCTGCTGTTATGCACCGGGTCCAGAAACCAAAACCGCTTCAAAGAGCCGCCCATGAAACGATGACAAGATGCTGTAGAAACAGCTTTTCACAAAGTACATAATGCAGGTATTGTGTTTCGTTGTACAGTACCGGGGAGAGTGACGTCGCGGCCATATCGCAGATAACATGTCCGGCTGCACTTACCTGAAGGAAACCCAATATTTTTATGCTCAGTTCCGAGCTCAGGGGTTATAAACAGAGAGCCCGTATACTCTGGGGGGAGAAAGAGGGGCATCATTAAATGCATTAGGGGGCGCCATACTGCAATTCAGGTACACCCGTACCCATACCCACATTACTAAAACTCAGAGACAGGTCCCACGTGGATGAATTCATGTGATTCTCCACAGACCCTGTGACGCTAACTCGGACACCCCCTTCTGTGTTTTGGCCCCCGATCCGTGCAGATATTCAAGGTGTCTCCACATCAAAGGAAAATGGTTTTCTTTGTTTAGAAATGAATTCATCGCCTTTAGCCAGTGATTTATATTTCCTAAGTATTTCATCCTTTTATAAATCTGAATAATTCCCTTGAAGCAATATCAGACCGTGAACACAGCAAACATGTGGCCAGACAATTCAATTCTTTAATCAATATGCCACCTGCTGGTGAATATTGGGCTTAAGTCACCTAAGTTGTTCCAGTTGTTTTGCAAAGGTGATGTGTATGTGAAACGTTATGTCATAAACATAAGTCGTCTATTTCCCTTTGCACTGATTTACCACCAGCCAGCAATATAAAGGCATAAAAAGAACACAAATTAACACAGGATTTGCATTTGGATGCAGGCTGTGGTTCTTACACGCAAACCAGTCCCCCACATTTGCCATTTTACAGCAAGCATCCATCATATAAATTGACTTGAAAATACAAAACGTACTAGTCACAGGAAATGGGTCGCATTACCCACGCTGAGTTTGGGGGTGGGGGTCTCAGGAATGATGCTAAGAATAGTTATCATCATTTATTTTTCATTAATGGAGAACTCTGAGTTCGCACCAAGTTTCTGTATCAGGAATGAACTGCAAGGAAAGGCACAGTCGCAAAGCAGCGGTCGTGGGGCGGCTGCCTTGTGTTTGCGTCTGACTGGGACACCTGCCTACAGCAAAGCTCGCCGGAATTGAACGTAGCCACCGGTAGCTAAAGACCTGTTTCATTTTAAAAAGTAATAATTAAGGAACAATTTAAAAAAGCTACTAACTGAAAATCCTTCCACATATTTCGCTAACAGTGATTATTTTAATTTATCAAAGCATTCCATATGTGTCCAGACTGCCCAGTATTTTATGCTGTGAATTTTTTGTCTCTGGTGTATGCAGCTCTCCTATAATAATAACAACTTAATGTCTGTTTCATATTAAACATTCATTATTTAACAGCTCCATAGCAATAATATGAAGACAGCAGCTGTAAAAGTGGTCACTGCAATGAGTGGATTCTTCTCTCTCTTTTGGTAAGCTGATATTTTGTTTTTGTACTTAGAATATTTTTTTCACCCACTATAGCTGGCCATTGTCAATAGAATATTCAGCAACTTGTGATATTTTGAGCTGGAATAAAAAGCAAACAGTTGTTTTTCATTTGGAGAAAGGCTGGAAGGCAGAGAAAGAGAGCGAGTGCTAGGCGGACATGGAGTGTGTCACCATGGAAGGCCTGTGGGGGGCGCTCACTGTGGTCCACCCTGCTGCTCGGAGCACTTCAGGGCTGTTTGAACAGCGTCCCTCTCCAGTCACACATTCCAGGGGTCTTTGTGCCGTCTGCATGCACTGGACAAGCCTCTATGCGCTGGACCTACAGGCATTCATGCATAGAAATGTATGGATATGCGACGAGGGGGACAGGTAGAGGAACATATGCATGAAGCTACCACTTCCCTCAACAAGGGTTCCACTTTCTCGCCGGCTTCAGACCACGTTCCAAACCAGTCAGTGTTCAGTGTTTGCCTCTTCATCTCTTCCTATCATAACGTTAATGTTCCTGGGAAGAATCAGAAAAGGAATCTGTTATTTCTTTGCCTGGATTGCTTCCTGTGTACTGCGAGAAAGGCTGCTCTACCTCCGGCAAAGTCCTGCCCAACCAGATGTCTGCATGCGCTTTAGGTACAGACCGTATGACCTGAGACCTCAAACAAATTAGACGGCATCGAGATCTTGCCGCTTGTTTCCTGCTTCTTTTTGAGAATTTCCTCCAGTCACGTTTACAACCCCGTAAGTTTACTCTGTCTGTGACATGTGCCCTCAGCCAGGCTGGCCCGGCCATGTGACACTGGGGATTTAAGAGCTACGGTTCGTTCCCCTGAGCAGGGAAGAACTGGCACAACAAAAGAAACTTTCCCAAATTCTCAAAAAAGAAACTTGTTTTGGCAGGATAGGAAACTAAACCACAACAGTGCGTGGATATTCCGTTCTGGAGAAAGGCCCAGATCTAGGATTATCAGGAGAGGCAGAACGCTGGGAACCACAGGGACAGGTGGAGGAAATTAATGCGATGATTATGGACTCTCCATGCCGAAACGGAGAGCGCTCTCTCTGACTTTCTCACTGTTATGGGTGCATGGTATGCTAAGCTAGCCAGGCTGCATCACTGTTTTTTGTACGCCAATATTCAAGTAGGCAGGGTCACCGTAAAGGGGGGGAAATGAAGATGATACCAGGGGCCCTAAAAAATTTGGAACATAATTGGATTGGTCTGGGTTGGGGGCCCAAAATCTCTAGAAGCACCTCTGCAAGGTGACACATAGGTCGCACTAGTGCCAGTGGTGGTCGCCCGTGTTTGGTAAGGTCTTCAAAGCAGAGGACTGGGAGCATCCAAGACAGACAAAATGGAGCACTGCGGTTTGAATAGAGAAAGGTAGAGACTGTTGTACCATGCAGGTAAAAAAACGCCCGTGAGTGAGGCGTTCATTTCCGACCCGGCTTCCACGTGGGTGGTAATCTCTCAATCAGCCTTTCAAGCGCAGTGAAGATTTGAGGCTCAATGCAGGAGTTTAACCAAGGACTAAAAATGAACGTGAAAACTCTGAGTGCTGTTCATACTTTAGGTGTCACTTCTCGTCTTGTTTTTACTGTTTTTTCCTTACTGGGATTTACAAAACAAGCAAATCTCTCACAATGTCAGTAATCAAATACACAAATAGCATAAATCTAGTTTACTTTTTACCGCCATTAAGGGTCTGACTCCACACAAAAAAAAAACACAGAGTTTGTGACACAGTGATTTTTAGTGCCGCTGCTTTCACCAGCCATGAACTGAGCGGTAGACAACAAGCAATTGTCAACAGCTCTTGGTGAGGACTCAAGCTTTAATGAAAGTCCAGTTTCCTTTGCCCCAGGTAACTTGGGACAAGATTGTATCAGCGGAACAATTACACTGTCACAATCAAAGGAAACTGACTTTAAATGGTCTGTCAAATCACATTGGGGGCTAATAACTAGTCACTCTTCCCAGCGTGTCAGGGAAGTCCTGAACCCTCTTTGTTCTCCGGATCATCTCACCCCTAAATAGATTACTTAGCGTTACACTTCAGGCACTTAGATGTCCACACTTAAAAGCCAAGTTGGACCCTCAGGCAATCCCAGTTGATGTTGGGGCAGTACTCATTCTAGGCAACACACACTGAAATCTCCCCCTTCATTTTATGGAATAGCAGAGTTTCAGTGTGAGGTGGATTTTTTTTATATATTAAAAAAACATTCTTCTGCAAGCAAGAGTGTTAATCCAAGGGTTAAGTGTGTCACTGAGTTCTCTTTGTACAAATGAACAAAGGATTGCTTTAGGAAATTTATTTTTGGCTTTTATTATTTTTTTTCCCTTTCATTTCATGCCTAGCATCAATCGAATGTGCAGTTCTAATTACAGAAGACTGAAGCGTAGATCTTCTGCAGTCTTCCTTCCAGTTTAATGATTCACCCGAAGCCACCACATGCGGCTGCCCACAGAGCTCGGGCCATGTGAGAGTCATTGTGCGGAGGAATGGAGGCCGTGCGTGCAGAGGTTTTACGACACAGGCTCGCGCACGAGAGACCACTGTGGCAGAGAGGGCACATTGTGGTGATTGCTAGGAGAGCCACGTCCCCATGGACTGCGATATTCTGGAGGAAAGGGGTGCTCTACGTTCAAAATAGCACCATCTGATACCACACGTCCCTTTAATTAGTTCAAATTTTAAGGGCAAAGTATTTCCTGTCTCATTCAGATCAGCTGTGCTATGTTTCAGAGTAGGATGCACCCTTGACGCTCTGTCATGGAATGGCCCAACCAGGAGGCATTTACCAGTTGAAGCTAATACTATTTGGCCTGACTAGTGCTCCACACCCTGTGACAGGTTGCTGTTCTCAGCTCTGTAAATCGGAGGTCTGAAATCAGGCACTGCAGACCCCAGGAATCACAGTGAGTTTGAATTCAGGGCATTGAGAGAAGGTTCCCAAGCATAATACATTCTGTAAAAAAAAGAAAAAGCAGCATGTTACAAAAAAAAAACAATGTAATTTTGTTAGTCTCTAAATGAACCATCTGGGGCAATTTTTGGCAAGAAGGTTACAGGTTTGGTTTGTTTTCTTAGTTGAGATGGTGTACACTGAACACCGCAGCAGAAGCCTTCACTCTGGGACTGCAGCCAACTCGGAGCAGTCAATTTGCTAAAGCTAATAGTTAGATATGGAGTGGTCAGAGTATTGTTAGCAAATTAGTGCAATAACAAATATTCCCCGGGAATGCGAGAGGACTTCAGCGTAGTGGCGGCCAGTAGAACCAGGGGCTGCCAAGTGGAGGTCCTGAAACTCATAATCAGTGTCTCACTGGATTAGGATCCAAGAAACAGCTTCGGACGGCTAGAGGCCAGCTGGTAAGAGCTGCACTCGCCTCACCTGGAACACTGTGGTGGTCCACTAAGCCCCGTTAACCGCTCTGGACTCACTGCACCTCATGCCTCACCTTTCCTTAACCCTATGTATCCCTCGGGCCCCGGACTGCAGGCCCGATGTCATTGTCACAGTACAATGCGCTGACAAGCTAACGGCTTATTACAGCATTTCATTTGGAGCGTAATTCATCTTTAACTACTGGAAAGAAAAACCTACCCTGAGGAAACTCATTTTCTCACAGATACACTGACAGGGGTGGTGCTGGCTTCAGATGACGAATGCTTCTCCTAGCTGGACCGTTTGCAGTGACGGTGATGAACAACCATCAGATCCACAGTGCGCTGAATTACGGCGTGAGCAGCTTCCATTAAAATACCATGCATCTATAAATTTCCCTCACTGGTCCACGGGGGGCAGTAGCCATCACATTCCATAATTGCATGTATCCTAAAACTGCCAAGAAAAACGTAAAATTACATTTCAGAAACTCAGAAATGAGCCTCGGCCGCTAGGAAAGGTCGCAGACTGGCCTGTAAATCAGCTTCCTGTAGTATTTGGACAGTAATGTGCTCCTCACTCTCCCAGGACACATGAAACCGTAACGTCCTGATGATGGATTTCACATCCAAAGCATACAAATATAGTAGCATTTGTTACAATAATACCGAATCCAGTGAGAACAGTTTCTTAAAGGAAAAGAATATGCACAGTGATTAGTTAAAGCTGACAGGAGGCTGTAATATTCTGTGGATATTAAGTAAAAGATAGAAGGGGGGGGGGCGTTCTATCTGCATGGTTATGGTTGTTCCCTCCTTTGTACAGCAGCCCCCTGTATCTCAATGGGTTCAGACAGGCATACCTCCAGGACAAACTGGAGGGGGAGGGAATTCGTCAATCCTTAGCAGTATACAGCCCAGTGGCAGCATGCTGTTCACTTAATGAGATTCACACCAAGTCTGAGCCTCACAAGACGAATTGGGCCTTCACTGAGGCCTCCTGCCAATCTGTCCACCCAGGTCCTTCTGGACCTTCACTGAGGCCTCCTGTCAGTCTGTCCACCCAGGTCCTTCTGGACCTTCACTGAGGCCTCCTGCCAGTCTGTCCACCCAGGTCCTGTTGGACCTTCACTGAGGCCTCATGTCAGTCTGTCCACCCAGGTCCTGCTGGACCTTCACTGAGGCCTCCTGTCAGTCTGTCCACTCAGGTCCTGCTGGACCTTCACTGAGGCCTCCTGCCAGTCTGTCCACTCAGGTCCTGCTGGACCTTCACTGAGGCCTCCTGTCAGTCTGTCCACCCAGGGCCTTCTGGACCTTCACTGAGGCCTTCTGTCAGTCTGTCCACCCAGGTCCTGCTGGACCTTCACTGAGGCCTCCTGTCAGTCTGTCCACCCAGGGCCTTCTGGACCTTCACTGAGGCCTCCTGTCAGTCTGTCCACCCAGGTCCTGCTGGACCTTCACTGAGGCCTTCTGTCAGTCTGTCCACCCAGGTCCTGCTGGACCTTCTCTAAGGCCTCCTGTTAGTCTGTCCACCCAGGTCCTGCTGGACCTTCACTGAGGCCTTCTGTCAGTCTGTCCACCCAGGTCCTGCTGGAGCATTTCTGAGGCCTCCTGTCAGTCTGTCCACCCAGGTCCTGCTGGACCTTCACTGAGACCTCCTGTCAGCCTGTCCACCCTTAAAATGAAACCTTAAGAATGAATCCGTAGTAAAGGACGTATTTCTGTAAGGCTTTGATTTGCTGCATTTTTCCTGCAAGATGCTGCCTTTGTGGGCGTTTTCTCTATGAAAACAACAAGAAAAAATATTACGAATGTTCTGAAATTTCAAAACACCAGATGCTTTCCAGAAGGTTCCGGCAGATCCAGGAAACATCAATGAAATATATAAATGAAATATGCACATAGCTCGGACTTAGCAAATGATTAATTAGCAGAAATGTAAATAAAAAAACAGATTTCAGAAGTCTGCATCACTAATGTGTTTTTGTAGCATTAATGGACATGCTGGAAAAAGTCAGATGTATTACGTGTGCACAGTTGAAGCTTTTTAAGATTTACTCCACGTTTGGGGTTTCAAAACATGGTGTATAACTCAGGACCTAACACCAGGTCTGTTGGGTAGACCTAGAACCTTAAGGAAGACAGTGAGTATCGAAATGAAAACCCAACCGTACTGATGATACAGTGCGATTAGACGGTGACAAGCCATGAGGAACAGAGAACCGTCACTCCACACGCTTGCTGCTGTAGCTCTGCCCTCAATGAAAGAGATTGAAAAATACTGAAGAAAATCTGACAATTAGAATTACATTTGTAAGAAAGATAATTCTCATTTTGTGTCACCACCCGTGTCTGTACAGCACAATAATTGATATTTATAATTAAATTTCCTCCATCATTATGTAGAGTACAGCTCATGCACTGACAAACACATATATCAGCGCTGCAGATCAGAGGCCGTACAGCAGACTTTTTTGAGAAATGTGCTGTTGACAGTCAGTCTCTGGCAGTGGGCTTACTGAGGCTATTTTTCTGTCCTTAAAGCAGCATCATTTTGAGAAATGGTCCCACAAATACCAGTGACAGAACAAGGCTGCAACACGCCTGAACTCGACTTTAAGTGGACAGAAAGAACAACCGCACGACACACCACGGAATGTTCCGGAGGCACCGGCGCTACTGACTCTCTGTTTCCCAGTCATTGGTCTGCTGGGGCAGTTCAGTTTTGTCCCATAACTCTCCCAGCCTCCCAGTACCCCCCATGAGGAACCCACACAGGAGGAGGGGGACGGTGGGGTTCCCAAGGCGGGGGAGGAGTTCAGGAGGTTGTGCTGCCCCTGGGGCATCTCTGGGGGGGGGCAATATGGGGAACACTGCATGGGGAGGGGTAATGGGGGCACAGCATGGGTGGCGGGGAGTAACAGGGGGCATCTTCACACTACCTGCTCTCAAGACAAAGCCTCCTGGCCCGGCAGGGAAAAAATTTCCTCACTCACACGCGTGTCCCAATTTGTAAGCACGTTTCCATGTATGTTTTGGTTTTTTTCCCCACAAGTTTATCATTATTTACAGTGTGAACTCAGAGAAAGTGGGGAGTTGTGCTTTCTGAGGCATGATCTTATGCGTCACGGAGAGCAGACATGTTCTGTCTGAGTGTACCTTCAGGGCAGGATTAGGTCCATCACTCAAAGAAATGAAAAGGGCTGCTCGCCTTCGCTCTTCGCGCTGTTTCACTTTGCTGCAGCCAGATCCTACATCCCACACTCTGCTGCGTTTTACTGCGGCTCGGTCAAACCACATAAGTTGTACTTTTTCTGTCAAGATCTAACCCAAATTAAAGGTCACGCTTGTTTCACTTTTCCCCGGCAGGATTTCTCAGTAGTTTGGAGGAGGCTGTCAGCATCCAAACTACATGGGAGGCCTTGTGTCCGGCTCAGTATATCTGACACTGTCAGGGCGGGACGCAGCCCGGGCTGGATTAAGAGTGTGGATTAAGTGCCCCTGGGCAACAGCAGGCATGACGTCAGGCAGAGAGAAAACATCTAACAGAGGAATCATTACATGCGAGTGCCATGTTGAAAGAACAATATACAGTCATATTAAGTATAGGAGATATTAAATTAACTTGTTAAAAGGCATTTGTGAATAGAGCTTTGGGGGGTTAGATGGGTTGCCCTGCTTGGTGCCCCTCCCAGGATATGGAGCAGTGGCATTACCAGGATGCCTTTGGGGGTCGGACGGGAGGGAAAAGGTTAAAACAGCATCAGCACACCACAGAAAGGAAAAGACACATCTTTGAGTGATTTGTTTTTTGGGGGGGGGGGGCACAGTTTGTCATTTGTGGGGGGTGGCACCCCCCCAACCCCCCATGGCAGCAGTACTGGTCCAGTTACACAGTGGAAGGTGTGTTTGTGTGGATGTGTGTGTGGGGGGGGAGTCAGGGAGGAGATCTTCAGCTTGTGTTTAAATGTGATTAAATCGACAGTCATTCTGCTTTCCTGGGACCATGTGGCCGTATGGAGGTCATTTATTGCACCTCCTTAGAAAAGAGAACAAAAACGTTCTGAAGCGCAGAAATACATTTTTTCACATTTTCTACTTCTGAGGTGCCGAGCTGAGCAGCCAGGTCCCGCGAAAGCAAGCCAGCGCTTTTCCACTGTGAGCCGCGTCATTCGCTCACTGTCACGTCTGACCAGGAGGGCAGCAGGGAGCTTTAATATCCAGCTCTCCGCTTTAAGAGCCGCCCCGGATAATGTCCCTGTAATGGACTTTTCTGTCTTATTTCTTTCCAGGTCTTGTTTTGCCCGTCGCAGAGCGTCCGAGCCGATGTGTCTCGGCGCGGTGACAGCAGCAGGGCGCTCCATCCGCGACCCTGATCACTCGCCAGGCCCCAGAGCAAGGAAGAAGTCGAACTGCCAGCTCCCACGTTAAGGAAGCCACAATTAGCACGTTCGAGCTCTGGACTGATAATAATGAAAGAAATGTGTGACTTCATGCACATGGGGAACACAGGAAAGTAGGGCAAATTGGAGTTTAGGGTTACAGGGAAGAGGGAATAAAGAGGGAGCTCGGCTTCACAGGGTCACGGAGCCCTGCACATCACATTTCTGTGATGTGAGCCTTTCTGGTGCAAATGCTCACATCACTGAGTCTCAGTGGTGATGTGTGATGCATGTACAGCTCTGGAAAAAATTAAGAGACCGCTCTATATTTTTTCAAAATCTGCATTCTTTAATCCTGGTCCTGCTGGCAGAAGGCCACACTGAGCGGCAGGCTGCTTCCAGGCTCAAAGCTTCTAAGACAGCTGGACACAAGAACAGGGGGAAGCAGGAGACACTGGGAACGACCAGAAACTAGTCAGGTGGAGGTAAGAAGTGACTTTCTAATGCCAGATAATGCCAATAACTTATCCGACAGTTTCTCATGAATCGTAGGATGACATCATGTGACCATCAAAAGGATTGGGAAACATTAAGTGCAGGTGTGAGGTGCACTGCTAGGACAGTTCATATCAGGCTCCGAGAAGCAGGACTGAGGTCCTATAAAGCAAGGAAGAAGCTCTTCATTAATGAGAAACAGGGAAGAGTCAGGCAGCAGTTTGCAAAAGAAAGAAATGTATTATTCACAGATGTACAATCATAAGTTGAGTAATTGTGGTCTCTTAGTTTTCTCCAGTGCTGTACGTGTTGTATTCCAGAACCGCTAATTCACTCAGCCCCTTTACAGGAATAATCTATAGGTCTCGTAATATTGACTTTGGGAATTTTTCTTATTTTGGTTCCTTGTGGAAATTCACAGTACCTCGCCGTGAAGGTCTTTGTGACAAACGTATTTGTAAAGATTTACACAATTAAATGCCACCAGTTGACTGACAGAGTACCAACACCCTAACGAATGTGAACCATGACGGCAGACTTAAGCAGACACACATGCTATTTAGGACATTGTTTCCCCTCACGCTGACCTGGTGACAATGTGACATGTCCTGTTGATCGCTCAGGCCCAATTAGCTGTCCCAGAATGACCCAAAACACCAACAGCAGCAGCCTCTCCCAGCTTCCTCCGACCCCCCAGGTTCCACGGTTACCATGACGACCCCACAACTTAGCCAAGACCCCCCACAGGTAAGGGCCGGAGTCGGGCTACCAGTTCAAGACCGGTAAGCAAAGGATTGCAGGTTAAAGTCTCATTAGGCCTCTTGCTCTTCTGTCCTTGAGCAAATTCCGTGAGTCCAAATTGCTTCAGTAAAACATCCACCTGTACAAATAAGCAGAACCCTGCAGATCTGGACATTATGCAAGCAGCAAAAACAGGCTGCTGAGAAATGGCATCACAGAAGCAGTCATGGAACGAAGTGCGGCTGCGTACCGGAGGCAGGAACGGAGAACATGTCTTCTTTGGTCTCATTTTTTTCTTGTTCTTCCTTTCAGTGCCACAACAAAGCTCATTCTGCTTTTGACGATTTAAGGATGCTGTTTTAATTATGGTGAAATATTACAGCTATGACCCAGACCTTTTTTGAAGGCTCAACTGTTTCCAGGTGTGGTTAGGGTTCTTCAGTGTGTATGGGTGTGGGAGAAGGACCAAATGTCCCTACAATGTGATAAAAACCTGTTATTTTTACATTGTGGGGACCATTTTCTCACACGAGGGGAAATTCAATTTTATAAAAATCTGTGACTGCAATCAAAAACATGCCAGAAGTCTTGCATGATTACTTATGATTTGGTTGGGGCTGGGTGGGGGTTAGGGGTGTCATTAGGATTTTTTCCATAGAAATGTATGAAAAGTTCCCATTTAGATAAGTATGTCAAGATGTGTGTGTGTGGTAACTTCAGTTGTCCCCGAATTTTTTTCATTTGCAAGTGGCCTGCAGTTCTCTGCTGGAAGAATGTAAGTGTGAGACGGACAAATCGGGTAGGCGGAGCCACAGCCAGTGCCCTTTAAAAGCCCTCATTTTGAACAATCCCTGCTTGCAGTTCACGGGATGAATTGCTTGTACGTTTAGGATTTGAGCCATTTTCCAAGCAATTCCTTTTAGCATCACCAATGCATGGAGATCAGTTCACCGGTATCTACTCAGCAATGATTAAGCAGTTCATGCAATTTAGAATCACAAATAATGAAAAGAAAGAGTCAAAAGATGGTGGCGCAAGAGGTAGCAGTATTGTTTGGCAACTGTAGGGTTGCAGGTTCAAGCCCTGGTTCCTTCTGACCCCATCAAAGTGTCCTTGAGCAAGACACTG
>JAODUD010000134.1:7121189-7131863 GCA_026784285.1 Stomatorhinus walkeri
GGCGACGTGACGGGGGCTTTCGGGGGGGGCTGGCTGCCCTTTCCCTTGCTCTGTTGGTACTTGGCAGACAGGGTTAGGGTTTGGAGAAGCTGTCCAAAGCAGTGATGACTGCTTCATGGCTGTGGAGCAGAGCCTGCCTGTCACTGGCCAGAACCGACCGGTCACACACTCGCCGTGCGTCTTCCTGCGGGATCTCCTCTGTTCTCACCTTCCTGGGCTGCGTTGTGTCGCTTTTACAAGATTGTTCTCTTCACTCTGCACTACATTTAAATTTGGTTCAAAATATGGTTGAGATTCAAGGTCAGAGCAGTTCATTTGAGCCTCATTCTGTGAAGAGGACGATGCAGGAAAATGGAGAGAGATTAGTAGTCAGGAAGCTGGGACTGAGCAACAAGGAGCCAAAGGGCCGGGTTGCCAGGTGTGTACTTTAATCTCTTGCTCCACATCACTTAGACATGAATCAGCAGATCAACCAATGAGTAAAACAGACTTCAGTGAGGTCATGAAGTCTCTAGGTTAGGAATAGGGCTGCACTCCACATATGTCTGCTGCGTAAAGTGCTCTAGCCTGGCCATGTTTATATTGTTCTTTTAAAATAATATTCATATAAATAAAATAACAGATACCAGATATTCATTGAAACATTTCCCTGTAGAGATACAAATTCATCTTTTCAGGAGGCTGAAAAGATATATAAATTTAACAGGCCATGTTTCCATGCAAACTATCGCTGCAACAGAGCATATAGATATAATTTGAACTTATCTTATGGATTGTTTAGTATTGCTCATACCCAATAAACCAGCGGGCTCTGCTCAAGCACAAGGCATTTATTGCAGTTAGATTCCCAGCAGTTTAAGCACGGAACGCTGGGCTTATCAGCTGCTCCGTAGGACTGAGAATATTTCAGGAATGTAACCTTTACTTACCAGGTCCTAGTGCATTCTTCACAGCGCGCGGTCCTGTCCCCTTGTTTAACGCAGGCCCGTGCCGGGCACGTAACCCGCAGTACATAGCGCTGCGCGTGAACCTTTGAAAGCTTCTTAACTTAATATTTTATCCCACTACATAAAATAAGTGCGCACGAAAAGCTTTACATTATCTTTGCTTCGTTTATATGCGGTACAACATGTTTGAAGTCCTTCTTTCACCCACTAGTGGGACTAATCATATACAATAACCACTAGCTCAACAACGGAATTTATGTACGTATAATCAGAAACTTTTCGAAGTTGGCATACTGTTTTAAATGGCTTTGGGAATGTCAGTTTGGCCATTGGACCTGTAGACTAACCACTACATATATAGTCCAACAAACTACATAAAAACAGTTCTAGTAAATTACTCCCAATGCCCGCTTCTAAAATGAAATAATTTCAAGCCATATGAACTAATATGCATTCAATTGCATTCTATAATTTTCTAATATAGGAATGTCGATAATTTTAAAATGAAACAGAAGGAGGTAGCAGAAACCCTCAGAGACGTGCCCGACCAGGAAACGCGATTGATATCCCTGCTCTGCTTGTATTGCCGTACTGTAGCGCATTGACTGGCATGCAGCGCCATCTTACGGCGAAAGTTTGAAACTGCAGTTATACAGAAAGTAGGTACCGCAACTTGATGATGTCGCACGTTATTGTGGAAAACGTTTTATTTTCGAAAAGGTGACTATGTACTATGAACAAGTAAATGCAGGAAATAGTTCAACGCCCTTAAATTTGTAAAGGTTATCATTTTCAAGGTTATATTTTTAAGACCATGAATACGAATAAAACATTGTTTTAGATTGCTACGAATGAATCTATCCTCCCACAATTCCCCTAACCGCTTAATCAAAAGGGGTATTTAAAGGATGTCTTTGGCTGATTGTCTAGATTGTTATATTGCTGTTTAAGTTCACACATATCAGCAGCAGTAATTTCTCATGGGAATTGGCAACGTTACAATTTATAACATGTATTCTACGCTATTACATTTGTTACTCTTAAAATTTACCTACAAGTTATTAAAAATACATATTTTAATGATTCAAATTTTTTCTTAAAACATGAAATAATTACATTTTGTTGTATCTTATTGAAATCGTTAACTTTTAATTTTAATGATTTACTTGGAACAATACTAAATGTACCCAAATTATTAATTTCTCAAGTACTTTAGTGTCATATACTTTGGAATATATTTTGCTTGATTAATTGCTAATTAACAGCTAATTTACTAACAGGTAGATGCAGTGCAACCATCCGTCCTCCATTTCGAAAGATTCTTAGTCACTGGTTAGTCTCTGTGCCATCACACTCCCGTGGGGCCATACAAACTTTGCCACCCACCCCCCGCCCAGGCATGAGGAGGAACCGTTATACCCTGAACCCCCCACAACACACACACACGCAATCTGATGTTTCTGAGTCTCATAGTAAATCAGCCCGGAGAGTGATCCTGTAAGACGAGACGCCCATTCGGTGGTATCAGCACACGACCCGACCGAAAGAAACGGAGAAGAGGTAGGTAGTAAATCAACCAGATCCATAGATAACGCTGCTTTGCGCAGGCACTACCGCGTCCTTTGATCGAATCGCCGGGGAGTGGGTTTTGCGTGTCGCTGCCATAGGTCAGCTATATATCACACTCCTAAAAGCCATTACCCAAGATTTTTAACTGAAACCATCGCTCTTCCAGGCAATGTCATAATCCCCTTCATCGGTATGTGGAGCGTCCCGCACCATCCCGGCGGTGAGCCGCCTTCTCCGTTCCGGTTCTCTGTGGGTTGCGGGTCAGAGCCCCAGACTGGGACACATGTGCCGTCAGATTGCAACTGTGCATCCGGGGGCGAACACCATCCGCAAGTGTCAGAAAATATTAAGGCGCTGGTACTTCAAAGGCAGGACCTTAAAGGAGGTCGGCAAAACTGCAGAGGCTTACTGCAGAACATACAGAACTGCGCCTCTACGTTTCATTTCGTCTCCGCTTCATCCTAAAGGCCGTTCGATCTGCTTCTCTAGATGAGAAGCACGAAATAACGGGGGCAACGTGAGAAACAGTTATACATTCTCTTAACTAACACAAACAAGAAATGTGGCTGTGCTTCTGTGATAACGTGTTTATATAGACCTCAAAGTAGCTTCAAAGAAGAAAAAAAGCATAATGCTGACATCCAAAAATAGTTCACAGTTATTAGTGGCTGGTGTGATAGTGTGAAGGTGGCCCTGTCCAGTCAAGGATTGCGTTATGACTGTGAGCTATAGGAACTTGACCCGAGATTTGATTATTAAACCATTTGTAATGACTGGAAATAGTACAAATCACTTTGGATTATAGCGTCGGCTAAGCAACAAAGTAAAACTTGAGAAGAACCACCTTGCGGCTGTGTCAACGCCGCGTACCTTCAGGACACCCAGCCAGTATGAGCTAAACAAGAATAATGTGAAGTCATGCTCTATGAAACTTTATACACGTTTTCTGGTCATTACCTAAGATTGCTTTGTGTTAACTTTGGCAGACCCCGGCTTGGCTCTGAAATTAAAAGGGATGATGTATTTCCTCCTATTTATTGTTTGCACTGGGCTACTGAAGGAAAAATGAGAGACGTACGGCTGTGACTGGGCGGCAGATGCCAGGAAAAACACCGGTACCTCATTAGCTTATGGAAAACAGGTCCCACATGGCACCACGGGGTGTAAATACATTAAACCATCTCAGACCGCCGCTGTCTGCTGCCAGTTTTTCAACTCTTTTTCTTCTGAGAAAATCGCATAAGTCGAGAGTGTTGATTTCCTTCTCTTGCACATATCATAAATTTGATGAATAAATTGAAGGCGACTTTTACATATGATATACATATGAATGGTAAATACAGTAAAATAATGGTATTTCTTCTAAACTTTGAGAAGAAATCATCTAAAATGCCTAAAATAATCTTGGAATATAAAAATGTACGTGTTCTTGTCTAATGTTGTCCTAAACGCCGTAAAGCTATAGCCTACATTTAAAATGCACTTATTACATGCATTCATGTAAAATTAAATTCATGATTTTATTTTCATTCATGCGGATACTGACAGGTAGTTAAAATGTAAAGATGCAGGTTTGGGCGGTAGTGTCACATTTTGAAATATATCGTGAGCTATAATTTATTTTGAAACCACATAGAAAACTGAAGCTGATAGGGCAAAACCTGAAAAAAATCCATATTCATTCTTTATTTATGTCAAAGATGTACATGTTTTATTTATTCTCAATATAAGATTTATTTTATGTGAACATCATTAATTAAGCCCGTATACAGAATACCCGCAGCAGCGGCACGTAGACAACTACTGCATGTATACCTAGTTGTCGTGGTGCAGTCGTTAAGGTGATGGACTGTATAAAGTATATACAGTATAAAGTATGGACTATAAGTCCTTTGCGGTCTTCCCGCGCATGCTATGGTCCTCCTAGATGAAAAAACGAATTTGCAGAACTTCGTGTGCGCCTGCAGCGTCCAGTGAGGCAAAACTGTGATTGCTGTTAATGTTACCAGAAGAACAGGTAGTTCTTTTATGTAACCAGAAGACAGGTTTTTTATGCTAATTTCGATGGGGAAAAGTGAGTTAAAAGAGCTACATTTCAGAACAAAGTAGGGACGTTGAGCGCGTGTTTTCCTCATATTTCTCGATCACGCGCAATGACGTAGTCTCATAGCAACGAACAACTGATTGCAGCTACCTAGCAACGAGCATCCACCAAAACATGGCGGACGACTTAGATGATTTGTTAGACGAGGTGGAATTAAGGTTTTGCCGTAATATTTCCGAAACTTCAGTGACCTCTTCTACTTCTGAAGAGGACAGAGATCACTCATCTGGGAGCAGAAAGAAATCAGAGAGGAAAAGCGGAACGAACGGGTACCGTTTTGGCTGGCTAGCTTGGCTAGCTTAGCATTAACTCCATGTCCAGCAGCCTTGGCGGCTAGGTGGTTATGGTAACTGCTGGGTAGTACCCGTCCGGCAACATATTGCAGGAATTATTTTGTACTTTCTTCAGTTCTGGTGTTGTCCTGAAGTTAGATACCTCGCCGGCTAGTTAGGCTAGTGCGTAACCAAAGCTAACAGCGGGTAGCAGCTGTAACAGCTGCGCCAGTCCCTTCGTGCATTGTGGCCAGCTAAATGGGCGCGTTGTTTAAGAACAATTTTTAACACTGTACTAGCATTTGTAATTATATTTGGCTGTTTACACCTCGCTAAAATACAGATCGTTGTAGTGGAAATCTGTACTCGCGTGGACGGCTAATAAGATTGGAATAAGCAGCTACTGTTCTAGGGTAACATTTGTGGATTCTGCTGAACTGCATTTAGCTTCAGGCTTTTGGATTAAAGTATTTCTGCCTGTGTCGTGATTTGCCATTTCATTGTAATGGTTATAATTATTTTCTTTTTTGGCCAGTGGTCATAAATTAAATAAAGTTACTAAAAAGTTAATGTAGGTGGGCGATCCTTTTAACTGTTTTTCTCCAATCGTTTCTTTTCAGTTCCGGTAAATCAGGCTTGTCAAAAGGAGGTGCCGAGGAAGAAGATATAGACGCGTTCCTAGATGACATATTGGACAACGACTTCGATTCCCTCCTTTTAGATGTAAGGGGCGTGTTAATGAAACTATATGAAACGTGACCCTTGCATCCTATAGGCATGTCTTTGGTAACATCTGTGTCACTGTCGCCCCCATGAGCCTATAATAGTATTGTATACATGATAAGATTAAGGTCGACTTTATTCTCCTTAAAAGGCTCATCTTTCATGCTTGGTGCTGCCCCTTGTCAGCGCCTGGCAGATAACTGGCATCTTGAAACTGTCCAGGGACTCTGTCAGGCAGGTTAGCCAGGAGAGATTGTGCCTCTCATCCTGTACCTCTATATCTGTCCATTGAGCAGGAGCCCAAAGTGACCAGGCACGACACGAAGAATTCACCGCTTTCTCCAGCACATAGAAAGTAAGGGCAGCGCTGCACTGTGGTGTTTAATTGGCTCACTTCTCTGATGTACTAGCAGCTGGATGTTTGAGTGGTGTGGTACAGTCGACCCTCACAGTCCCCCGATGCCCCCCTCCCCTTTCACACTCCCTGCGTTTTACATTGGCAGCCATTTTATTTTTCAGCTGGATGACTTAATGATTCCCTGCTGCTGTCCCACACTCTTAGATGCTGTCCTGTCTTCTTGGGTGGAAGCTCAGTAGAAACCGGCCTGGGAACCAGTACTTCTCTAAGGTATGTGCAGGTGGACAGCCGAGAAGGCAACGGGAATGTGCCATCCAAGAAACGCCCTTTGTCATTAATGACAGCACTCAGTGCCTTTTGTGTTGAAAGCACTTTAGGTTTTCCAGCCCATCTTGAGCGTGGCAGGTTAACATTTTCCAGCAGTCAGTCATGTGTTTCAACTTGGTTTTTCTAAATGCTGTCAGGGATACATCTTATTTGCGATATTGGTCTCCCAGACCCCTCTTGTGTGAATGGGCAGTACTTACGCCATTGCACTTGTTGTAGCCAAGTTTGAGGAAAGCTATAGTCACACTGCTGGGACTCGACACACAAGACTGGTAATATACACTGTTGACACAGCTGTTAGTCCACCGAAATGGTAATATTCTGAACACATCTGGGTACAGCGACATCACATGCACTAGAGCAGTTAAATATCTGCAGTGCAATATGAGAGTCTGAGGCGCTGAGGGATGCCTCTAGATCTGCTTTATAAACGGCTCTTTTAGCCCAAGCAGGCGGCATTTTGACTTGCGTCTATCCAGACCACAAAGTTATCCAACCGGCAGCCTTTCCCTTAAGGGCACCGCGCTGGGTGCAGCTGGTGCAGGGTGAACGGGTGCAGAACACAGCTGCCTACAAGCCCAGTTTCTTAATAACAGAGGTTTAAGGTTGATATCATTGGTGTAACCATGTCTCCCCATGTGGCTTAGCTTTCTTCTGCGGTCAGACTGCTTGTTCTCATCACTTGTTCTGTAGGGTTGTCTTATTTGTAATTAAAAAGGGATCCGTTGGGTTCTGAAATCAGCGTTGGGGAGAGAAACTGAGAATGTGGAACGTAGGAAAATACACAAATCTGTGGAATAACACATTGCATCAGCGGCCGCTCTCTCTGGCCTGCGCTCAAATGTATTGAACCCTCACTCCGAATTCTCCAAGGCTGCTGCGGCCAGTAACACAGAGGCGATTGATGTGAGCCGTTAAACTGCACACGGCGAGATGGTCCCCGGCTGTACCGTATATCAGCGCTCTGTCACCTGGATGATGTCATACCAGGTCCTTTGGCTAAGTAAACACGCCATCCACACGCACAGGCTTGATGTGCGTTTGGTCCCTGCTCCTGGCCTGCTCGCTAGGAGGGTACACAGGGGTTAAGACTTTAAAAACCTAAGCAGCAGGCGATTAAGTGTTTGCAGTACATCATTCCAGCAGCCGAAACGGTCTCTCAGTTGCATTTTTGGCTCGAGCCAGGGAGCCGAGCTCAGTTTAGTAACATATATACTTGCGTAGACGTGATCCGTAGTTGGCTTCTTGAAGCAGAGCCCCCACTGAGTGCCCAGGATTACCAGGCCACATTGTGTGCCTTTACGGTTGGACCTGTTAATCGGGTACCTCGGGGAGTCGGAGAGTGATGAGAAAAGCCCCCAGCACGCACACTCGCTGGAAAAGGGGTGACTGGTGTTTATCTTTTTATGATCTCTCACTCTCTGTCAGGAACGAACTGTTATTTTAAGGGCCGAGAACCAGCAGCGAGGCTGTTATTAAGGCAGCAACTGAGCCTATGAGGTAGGTGGGGGTGGGACATTCGCACCACTAATAGTGCTGTAGCAGCCTAATTTTAATGCACCGTCACAATGTCCCTGGAGTTACCATGCAGAGCTTCTCGTTGTCTACGGTTTATTCCCCTTTTCACACTCCTTTTGTGTTTATGTGGTACCAGAGTTCTGAGTAACAGCGTGGGGGCAGCGTGTGGCTCAGTGGGCTAAGCTTCCCAGCTCCCTGGGTGCCACTGTGGGAGAGCTACAGAGAGAGAGCTGGGGGGTGCGAACATAGAATTTCAATAAATGTGTAATCTTTATCATCATTGACATTCATTTAGTGGTGTTCTGTGTGTTTAGTGGATGTAAACTCAAGGTTGAAAACGGATGTAAAAGCGCGCTCTGCCTGTTTGTCGAATTCCTAACAGCACCACGGTTGTTTCAAGCAAACTTGTGAATTTCGCTTACAGGGCTTGCAACCAGTTGCGCTGCACTTCCTGCGATTTCCGTGTGACCATGTTTGACGATTATGAGTGGGACCCTTCCTGTGATTACCTCTTCTTCAGGTAAGGATCTGCTGCGCCGGACACAGGAGTGCGTGACTGCAGAATGTCTTATCCCCTTTAGTCATAAGGGGGCAGTGTTAGTCCTTCTTTGGCAGGGCCTGTGGAAAGACGGGACAAAGCACACGTGAGAGTCATCAGGAGCCCTGTGCCTCGCTTCAGTAAATCTGTTATATTTGGTGTTCATTTTCAGCAGCGATTTTCTCTGAATATAAGGGCAGCTAAAATGCAAACAAGTTTTCTACTGCCTGCACCTAATGGACAATAGTTCATAAACAAAATTTTGTAGTTCATTAATGAAATATACAGACCTTTTGACACCATTTTTGGGGTGTAACAGCTATCAGCTACTATGTCTTGGGGGCATTTTTGAAAGTTAGAGCAGGACAATAATGCCATGCCGGAAGCCCTTTGATGCAGTGCCCAAGACAGCAGGGCTGGCCTTCAGCAGCAGACATGGGACATGCAGCCAAAACATTTAAATGCTACCTTAATTTTAAAGAAGTACCCAGATCCTCATTGATACACATAATAGGGCACGAGTTTGCTTCCAAACATCTGTCCAGAATAACTGGGCACATGACCGGAGAGATTCTGAACGGGATTGCAGTTTATCTCAGGGCACACAAATGCAGACACTGTGCATTCATTTACAGATGGCAAGTCGTCTATATTTCACACATATTCTTTTGGAAGTTATGTGGCAAGAAGCTCTCGTTTAATTTACGTCTAGATATAAGGACCTCTTTTGCTCATAACATCATCCTCTGTGAACATTGGATATTGTATGCGTGTGAAAATCCCACCACATAAGACACCAACAACAAATGACATTAAAAATCACTTCAGTCAGGTGTCTAAGCTGTTCTATCACTTAATCAAACAGTAAGAGATGCTCTCGAGCAGGGAAATTACACTGATTTTAAGACATCTGGGGACCGGCCCAGAGACCTCATCTTTCTGAAGGTTTGAGAACTGAGACTTTGGCATTTACAACATGAGCTAAAATCATTCAAGGCCCATTCAGATACATTCAGAGCTTCAGCCCTGGATGCTCAGACTCCTCACGTCTGCTTTATGTATTCTGTAGATGTTCGGTTGGTATCATTTGAGTCGATTTGAGAGGCAGGCTGGCTGCAAACAGGTGAACCTAATATAATGGCCACGCATTACAGATGGCATGTTATTGATGAATTATACACAGTAATGTTGAGAATATCTAGTATATAAATTAGATTATGAAGGTCTTTTAATGATCTTTATGCATTCAGAAACATTTACTTTATTATCAGTGCGGAGGAGATGATGCCCTTAGCTGTGTACTGTTGCAGTGGTGTTTTCTTACTTGTGCTTAGTTCAGTAGAAAAATCAAACTTCATCCCAAGACTGAATCATAAAAGTAGATCGTCCGAGTTTCAACTTTAATACACAAATTGTATGAAATCGTACTGACGTCTGAGTACTAAAGCCCAATATAGTTATGATATTTTGCAATGAAACATACCTGAAAGTCTCCTGGCACTGGCACGAGTACTGAGGAGTATAAAACTTTTTGCAGAATTTCCATGGTAGTGTTGCAATATCTTGTAAAGTGCATAACACCTTCTCAATAAAATTCTTTGAAAAATGTTTCATTTTTGTCGTAACCATGGCACCTGCTTTTGAACGTGGAGCACGATGAATGTGACGGTTCCGGTTCACATTTTGATCTGACAAATGTTTGTTGCACCCCTGCTGTCTAAAGTCATTTTCCATTCATCTCAGGTTCAGTGTTGGCTGAGCAATTGTCTGTTGCACAAATTATGTGCGAATGCATGCAATCAGCTTGGGTAATTCCTCTTTGTGGGCTCGTAGCAAGCTGACAGTCAACATGGTGTAATGACAATTTGCTCCTATTGTGTGAAGAAAATAGCTTCTGTGCTTTTAAGTGCAATTCAAATGTCCTGGCTCTTATGTCCAATCCAAGGTGATCACACGGCGACTTCAGGCCACTGTGAGCATCAGACCGTTTAATTTATCTGACAGTGGGTCGAAAATTACAGTGACCTATTGGGGGGGCATGTCTGAGGTTTCTTTCAAACTTCAAAGTTCCTGTCACTGGTGCTGGGCGAAGTGAGTTGGCCACGCAGTGTGTACAAGCAATATCTGAAAATCATTCTGCATGTGTGCACTTCTGTTTTAATGTTCCAACTGGTTGAATTGACTCATTTATATTTTACATTATCTACTTAGTAAGCTAAGACGATTAACTAGATGTAATTATCCTTAAGGCATGTTCCGGGCAGCCGGCTGTGCTACTATTTCCACAAGATATTTGGAATCATTCACCCCGCTGTGCC
>JAODUD010000134.1:7131963-7152794 GCA_026784285.1 Stomatorhinus walkeri
GAACAGGAAGCTGTTTATTTCATTAATAACCTTTGTTGTATTAGAAACTGAAATTAACTGCAACTAATTCTGACCACCCTGGTGTTTGAAATGAAATTCGGTTTTAGTCTCACCTTTACAGAACTAATGTTTTCCCCCAAAAGCTATAATTTACACTCAGAGACTGATATGCCTGCATGAGTGAAGCCAGCAGCCTGGAGGATCATGTTCGGCTGGGGGGCACGGCAGTCTTTGACAGCCGCGCTGTCGGTCTCTGCCCCACAGGAACAACATGCCCAGCCGTGAGCGGCTGCACAGCAAGCTGAGGAGGAGGAGGGGGGTGCGGGCGTATGCCTGCCAGTGCAGCTGGCGCTCGGCACTGCGCCTCACCCAGCTGAGGGACGAAGCCCGCCTGAAGTGGGTCTGCGGGAAACACCAGGTCTGAAGGTCCTGCTCCGCCAGCAGTGATCCCCACGTGTTTCTTGGTATTCTTGGTAATTTAATAACATTTTAAAGATATCTTCCAAGTGTGTATGTTCATATTTATGTCTCATGTATATGCATACATGCGTGTCTGTGTATTTGACAATATCGAATAAGCTGGCCTGGCCTCTTTTTTGGCCACACCTCCTAATCATCCAGGGTTTGGGGTGGAATAATGAGCCGCTGCTGTTTATCCCAGTGGGATCCCATGCAGTGTTCTGTTACTCTCTGTTACTATGTGTTCGCACCCTTTTTTATTGACAAATTTCCAATCATAGTAATGTTGAGACCTACCAAGGGAACACTGCTTTCTGCAGAGTGCCGTTCTGAGGGCTGGAGCGGAGGCCTCTGCCAAAGGAGCTGTATTGTTCTCTGCACAGCAGCTGTCAGGACCCTGGCAAGATGGGTGAGATGTTGGGTCTGGGCAGTAAACACGGGGGGATCCCCGACAGGCGCCTGTCAGGGCCGTTACGCTCTACGCTTAACGGTGTCCTTGTGTCGCATAACAATGTCACTCATTGATATTGCTCAGCTTTTCAGACTGGCCGTATAATTTTCTGCAGTATCTACTTGTGTAGTCTGTCTGTCCTGCAGTGGAGACGGTTCGGATCGAGAAAAGCACCATTTAAACTAATGGAGACGCACTGAATTTGTATTTGAATGTAAAATGTGAAACTCACACAGACATATACATGGGGTTACTTTACATGGTCATCTAACAAGTGCGTGTGCGGCTGGTCGTTGTACATATACAAATGGACAGTTCATTTACAGATAGATGTTTAATCCTCGCCATCAGAATGTTTATCTCCTTGGCTGCTGTTGGCTGCTTTGACCTCAAGGCCCAGATTACCCTGCTGGTTCTGCCTTAACTGCTGTACCAAAACCCCCTGCTTCTCTCTGCACGCGTTTCTTCCTCCTTTCAGGGGTCATATTATGTGAGAAAAGTAGGATTTTGTCATCATTGTAACACAGATTGTAATTCTGGGTGTATGTCGACCTCATGCCCTCTGATGCCTAGGATAGATAGGCTCAAGGCCTTCATGTGACCCTGAGCAGGATGAATGGATGGAGAGATGGACGGACAGACGGACTCTAATAGTTCATTACAAAAATGACATTTTGACAGCTAATTTTATAAAAGCTTTGAATACTTTGAAGAAAATTGGAAGGATAAAATTCCAAAATACTGAACTAGGAGTACTTGTATTGCTTTCTAGAATGTTCTAAAGTGTAGCTGGGTTCATGCTCACTTCTGTGTGTCTGGTATGAAATGTCACAAATGCTTTTTTTTTTTTTACACAGCAGGAATGATCTGTGACAAGAATGATGTGTAACAAACAAATAAATCATGTGAAATACACCCTTTGGCACGTGTACATTGTCTTGTGTCGGGGGATATTGTAAACACTTGAGGTATTGCACCAGCGGGTGGAGGTTTGTCTGCCCTTGTTTACCATGGTACTGACTGTCTTGTCAGCAGAACTGCAGGCAGATTTCATCTCGCTTGTTTGCAAACGTCAGTCTCAGGGTATCATTTCATGTCCGTGACGTTTTCATAGTCACTGTCAGAGGAGCACTCAGGGTCCTGGCTCACAGCCGTCCGCAGGGGTGCTTTATCCCAGCCCACATTCTGGTAGTCATCCTCTGAGGAAGTGCAGGAAATCCCTGGAATGGGAATGACAATCCAGTATCAGGCTGGATAAATCTTCCCATCTTGGAAATGGAACAAAACCACACAAGAAAGTGGGAGAAGTTGCTCTTAACAAATATGCTTCTTTGAAAAGACATAAATTTCCATATTGACATGTCACCAAATTAAAGTTGCACTGTTTATTGTTTAAATAATCAGCAATTAAAAAACTGAAAATCAGTTTAACACCTGCTCCTTCCTGCCATATTTGTTTCTTGCTGAGAACCACTATAAAAGCAGGCAGAAAATTGTAGTGGTAAATTAAAATAATTGGCATATTAATTGACAGGTTTAAAGCTAGAGTATTACGAATGTGTCAGAAGGGATCGGGATCACGCTAAAGTTCCAGTTGTGTTTTCCATCACTCAAATCGGCACGGCATCAGCCAGTCGGCCCTTTGGTTCGCAAGGGCTTGGGTGCCAAGATCATAAATTACCAGGACTCCCCGGAGCTGCTGGGATGGGGTCGTCAGGGCCTCCGGGGTCACCACTGCCCGCAGGGCATGGGGAGTCGATGACGGGTGGCATCATCGAGTCCTCAGGGGCCAAGACGTCACCGTGACCTTGGGGAAGAGAAAACAAATGCTGAGTGAAATGCACAGGAGACTCTGTGCTTTGTTAGTCACCCACGAGCTGCTCCCTAGTACGCCAGTGTAGGGAAGCCAAAGTCAACCACACAGAAGTAAGCGGCAGTCACCAGTGTAGCTGTGTGCGTTTGGAGCACTGGGGACAGGGGGACAGACCTTGTTTGAGTAACTCCTCTGCATTAGGCCCTGTGTTCTTGTACTCTTCTCCAGATGACGTGCTGGAGGAATCGTGGTCAAGCAGGTTCACTGTGATGTAATGAGAGGTGTAGATGGGATCCAGAATAATGCAGCACTTTTTTGTGTATAATAGTGCATTTGGGGTTTATCCAGAGTGGCTGAGATGCCCATGTTTGCATTTAATCACTGACAGTAGGGCTACAGAGGCTCAGGGCATCCTCACCATTTGCTGTGGTGTTGCATTCCGGTTCGCTGTTGATGTAGCACTCTCCAGACGACGTGCTCGAGCTGTCTTCGTACGCTGCTTGTTGATGTGGACGAGAGATCGGGCTCTCGAGACAGCTAGCTGGAAAATTAGTTTTAACACATCAAAATCCAGCTCCAGGTGAAGTTAACCTTTACTGCGTATTTGATGCGGAGGGGCTGGTCTTGAAGCTGTCTTTGCACCATGGAAGCTGAGTCATTCCTTACCCTGTTCTTCAAGGCAGTGAAAAGCTGGCTTTTGCATCACTGCAATGCTTTGCACAGTTCCGCCACGTACAGAGTCTGAAACAGAGGATGTCTTTCATTTTGTCTAATTACTCAGTTTAACAATTTAGTTTTTTTATTACATTTTTGAGGCACTTCAGATTATATTACTGTCTATCAACTAAGGATGAGAATTATAGTCATTTCTAGGGCTCAGCTATCTGACAAAACACAAGTGTTAAGTACTTAAATGCTCATGGGAGGGTGGACCAGAGAGAGTTAGGGTTTAGATAACATAGTTAAGGGGGTCCCCTACTTCAAAAGAAAATGATGCAATAGTATGCCTGTGCAGGGTGCCCGAGGCAAACTTTTTCATTTGTTCTGATTCCACTCACTTCCCACTAGTGGCTGACATAATGCAACACCACAGGGTTGGTCAGCAGGTATAATCATGCAGTTACTGACACGCTTTGCACTGCACCATTCATCTTTAAATAGTGTGAATCAATATGTGTATTCATGTATTTATGTTAAACCACATACATGATGTAGTCAAAACCACCTATTCTGAGACCAAGTCATTACCAAGACCAGAGTGTATCGAGATTGAGACAAGACCACGACTAAAGCAGGGTGAGACCAAGACCAGACCAATACCAAAGCAGGCTGAGACCAGTTCAAGATCAGAAACAGACTAGATCAAACAACACATATAATGTGGAGCATAGGCACCATCTTGGGGCAAGGCGATATGGCCTAAATTTTGTGCCAAGTATAATTCTAACCATGGACGTTTTTCTTAAAATTTCAATATAAATGCTTCTGTACAGATGCAACATTCTCTCGATTACAAAAATATGTGAATAATGTCTATGTGTTACACCAACGCAAAGTTACAAGCCTGAGCTTGATGGGTGCGAAAATAAATGCATTTTGCGTTTGCCAGGTTCTTGGATAACAAACAGATGGATATTAAGCCGTTGTGATAGATACTGAGTGATGATTGGTCTTGACTGGTCCTCTATGTCCAAGACCAAGACAAGACCTAGTCAAAATTAAGTAAATTCCAAGAGGAGACCAAGACCACAAAAAGACCAGTCTCAAGTACTACAACACTTATATAACAATAGTAAATGTCGCTTTAAATGTCGATTGTGGCGTGACATAGAATGAACAAAGTAGCATTAGCATTTTAAGTGTGCAGCAGACTGTTCTCCCCAATGTGTTCGATTTCGTTTTCTCATCATTTGCAATTCGCAGCCACTTTAACTATTGTGCAGCTGGTCTGGGAACAGACTACCCACCCCCAAATTTCTTACCCAATCAGAAAAATAAGTATATACCACCCTACACCAATTTAACTGCACTGTGATTTGATGAAATACAGGCATTGTCTCACTCTTATACGATGCCATGGCAACTGCAGGCTCCAAACTGAAATCATAGTGTTCGTATTCTGAGTTGTCCGACGTCGAGTCGTCAGCGCTGGCCTGGGCCTGCAGCATCCTAGGGATTGGCACGCCTGTGGGCATGGAAAACGAGGCATGCTTTGGTGACGGGCATGGAAAACGAGGCATGCTTTGGTGACGGGCATGGAAAACGAGGCATGCTTTGGTGACGGGCATGGAAAACGAGGCATGCTTTGATGACGGGCAAAGAGGCCGGCAGCTGGGAAGTCCGTCAAGGCACCATTTGTCTTGTCTTTGCACACGTGGTACTGACCCCCGTTGACCACGCCGCTTGGGGAGCCGTCGGCTGGGGCGTTCATCTGGATGATGCTGTTTCTTTGATGCTCTTCATGCTGTATGGGTGCTGGCAAGCCGGAGTTTGTCTTCAGGATCGCAAACACTGAGGAGGGAACACAGACCTCTGACTCACACAAAACAGCTACAACACATCTCAGACTATCTCACAGTGCAATAAGACTTGGTATTCACTAAAAACACACGCATCTCCTTATTGTGATCTTCCGTTTCTTACAGATGCAGGACTGATTCAGAATATCCTTCCTCATATTTCAAAAAAACTTATTAATTATTATTAGCATTAATTATTTTTTCCCTGTATTTGTTCTATGTCAGAGCTGCTAACACAACATTAGCTGTAGCTACATGTCGAAGTCCATAGTTATGAAATAAATATAAATTAAAAAATAATTAAGGAACAATTTTTAAATCTATTTTATCCAAAGAAGCTGCATGTAGACATCTGAGCTAAAACCTGCTGGTCTGATACATTCGCAACATGAGGGAGGTCAGTCACACATGTCAGTCACGCAGCAAAGTAGAACGAAGGAACAACCACAAGCACAGGTTGCATGTTTTACGGTGCAAATCCGTGATGCTCCCCCTATGCCCCTTACCGTCGGGGGGGTGTCAATGTGGAAACAAAGCAGGAAAACAAAGCTGTGTCAGTCTGGAATGCTGGTTATGTGCTCTGCCCATTTGGGATGTGGGGGCGGTCCTGACCCACCGGGCTACCACCTGGTTCTCCGTCAGAGTCACATGACCTTTTGAGCTGCATGTCGAATGGCCCTAAAGTTGTAGTTCTGCAGGATCAGCAAAAGGAGGCTGGCAGAGATGATGTTTTGTGTCGAAGGGCTGCTCACCGTGCCCATTCCTATAATATCGGCAGAGCGCGATGTTCACAGCTGGAACCATCAGGAGAATGAGGGTCAGAACGATGCAGCCGGTCACTGCGGGAGGCAGTCTGGCCGGGGCCCTTGTGGTCATGACCATGCTCTCCATAACTGCAACACAAACTCTTTAGAGGGTCCAAGTCTGTGCCTCATCTGCAACAACACTGGAATTAAGTAGAGCAGTATTTCTCAGTCCGGTCCTCAGGGACCCACAGCCAACCCATGTTTTTGATCCCTCCTAACTCCAGGAGGGAGCAAAAATATGGACTGTCTGAGGGTCCCCAAAGATCGGATTGGGAAACACTGAAGCAGAGAAACAGCAACCTGGTCATGTGCATATTCACCTGTGGTCAAAGTGGGGCTGGCAGGCACCTGTGTCATGTTGGCCGTAGTCGAATAGGGATGCTTTGATGCTGCAACAGCAGACATGGGTACAGACATGGGGAAACACATGAAATGTTGCCTTTTGGCACAGGCTGGTAGAGGCGTTTAATAAACACTGATTATCCCCTGCTGGTGATGAGGCCAGCTGTGCATATGAAGTCTTAAATACTCAGGTATTGTTCACTAATCATGTATTTGCTTGACCTGAATCATACATCGGCACCATGCACTTAGCAGAGGTGAGGATTACCTGAGCACACAACTCCTGCATCCTCTTTATGGCCACAGAACTGTTCGTGTGTCTCGAAGGGGCACTGTTGCAGCTGCGTCTCCTTTCCGGAACAGTTGATCTCAACCATGGTGATCCGTCCCTTGCCTGGCCCAAAGGACGCCCTCTCGCCCGTCGCATCCACTGCAACGCCGCATCCCAGCTGTGTGCAGACCACCTGCGCATCCTTCTCATCCCACCCGTCATTACACACGGTGCCCCAGGTCCCGTTCTGCCATATCTCCACCCGACCTGCACAGCGGTCCGAGCCTCCCACCAATCGGATGTCGGCGTGCCCTGAGCGACACACGGACCCACCAATAAGGTGGTGTCCCTCAAAAGCAGCGAACAAGGTATATTTTTTTTTAATGTAGACTCACAACAGGTGATGTTGGACACTTCAGTGCAGACACTCAGCGAGCCCCCCTTGCAGAACAGCTGGCCATTCCCGTAGCTGCAGCCTATCAGACAGGGGGTGTTGGCGGCCACGCTGCCCCAGTTGACCTCATACACCCCCCCACAGAGTGTCCTTGCTGCCGCCTTCGTGTCCTCGGTAGGGAGTTGCACTGTGGTCCAGTTTCCATGGTGAAACACCTCCAGGGTCCCAGAGCAGTTGTTGGACAGTCTGGGTAGATCCACTGAAAAGGGGAGGGAGTGGGAGACACACAAGACACACAGCTAGAACTGTCACACCTTTCTGTTTGACTGTCATGCTGGGGACATGATGGGGACACGATGGGGACCTGATGGGAACATGACGGGGACATGACGGGGACATGGCAGGGACCTGATGGGAACATGACGGGGACATGACGGGGACATGACAGGGACCTGATGGGAACATGACGGGGACATGGCAGGGACATGACAGGGACCTGACGGGGACATGACGGGGACCTGACGGGGACATGACGGGGACATGACAGGGACATGACAGGGACCTGATGGGAACATTTTGGGGCAGGGGTGGGGGGGTTATTCTATGATGGTCTCCTTGGTTACAGGCATCCGACATATCACAGAGAATGTCTTCCTATGAGGCATGCAGTTCCCCTGGCTACACTGAATTCCTGAGGCAGCAGGGCTCCTGTGCGCGAGGGGGGGCGTTGCGGCTGCGGCCCGCGCTGCTCCATGCACTGAGCACGGCACCCCTGCCTGCTGCAAGGGCCCATCTGCGCCACCACATCCTGTGACTCATTTCCTCTGGAAATGTCAGGCGTTCCTTTGTCTGCGGGTCGGAGCAGTTTTTAGAACAGCAAAGCCCACCCCCCCCCACCCCGATACAAACCATGTGATCTGCGTGGCGCGGAGGTCACAGTCGTAGGCTGGTGACGGTGAACTCTGAGATTTGTATTCATGAAAGCTGGAAAGTTTATTCTCACAATGAAATTCTCAGAAAAAAAACTATGATTTTCTTTTTATTCCTTTTAATGATTCCAGATGAGTGATGTATTCATGACAGTCGTGTGTGGCTCACAAACGAAGGGTGTCACTAATAGTGGACAGATCACAGCATTTTACAGGTGCATCTAAAAACCATCACATATGCCTCATTCCCACCAACATGGAGCCGGGCTGTGCTGGTTCTCACTCAGTGCCTTTCGAGAACCTGCCCGCATTTCCACCACTTTCAAAAATGAATGTAGGCGGAAGTGAGAGTAAGGTAAAAGCTCATATAAATTCCGTTTTGTTGGATTTATTTTTCATCTCTTTCGGATTTTAAGATTTTATAAGCTGCCAAACGAAACAAAGTTTTCAGAGTATGACTCGTTGCGCCCAGTCTGTACTGCCTGTATCCAGTTTTGTCTCATTAAAGGCTCCCTTGTCTGTGTGCGTAAATGAGTTTATTCACTGTGTTACCGCTGTCCTTTTACGGATCGCGGAATAAAAGAGGCTGCCAAAAACTGAACTTTGCTGTGCTCCTCATGATCTCTTCACCTCTCAACTGCCGCAGCATTTTATTAATTAGACCTGCGGCATGGTTTTAATTTAGAGTGCAAAGTTATTCCGCTAATAAGCTGTCTAGCTGTTTCACTGCTGTAACCGGCAATATCACACAAAACTATATCGGTTATGGACTCCATTTTCCGGGGATGCAGAGGGTTTGGTGAGATCCTGTCCCACATTACGGGCACTAATTTTCTGTGTGGAGGGCCATAAATGTTTAAGTAAACAAACAAAAGATGTTGTATCTTGTTATTGCTACCTTATACATGCTACTAGACGAACTGTTGTATATAAGTAATAACATAGTCAAAGCTGTGTAGTTGAACTCTGCGGCCCTTGTTCTGTGGCCTCCCACCTACAGCGGAATCACAGCCAGGATGTATTGGAGTACAACCTCACGACCTCGAGTATGTTATTGCTTAAATAAAAGCTGACTGATACTTAATACTTAATAAAATTATTTAATAAATACTTAATAAAATTAGTATTGCAGGCATGATGACTGAACACCCAGATACACGGTGGGACCGCCGACAGTTAGATCTCTTTCCGGAATCTTCTGCACTCGCACCATCCGGCTTAGCGAGGCAGACCCCAAACGCCTCACTGAGGGGTCCCAGGTCTGGCAGTCGGGCGTCACCTCAGGCCTCTACGCAGCTAGTCTCCCATGCAGCTCATGTCACACACATTATTTACACATAAGAAACAAGCTGTAACCAGATACTTAATTGCTGCTGTGATGCTACAGGGTGGGTTACATTTCTTATCAACTTGTAAATGCTGTTGATAGCCAGAATCTAGGCTGGGATTATTATAAATAATAGCTGTGATCAAGGATGTTTGTTCCTTAGAAAACACCATTCAGTTAAAAATAAGAAATGTAACAGAAGTTTGTATACTACAGTTACACCACGTTAGAGGTGTAGCAACCAGACAAGCAAGGACACTAACTGCCGGGAGGCCCGAGAGCAGCCGATTAGACAGAGCGCTGCAATGAAAAATCTGCCTTCTTTGTGTATTCTGCTTTTCACAAAAGTGCAAACAAAGCACTAGTGTTTATTCAATTCTCCTGCTTCGACGTTACACTAAAATAATGGTAATAAATGTTACCATGAGTGAGCTGGAGAGCTCAGTAAAGTTATTGTGTCTAAGGCCACTAAAATTGCCTGCGCGGCATGTTAATGTGAAGTAACTATTAACACGACAAGTATACATTTTGCGCAACTTCCAAAAGCAGAATGCAGCTTACTTTACACAATGGTGATCTGTGGTCCTGCGCCGCTGTTGTGGATGAACTGGATACGTCACAGGAGAGGAGGTGCCTCTTCTGGATACATTTATAATTATGAGGCACAATTGGCTTTATCTTGGTTTTCATCTGTTAATCTTTTAATCTGTTTTTCTGTTGCACCAGAGTTTGTTTCTGTGGTAACAGGGGTGACAGCTTCACAGAGATAATGGCTGTACGACCAACAGGAGGACATAGAATTTTTCCATCTATTGTCAAGTGCTTCACGTTGGTCCCTCTGCCTCTGTTTGGGTTCCGCGCGAGTTTGAACAAACAAGTCCAGAGGCGAGAAACGCAGCGAAGTATCACCAAGCATATGTGCTTCTAAGTTAGTGAGGCGCTTTAAACTCACCCGGGGGTGCGGCTGATGTGTTGGTTGCTTCCGTGCCGTTCGAGAGCTTATCATGTTGCTTTTCGGGGGGGGTGCTGAACCCTGTGTGGGGTGATAAACAGCCAGACAGTTAGTGTTGAGGCAGAACCATCCTCCGCTCCACGTCAGGTCTGCCAGCACCATGGCAAATGTCGATGGACATTTTAATCAAAATACATTTTTTTTTCCACCACAGACATGGTATTTAAACACATAGCCAAGGAAAACGTTTTGCCACGGACACAGACGAGTCACATCATACAGCAATGCCATTCAGTCAGGGGCAGCGTGTGGCTCAGTGGACTAAGCCTATGACCCTATAACCAGAAGGTCACTGGTTCAGACCCAGCCTCACCATGTATGTGGGCCCTTAACCTCCAGCTCCCTGGGTGCTGCTGTGGGTGGCTGCCCTCTGTGGACAGTTTGCTTACAAAGAGCAAGTTGAGGTGTAAAGACAATTTCCCCACAGGGATTAATAAAGTGATGATGATTATTATTATTACTTCGGATGACATCTGCCCGTCATGGTCAACTGGAGTTTTACCTGTAGTTTGACCTTTAGTACGGTCATGGGTCATTTTGTCATGTATCAAAAAAGGGAGAATGGAATGCAGCCGTATCGGCTTTTAAATTTATCCGTACCACTTTGCAAGAAGGCCTGCTTTTGCCATTTATAAATAGTAGTAACTCATTAGTAACTCATCAATAATGAGTTAATTTATCATTTGTTTATAATAGTTTATTAATGATTTACAAAGTGTTTACAACCTAATTACTGCACATCAGTACCTCATCATTGTCCTACATTTATATCCCACTGTTTTTTTTATTTTTGTCACAGAGTGTCATGCACTGGAAGTCATACGGTGCGTGATTGGTATGTGACTAATACATTTTTAATTAGAATAATTAACTACATTATGAAGCAAGGGTAGTCTTATTGTACAGTGGTACCCAGTTATTATAGAAGTAAAGCTATAGATCAAATTGGGAATTACTGGTGTAAAACCAGTGTTTTGTTATGATAATCTTGGGGATGAGTCAGTCATACATATACCATTATGCTCCATTACCATGACCCTGAGATTTAACTGGTTATAAAAATATTGTTATATGTAAAAAAGATGTAAACCAGTATTCCCTCACTGTGGTCCGGGGGGGATCTTTGTTAAGTTCATCAGTCTAATGGATGTTAAATTGTGATCTGTTAAGCATTCCAAATGCTAGTTCATACATATAGATAGGTGAAACCTTACCAAACAAAATCATTGTTTGCATGACTTCTGGAGCAGGTAAGAAAATGATGTCAAAAAATACTGAGGCGTTCACAGAAAGTCGTATGATTTTGTTACTTATTATTGACGGATTTAATTTGAAATTAATCTCCTGATCGGCGCTATTTAATCAGGTGTTCAGGAAGTAAAATTTGAAATGTATAGAATCCAAGAATATTTTATAACCAAAAATAATAATTTTCAGCTATGTGGAAATATCTACGATGGAAAGGCCAAAACAGTCATGTAAGATGTGAATCTGAACCAGGTATGTCTGACTCTGTTCAGTGTTTTGCTTGTCTAGAACAGAATCACACGCCTTTAATCATAAACAGAGTGAACGGTCCAAGCATTCATCACCTAAAAGGACATTTTTTTTCCAAGAGAAGAACGCCCAGGAATAACATCCAGGTATTTCAAAGTTACTGACTTTCAGGTTGTCGGGTGTGTTGATGAATACATGTCGATGATACTGCAGCACCAACAGAACAACCTTAATGTCATTCCACATATAGATCACATTTCAAACCGTTTTTGTAAGGGGTGCCACCAGATCACAAAACTCATGGTTTGGATTGGATCAAGACTGAAAGGAGACAATGTTGCTTTCCATTTATTACTTAAAGAACGTAAAGAACGTAAAGAATGTAAAGTGAATTGCTAATGTGTTCCATTCACACAAACACACGGCTGCTTTGTCTGTATCTTCACTGCAACTCCACATCGTACGGAAGTCCACGGAGATCATCCATCATTATCTTTTCTGTCTTATTATGTTTTATAATCTCACCATAGCCAAAGTTATTTTCTTGAGATCACAAAAAAACGAGTTCTCTCTGGAAAACAAGAATTGCGATTACACATTAAATCATGTCTGTGACCAAGTTGTCCGCGACGTTTTCTCCAGAGAAAAAGGGAACAGGATTCCACTAGAAATGCTACTGGATCTTTTTTTAATTGCATTCCCACCAAAAATGTGAAGATCCTCCCATGAGCTCATTATGAAAAATGAATTTCAGGCTCTGAATGCAAGTCCTCTATGAACTTCTGTAGCGTCGAGATTTAGTGAATTATTACTTTAAAAAATAGCAGCGGCAGTAAAACTACAGCGTGGGCCAAAAGAAGGTGTAGAGTTTTTATTTTACACAGTTATTGCTTAAAGTAGGTATAGAGTTTTTATTTTACACAGTTATTGCTTAAAGTAGGTATACTGTTTTTTATTTGACACAGTTATTGCTTAAAGTAGGTATACAGTTTTTATTTTACACAGTTATTGCTTAAAGTAGATATACAGTTTTTTATTGACAGTACTCGTTGGGTCACATTTAGTCTCTTAGGCATTCGAAATGTCCTCCGTCAACGTTGCTGTTTACTAGAGCCTGTCACTGACACAAATCCCGGGTAGCATCAATGTCTACAAATGCATAGTAGGTGAAGTCCTTAAATTAATCCACTGTGTGAGGCTTCCTCTCAAAAATATTCTGCTTTACTACACCCAGGTCGGGTGAGTGTGGTGGCCAGTCCATGCTGGCAAAACACCCAATCTAATGTGGTTGAAAGGTGCAGGTGTTCTTAAGGTACCTAAAGTGTGTCACAGTGCCAGGGACGGGCTGCAGGAAAGTATCAGGAATGTATCATTAATGTATCAGGAATGAAACATTAACGCATCATTAATGTATCAGGAATGAAACATTAACAGGACATTTCAAACACCTAAGAGACTAAACATGACCCAATCAATGTAAAACAAAAACTGTATACCTACTTTAAAAAATAACATCGTAAAATAAAAACTTTACTTTGTAAAATGAAAAGTACATTTCACAGTATTGTGATTAAACTTGGTAATTGGTCCTCAGTTCACGTGCTTGCCGAATCTGGGTGGGGGGTGCACACGGATCATGGATCAGATACAGTCCGTTGCACCAGTAGTTTTCATTTTGTAAGAAAAATGTCACACTCCATGTGTTAAATGAACACCCTGCTATGGCAACAGAACTATCTATTACAGTCCAGTGATTCATCAGCACCACAAAATGCTCTTTATCAATCCACTCAAACCCATTTACCTGGGAGTTGAGTTTAAGGCTCTCTTTATGTCCATGCTCAGACGATGCAGGACCGTCTGTGCCCAGACCAGCAGCCAACATGGTGCCACACGAGGCTGTAACAAGCAGCATTGTCACAAAGACCAGTATAATCCAGGCGAGGGAGCCAAGAGTTGCCATGTTTATCGATAAAACTGTCAAGCATCCAGTCACATGTAGAATGAGCTTCATGCTATATCTCCTTTGAGCAGACCTTCCCTTAGGTACTCCGCTAGACATGGCTAACAAGAAGCCCAGCAATTGCAGGTCACAGGGGGTCTGATGTGGACCTGCCACACATCCCGGAGTTCCCGCGGCTCAGCCGGCCCGTCACTGTCACATTCTGTCACCTTGGGATTTCATTTTTACGCTGGACAACATCTGACTTCCAGTTTCTCTATGGATTATTATGTCTTAGATTTTTGTCAACATTATAATTAAACATTCAATGAGTTGAATGTTTAATTAACATACATATTTTCACCTGATAACTATTAAAATCCTCTGGAGTGTGATTCTTAAATTCTTAAAATTAGGATTAGAGTTTGCAGTTTATTTTATATATTAATATGTTTTTATGTATTCATGCTTTGGCTCATTTAAAGTTGAGGAGCTAATAAGAGTCTGAATAAGCAGAGTTGCTGTTGTCTCATTCCCGAGGAAGGCAGGAGGCACACGTTTGGGTCCCTGTGGACGCACGGCAAATCCGGGGCCAATTTCTCAGTCACTGACTCAGTCTGGGCAGATTTCAGGTTATTAGCGTGTTCGGTACTTCGTGGAGTGTAATCGATGCCTTAATGAGGGCTGGCGTGCGCTAGCGTGCACAGGGGCCGGCAGGAAGCAGGGCAGAGAAGAGTAGCCTTGATACACGCAGATACGCTCACACGCTCCGCGGCGGTCAGAAAGAGTGTCCCGCTCGCGGTTCTTGTTGCTGTTTATAGGTCTGTGTGTGGTCCTCCTGGTTATTTCACCAGAGAGTGGTAAGTGTGCCTCAGGCCTCAGTGAAAACAGCAGTCAGTTTTAACACTCGCTTGATCTTCCACAAAGGACCTTCCCCCCCCCTACTCAGTCCATCCTGTACTTATCCAGTATTTCATTAAGGATTCTCACCACGCTATACTCAATTTTCGTTTACTCTTTTTTTGTGAAATTCCAGCACTTTCTAGCTAATTACTTTGAGGAAGATGTGTTCAGTAGTGTCTAACCATGTAGGAATTTCCCCAAATAATATATATATATACTGTATATATTTTTACAAATATATATATTTAAAAATTGCAAACTAAATGAAGTATTTAAAGATTAAAGCAAAAATATAAATAAAAACACAAAAATTCTTCAAGTATGAATACCCATTCTTTTTCTCTTCCGGTCCATTGAACGGAAACAACTTCTCTGTTCATACCAATGTCGCAATTTTTTGTAATTACTACCAAATCCATTATCTGCCACTGATACATATGTTGCATTTAATCTCAGGTGTGTTTTTAAAGTTTACTGAGTTTAAAGTTTGGCTTCAAACATGCACTCAAAGTTATTTTGGATGCTCCGTAAAATATGGAAACTATTAAAAAAAAAAATTATTTAACGCAATTCCTTTTGGGTTCTGAATGGGATTTGAATTGAATAACCTTTCAGGCATCGGTATTTGTGTGTGTCACCTGTACTAGACGCAGGACATAACCGTGCTATTTCAGATTTCAGCAATGGAGGATAAATTAGTTCACATGCAGGGGATGTGGCCTTTTTAATGAAGCACTTTGTTTATGGTCACACTGCCAACCTGCTCAGTACATCCATTTCTCTGCTTTGATAATATCAGTGTTTAATGAAACCGAAGTATTATAACTCACCATCTGAACTAAACGAAAAGCACAAAATTGCCAGAACGTTGGACCCTTCTTCTCCTGTTATCCACTGACCACTGACTTGGTTGTTTGTGTGTGGATTTCTTCTGTGTCAACAGCTACAAACCCAGGTTAATGATTTGCTGTAAACCATCAGTAGACAGAAGAGGCAGCTCCTCCTACCTTTATCGATCAGAGCCGGGCTGGATGACATGCAGGCGCGCCGCCTGTCCGTCGTGGTGTGACCTGACGGGAGGTGGCAGCTCAGCCGGAGCCTCTTACCTTGGAAGGGGCCGACAGCCTGAAGGACAGTGAGCATCTGCAGCAGTCTGCACTTCCATCTCATGGCGAGGACTCTGCTGTGGGGGTGCCCGTCTCTTTGATAAAAAAGCGACGTTTGGTGACAAAAGGAAAAATTCTGTCTTCATGTGCGTCTGTTTGGCGTGGCGCTCACTGAGCCTCGGCCCGCCAGCAGGTAAACTCAGCCACTGTTGGTGCCTTTGTAACATGTGGTTTCTGCCTTTGCTGCTTGTGGGCTTACTGGGTCACATGGCCCTCTCTGGGTCATGTGACCGCAGGCTGCTTCCCATGCTCAGTGCATGCAGGGCATTGCCGCATCTGATCACGGATGGAAACTTCAGATATAAAAAAAAGGCGATGCGGTTCTGCAGTGCTGTGCCCTAAACATGCACTACATTCTCATAACTGCCAGCAGAGCTTGGGAAGTTGCCTGTATAGCTGCTGGCGTTTATAAAAGCCGTGAAACTTGATTGTTTAGGCCCAATGAAAAAGTTAAGAAAAAAACCTTTTCATAAACCTGTATAAAAAAAAAAAAAAAAAAAAAAAAAAAGCATTCACAGCTTTCTGATATGCCACAGGAGCCAATAAAACCAGACATAATAGTTGCATCATAAATTATTTCCTTTGAAAAGGTCTTACACAGCATCAGCTAAGAGCTGGTGGTCTTTGAGGCCACAAATCGCATTTCAGATCCCTCTGTGCTGCATAATCATGGTGTTTGTGTTCCGATTTGGCTGATCGTGCTCACTATCTCATGTGGAGGACAGCTGAATGCAACAGTTTTTTTCCTCTCTTCTGACCTTCCAGGTGTGCTACAGGGTAAACACATAACCACAGACCCCACAGACTGGATGCAGTACAGCACCACGCATGGGTTACTGAGTCGTGGTGCCACAGACCGGACCGGCTGCTGCACTGCGGATACAGCTCTTACCAGCAGACTTCCAGACCCTGTTCGTCTGTCTGGTTGGTAACTGCAACTTGGGAACTGAGTGTCTCTCTCTGTCCTGTGGCTTTGGAGCCCATAAGGGTGGCAGAAGATGAGAATGGTGGGTCACATGACGGCCCCCATTGCTCAGTGATTTGGGCTCCCATAAGTCCTGCATCGCACATAATCAGTGTGTAAATTATTTATAAGCAGTGCAGCTGACATCTTGGTCACAGACACAATGTTTATAGTCATCCCTCACCTGCTGCAAGACTCACAGCAGACAGTGTCCAGGGTGGCGCTAGTGAGCAGGTAATGAAAGACAGAGACCAACACAGCCTGCACTATATTACGGTGAGGATTAGTGAAAATGACAGACTGTCTCATGTGACCATTATTTTAATGGCCATAATACCAACATTACAATATTATTCCATGCCTGTAACAGTAATGAAAACCAGCTATTACCTTTGTTTTCGCCTAGTATAGGAGCTGCTGTTTCAGAGCTTTCCCTAATACGCATATGCGGCTGTAATTTCTGGATGGTGGCATCTCCAGTACCCCATTCGTCCAGCAGAGGTCGCTGCAGCTTTACTCAGGTCATTCCCAGTCGTCCGTTACGTCATTCCCAACAGCGAAGTGTGTTTATCCTTAATTTATACTTGACGATGGTCATTTATAATGCAGCATGAATAGCGTGGTAGGTTTTAAATGATTGTTACGTAATTCGCAGCTTGGTGCGATTATACCACCAGAGTCATTTGTCCATAAATGCGACTGCTTTTTTCAGTTTACCAGCTGTTATTTAATGTACACCTTTACAGTTTAAACCGCTTATTTTTGTTTCCATGCTTAATTAGTGTGATTCTTTTTAAGCTTTACTGTTTACCTCATTGTACTACTAATTTCATGAAATAGTTGTCAAATATGAAATAACTTCTCAAAATGATATGTCCAGTCTGTATTTCTTCATTGTAATGAAATCTAAAGAACTGAAGAATTTGTCTTCAATTTTTTTTTCCTTTTGACAAGTCCCAGTTATGAAGCTGAATTCAGAACTCATTCCATTACAGCTGTCCTTTGAAATGGTTATAAAAGAAATCTGCAAATTGCTGTTGCCACAAGAGCAGGGAGGGAGATTGATAGTCCTTTCGGTTGGAGCTAATAATTCATATGTATAGATTTCTAATCTGACCAGGGATCAAATACCCAGGCCCTGCTGAAATACTTCAGTTTCACCATGTATTAATTTTTATAAAAGACTTTTCTTATATTTTGCTTCCTACGTCAGCTCTTCCATACAGATTTTGGAATTCATTGATGCTTCAATGCCAATTAATATAATAATATACTTTAAAAGTTTGGTGAAGACAGTAATTTCCTTCTTTGTTTTTCCGGGAAGTTAATAGAGGTGTGCTTTTGCCAGTTTTCTTGCCTGTACCAGCATCAGTGAATGAGTGTGAAATTTTTGCTGCCAAAATGGAAGCCAGACATTCCACCTTTATCTTAGTGGGGACAAGTAAGAAATCCAGCAGAAAATCCAAGTCTTTGTGAGTCTTGTAAATTGTCAGTCTGTTGACAAAGTATTTGCTTAATCATAGTTGTAAAAAGGTACAATGCTTGACCTGTTATGTAGCCCAGAGCTGGAATAAAGAAACATCTTAACTTGCCCACAGCCAGGAAATCTAACCCAATGAAAATTTAGTGGCATATGAAAAACATGCGTTTTCAATCATATGTATTTACTGTAATTATGCCAATTTTTCTACCAACCAAAAGGGATGTTAAGCTGGGAAGCTTCATTGTTGCCTGTTGTGTATCTTTCATAGGAAAGCGGGCGGCACACTAGTTAAGAGCATGAAGTCTGCTGCAGATTTTAACCTGAACCGCTACATAAACTACACTTATATCAGGTGGGGGAAAAAATTGTAAGATGCAAGTAAATGTAGATGTATATCGCCACCTGCTGGCGGATTGTGAATACGAGTAATGAGTTCAGCTCCTATACTGTGCTCCTCAGCTCTACATAAAGACGCATGGATAAAGCAGGATGCCAGCCAATCAAATCTAACCTCAGTTTGCCTTCTGTCAGCTCTCTGTGGAGCATTAGCCACCGCCTGCACGCTGCATTTTCGTGGGGCAGCTGTTTCCTGGATCAGCGGCGATAGTTCTATGCCGGTATCCTGAAAGCCACGGGCATCAGGCGTGTAACCCACCCCCCCGCCGCAATTTATTTCTGGCTACGGACGTGATGGGCATCACCGCGAGAGAGGTGCCACATCCCCAGCGGCGAGCGTGACTCACGGAGCCAGTGAGCGCTGACACCTCTGGAGGATCCTCTGCCGATTCAGCAGACATCTCAGGCTTTGTAACTGGAAACTGTTCCATCCCCATTTTTAAGTTAATTTGCCTGAAATGATGTAGCCCTGGAGGAAGACGCCCTATGTGAGTGTGTAGTAATAACATTAATAATGACGACATTCCAAAGAACAAGCCCACTTTGACATTCAGCTCCTAGCAACAGATGTGGCGACACCACAAGCCACGTTAATCGGTTATTTCTGGCCGTAGCGATTACCCAGAGAGCAGAGAAACACACCGGTCCCCCCATTTTCCATACTGGACTTTTCTGACTGTTTTCTGCCTGGTCTTTTCACAAGATAACGAAAACTACAGCTGCTTTTTCCTCACACACCAGAAATGTTACCAAGAGCAAACGGTTAGTTTGAAAATCAGTGGCAATGCATCAAAGAGGCTCATGAATCACACATCACGTGGTCTTTCCTTATTCTCCAATCATGGTTTTTCAGTAAGTGCTTCCATCCAAAGCAACACAGGCAGCAGCGAACCGGGCACTGAAGCCTTGAGATTCCCTCCTAACCCCAGACAGGCAGTAGTACTGCGTTTATGTAATACCTGCTGGGGAATCTGATAAACGCGTTTTCTCCTCTGACTACAAGCACTGCTCTTATTCTGGCCCACACAACCACTACTCAAGCAATCATCAAGGCAACCGACAGCACAGTAGGATTTTCCCACAGCTCTTTGGCTGATTTTCTGGGTTTTCAATTAAATTTCTGTGTGAGGCTCGGGCACACGCGAGTGACACTGGTGTATGGACACAGTGGATATCATTTCCTAAGATGGGGCCTCTGTGACTCATTACCAAATGTGCTGGATGTGGAAGCCGTACAGGTATGACCCAAACAGGACATCACACATAAATATTAATGTGCCAGGACAAAGACTGTCAAGGCACCATCCGGGACCATCTAGAGCATGACATAGACTGTCAAGGCACCATCCGGGACTATCTAGAGCATGACAGAGACTGTCAAAGCACCATCCGGGACCATCTAGAGCATGACAGAGACTGTCAAAGCACCATCCGGGACCATCTAGAGCATGACAGAGACTGTCAAGGCACCATCCGGGACCATCTAGAGCATGACAGAGACTGTCAAGGCACCATCCGGGACCATCTAGAGCAGCATTTCCCAATCCAGTCCTCGGGGACCCACGTGATACAACAACTTATCATTAAACAAGCAGGTGTGTACTATTGGTTATGTGTGTGGTTTAGAGATAAGTGTGGATGTATAAATATATATGTATGTATTTATGCGTGTGGCTTAGAAATAAGTGAGGATGTATACCTATATATGCATGTTTGTATGCGAGTGCAACAATTTGTCCGTGGATGCGCTAGTCGTCGTTGTGGGGGTCAGCTGGAGGCTTTGGGGAATATACCCCGAAAAGGTCTTACTTTCTTAGCCTACTATAGCTAATAATAAATCACCTTACATTTATTAAGGTTCAGAATATATTTTTGGCACTATGCCCCTGGAGAGAGAAAATAAATGCTGTAGCTTGTGCAGGTTTATCAGCCTGCTGTATGTTAAATTTGGGGATGTGGTTAATACTGCTATACATACTTTGATTTTTGAACCAACCCGTTTTACCACCTTCTTTTACAAATGCGGGATTTATATTTGAAAGACAGGACAACTGTTTGAGATTCACAGTTTGTCACTTCCATACAGTAATCCCTCACTTATCGCGGGAGATGGGTTCCAAGGCCGACCGCGATAACTGAATTTCCGCGAAGTAGGGA
>JAODUD010000134.1:7188505-7200800 GCA_026784285.1 Stomatorhinus walkeri
GCAGTCCGGATCCATTATTTTCTGGCCCATCATTAATTCTTGGCTGTATTATGTTCCCTTTTGGTGGAGACTCACCGTCTGTAAGAAGGCAGGGAAAGCGGCCGTCGGTACGTTTTTGGCGAACGATCGAGCCTAGGGAAAAAAGAAAAACAGAATGACAAGCAGGTGTCAAGGGTCAAGGGTCAAGGGTGGGCCAGGCTCATGATAACCCAGGATATGCTTCAGAGGCCCATATGAAAGATGTGACACCACATCCCTCTTCATTCAGGGAGGCGCCCAAGCCGTGCTTTACAATCACTTCATTCCTTTAACAGCAGAAGAGACGGCTGTTCATCTATTTGTACATTTATGACTCCCCAAGAACATGAGTCATGTAGCGCATAAGTCAGGGTCCCCACCAGGGCAAAATAGAAAAACATGGACCCCCCCCAAACACACCAAAAACAGGGCAGCCAGAGTAGAGGCTGGGATAGTGACTGTATCAGCATGCAGGAGGCCAGGGAAGCAGCACCTGGATCAGGATAGCTACACGCTACGCGCTACCCGCTATGCGCTTCCCGCTACCCCCTACGCGCTTCCCGCTACCCCCTACGCGCTTCCCGCTACCCCCTACGCGCTTCCCGCTACCCCCTACGCGCTTCCCACTTCCCGCTTCCAGCTACCTCCTACACGCTACCCTCTGTCCACTGAACGCGCCAGCGGAGGGCATACTGACGTGCTGCAGATGCACATGGGCTTGGCTGGCGACGTCATACACCACGTCCTTCACGCACTGCTCCCGGCTGCCCCGCATGAAGTCCTCCTGTGAAGCACCGTGCTGGAAGGTAAGAGAAGCCGCACTGAGCACATCGGTGCCACACAGGAATCATCACACTGCATAGGCACAGCGATGTTACCGCTCTGATTTAAAATGCTCACCACTCACCATTCCTACAATTTACAGATCTTTTTATCGCCTGTAAGCCTTTTCACTTCTATTTCTAACCTTCTACTTCTTTTCACTTTTCATTTCTAACCTTCATTACACTTAAAATGCACAGAGGAAAAACACAGATGGAAGCTGAAGCAGGTCTTAGAAATTTTTCAAAAATGTCAAATGCATTACAGTGACATTTTTAAGCATGGGGGCATTTCAATAAAAAAGGAAGTGGATTCAGATGCTAAGAAATCCAACCAAAAACTTGTATGTCTGCTGACTGACAATGCAAAATAAAAGAATTTTAGCAAACCTGGACCACAAAACTGCGACACATTAAGCTTCTATCCAATTATACCATTTTTAACCAATTTTACCTATATCTACACCTCTTACTGGAGCTAATCGGGGTGAATACCTCACTAAATTGCACTTCAGCAGTGTCAGTGCTGAAAGATGAACTGGCAACCTTCCAGTAAGGAGTCCACCAGCTGCCTCAATTCAACAGGAGTGCTTATAGAAGACAGTGGTACTAACAGAGAAGCGCAAATGTGACAACTGCGCCCCCTGCCTTGCCGAAAAGACACTTCACATTCCTTAGGCTGTACACTCCGGCAAATAAACGGCAGTATCACTAAGCATCTTAATAAATTCAGACTCCATAACCCACTGGATGATTAATACCCACAGGGAGATGTGCCAGCTTGAGTTCAGGATTAATTGTAAAGACAACATTTGGGACGGAGTTAAATTTCCTCATAATTATGTAGACCACTGTTAGCCACAGACCGCTCACTCCCTAGTTAACATGTCAACACGGGCTAATGGTAGGAGATTTAGCCAATGTCACTTTCAGGGGATTTCTGGTCACTGCAGAAACCCAGTGAGCAACATTTTTACTTCACAGTACAATACAAAAGCAGCAGCTTTTACAGCATCTGTGAAACATCATTGACCCAAATACGGCAACACTATGATATACTGTTAAGTATGCATTATTAAATAAAAGAGAAGTGCGACAGATTTTGTTTAAAGGAGTTTAGGAATCTAATAGCTGTCATTATTTACATGCAGTCTTAAAAGAATTTTTACAGAAACTATTTCGGTTTGTTAAAATTTTGCTTTTATTGTGTAACTACACCTGCAATATTTTGTACTGGCACCAGTTCAGAGGTTTGGGTTGGAGGATCCTGACAAATCCCCCATGATTAGAAATGCAAAGGCGAGATTCCGTGGTGGCAGAGACCGTGAACATGGCAGTCAGGCTGGCAGCCAAGAAAAAGACGCTCAGCGTATCCAAGCCAAGATGCATAGATCAGTTTTTTTATACCAAAAATAACTTCATATTTGATATAATACACACATACACTAGCAAATATTAAATAACACTAATATCACTAACATTTCATATTATATGATTTTATACAAACCAAATCGTTTACACTGTCATTTATATTTCTTGGCTTAAGTGTCATCCAAATATAATCCCATTTAATTGTTCACAGGCAACTGGTGCATAACTGAAACTGCGAATGTCAAATTTGTGAATCTGAGGGGGCGAATATATTTAATAAACTCTGTAGCTGTCATATGGTTATTAATATCTGACATGGATGCACTGAAAAAACAGCGGTCAGCGTGAATTGAAGAGGCCATTCGAGGGCAGTTGTCTCACCAGCATGCAGAGTTCCATGGGGAGATGGACCTTACGCCACTGGCTGTAGTAGGGTGTGGCTCTCAGGCGCGTCACAATCCCCTGGGCCTTCCCGATGTGACTGGCAGCGTGGTCGGCGTGGACGTCCCTCACGCCTGCAAGGCAGAGCCGCCTTAACGGAGCATACGGAGGTCATAAGGGCACACCTCACAGCCTTCCTGAAGCAGCTGACATCACCGGCAAAGTGAAAGTCAGCGTCGACAGGTCATTTAGGGGAATAACCATTCCAAACGGAAAACATAAAGCCATTGCATGAACCCCCCCCGCCCCCCCCAGGACATGACACCTCGCCTTAAAGTTCTCTACCAGACGAGGGCGTCTCAGGTTCTGAGTCACACCTCAGGGCGTGCCAGCATTTCTTAGTTTAATTAGTTCAAATCCACAAGGAAGCCTGGGGTATGGGGGGGGCAGTGTTGAGTGTTTCCCCGTGTCCAGCTGTGCACATCAGAGCCCCCCTCAGGAGATGCCCTGCGTAACGCCAGATGTGACTCCTTTACCTCTGACCTACAGAAGGTTTGAGTGACACCTGTGACGGGTCTTCAGAGTTTTTTTTTTTTTTTTTTTACAAGCTTTTCCAAAGCCTGGATTCGCAGAGGTACCTGAAACCGATCCCCTGTTTTTCACCCTTTCACACCACAAAGAAATAACAGGGGTGAAAATGACGACATTGTCAAAACAAAGTGAGAGCTGTTCCATATGGTCAGAACTGCAAGAACAGTTAAGCTGCGCTACATGGAAGGGAGCGGTGACATGTTCATGAGGCACCCGCTCATAATCCTTACTTTACTCACCGGGCGAGAAAACATGGCCGTTTTTAAAGTTTTAATGCCCTCTAGTGGGCGATAAGTGAAAAGCACTATTAGACATGTTTTTACAGCAGCTGCTATAGAGAAAGCGTGAAGCCATATATCGCATGGAAAATTCAAAGCAACATTGACACTAATCAAATAATAATCCTGCCTGCACCTTTGAATGATGAATATTTCAAAGCGCAAAATATCCACTCTTTCAAAATTTTATAAGGAGCAGAAAATGCCGGAAGGTGAAAGAAGAAATCCCAGTGTGACACGCACTGGGACACCCCAGTGAAAAGCAGACACCTGTGATTTATGGCAACATCCTCTCAGTTACAGAATGAGGCACAGACTGGCCAGTTGGGAACATCCAGCAGCACCCTGAGGCACTTAGTCTTACCCAGACACTCCAGAATGAGGTACAGCAATGAGGAGTAGGTGTTCTCAGAATACGTCTCCAACTCCTGGAGGTTCCGGTATGTTTTGTCATCCAGATCCTTCTCCTGAGAACAAAGTGTAGATCAGAGGTGCTCAACCTTTTTAAAGTCCTACTTTTCAAGTGGCCAGTGTGAGATCTACCAGGTAAAATAAGGAGCCATAGCTGTTACTCGATTACTCTATTACTACTCTAGCTATTGCTTTTCTACATAGTTAACATGCACACACCAAATCCAGACAAATCCAGGTAATTCTCCAAATTGATTTGGAGATTTGAGAAATGTATCTCTCTTCCTTAGTGGGAGCGCTGGCATTGGAAAGATGCAGCCTTACTTTTGGTGTTTGGCTTGATAAAAACCAACTGCTGTGCTGCTAACAGACATTTCAGTTCTCGCACTTTCCGGCTGCGTATGGCTGTTTTAGCAGGCAACTTGGTCTCGTAGCTTTTGTGCATCGTTTTGAAATGCGGTTCCAAATCGTCTTTCTTCAGTAAAGCCACGCTTGCATTGCATTAAGACAAATGGACTTCGAATTTGAGTAAACAAAAAAAATAATCCTCTTCCCACTGAATGAAAATGATTAGTTTTTGATCTTTTGACTTGACATGTTTATGTGCTAAATGTTTACAGTACACGATTAGCTGCACACTGAAAAACTGGCACGGGTGTGCAAGTGCATGGACGCTCGTGACGCACTTCGTGATCGATTGAGAATCACTCAGATTGTTTGGGCACCCCTGGTGTAGATCTAAAAGTACTAGACCTACTACAATGTGCTAACATGCAGCTCAAGGCACTGTCACAAAAAAAGTGTATGATGAGATCTACTTAATTATTACATGCAGAACAGCTTCTGTAATTAGCTGAAGTAAGGAGCACGAGCTGCTGTACCCACCACACGACAAACTACGTAAGGGATGAGAACTTGAGTGCATGTGTGTGGTAGGTGATACCCCAGCACTAAAATAAGACAGGATAAGCTTTATTGATCTCAGGGTAAATTCCCATGCATCTCTCAAAGGGAAAAAAAAGAGCATCAATTTGTACTTTGTACCTTTGCTGGTCACTGGGGCTGTACCTTCAAGGGGCTGCCAATTGTACCCTAGCTGCAGATAAATGTACCTTTTAGACTAATGTAAGGTAGAGTCCATTTCTGTGTCTTAAAAGGTACATTTACCTACCTAAGGGTACAAATGGCAGACCCTTGAGGGTCCGGCCCCAGTGACAAGTCAAGGTACAAACCGGTGCCCTTTTTTCTTAGGGTGTATTGTGCCAACAAGTAGACATGATTGTTATGAGCCCGGTCTAGGGTTGGGACATGACATGATGCAAATTAATTTTTAAATTACACAGCAAACAGACAGAAAATCCTGCGACACACTGCATGGCTGCGCTGGCTGCCGCTTCCTATGAGCCGCATTTCTGCTTCACGCATCTGCGCAGCAAAGCAAAAGCCAAAAACACCTACACCTCTGCTTTCCAAGCTTCTAAGGAAGACACATTTACATTACTCATTAAAAAAAGCTGCAGATGAAAAACTCACTCTCTCACTGATGATTCTCAGCAGCCACTGTTTAGTCAAGTTGTGTTTCTTAACTGCCTGGAAAAAAAACCAAACATCTCAATGTCCAAATGTCTTTTGTCGCTATAGAAAGTAAGCAGGCATACTGGTGCCAGGTGGGAAGGGGGAGGATTTCTGTACCGACCAGCCAGAGCTCGGCACCGACAGGCTGCACCGGTGGCTTGTCTCTGAACGCGTCCTCCACGGCCGTCCTCCAGAACTGCATCCGCATGAGGCCCGTGCCCTTCTGGGTGACCAAGTCCTTCACCTGATAAACAGCAAAACACAGGTAGCCTATTCCACCAGGACATGACTCCAGAATTAATTTCAGAGGTTCAAACAAAAACACACACGTAAGGAGGTGGCGAGCCTGCAGTCTGTCACAGGCAGCACTGCCGAGGTACCTCCTACCTGGGCAATCTCCACGTTGAAAGCGCGCAGTGCCACGGAAGCCCGCCGGGCGGCGCTGGGGAGCAGCAGGGAGCACAAGAAGCCGTCATAGTCCCGGGTTCTGCGGAAATATCAATACGGTCATCTGGCAAACCGCGCGGCTGCTCCCCAAAAAAAGCTATCACGTGAAAAAGAAATCCAAATACTTAGAAAGCTGAACAAAGTTCTAAAAACTATTTTATTGAATGTGCCATTTGACTATATTACGAGTATAATTAATGCTTCATGTTCCAGGACTCTTACGGGGGAAATTATTTAAATAAACTCAGAAATTACTGAAATAATAGGATATTCTCAGAGTGCCACTGTACTTCAGATACTTTCTTGCAAAATGAACTAAACACACACATTATACGCCTTGTCGCCTGCAAACTGCACACCCGTTCTCCATAAATTGGCAGGAAAGTCCAAGGACACGTTACTACACAGGCAAATTTAGGACACTTTGTGGGGATAGTTATGTTAATATTATAAAATGGGATGGTTCGCCCAGTCGCAATCATGGAAAAATTAAAACCCTGACTTTTATTAACTTTCAGCAGTAAAGTTTGTTATTCTGGATTTAATTATCTATTGTAAGATACAAAACCGCTACTCCAATGACCTGAAATGCAAAACTGCACTTTATATGAGAGCGTTGCGTTACTGGATCTATACATTAAAATAACTCACCTCACAATATCAAGACAGTATTTTTCGCTGTGTTGCGAGCCGGCGCTAGAAAACGCCGATACCCTGAGACGGTTAATCTCCGGGGGGTTCGGTGCGCGTACAGTACCGGGAAAAACACGGATCTCAGACGGAAACTTACAGCCTCTGTGAGCAAAAACCCCACGACTAACGCAGAGGCCAGAGAACATGTTACTTCAAACCGCCATACCCTTCAACTCTGACTCCCGTTTGGTGTTTCATGTAAAACCTTCCCCACGGTGACGGGGCACCACAGGCCGTAATTATACATCCCACCACAATATTTAAGTATAGGATTCGATTATAATATTTTAAAAGCAAAATGTCCACAAGAAGTTACTTTTAACTTTAGTGATATTATATAAAGAAATATATAACGTTTGTTATATACAGAAATTCTTTTTTTTCTTGATTACTGTAAAGCAAAAAATATACCATTGTCTTCGATACTGTTCACAGGTAATCTAATTATTAAGAGATTGTGGACATTTTATTAAGTAGCGATGGTCAACTGTTAACAGCATTCATTCATTCATTCATTCATTTGGGGACATAAATATAGAAAATTGCTCTTTTTCCAATTAATGTATTCTGTAATTAATATATTTACAATCTTTTCAATTTTAATACGAAATGAACAATTTGATGAAAAGCCAAATTTTGCACAAAATATTACTGATGTCAATATATGTTTGTGATACAGTACACACCTTTTTTGACAGGTTTCAGCGATAGACCGCTTGAGGTACGTTGTATATAAAATGCAACCAAGAGATTTTATTCTCATGTTTTGTTGTAAATTAACCCCTGAGGTGATTTGCGTGTGCACCTTTGATCATTTGGCATCTGTAGCACTTGCTTAGTTGTAAGTTGTTTTCGGAATGTTTGAACATGTTGATATATTCTTATAATTGCAGAGAAATTTTCGAACTGAACACATCACCACATGTACTTGCATCATCAATGTTTTACAAGTACATTCAGTTCAAGTTTAAAGTTTCGAGCTTCATTGTCAAAGGTTAGGGGACAGATAAAACGCTAGTGCAATACGAGATACGACAGTGCAAGACAAAGCGGTGAAATGTAAGGATGAGTAAACAATAAGTAGTAATAAATACGTGCAATGGGGGAAAGGATACAAACTCACAACAGTTCGTTCATTTTCAGACTTTGGCTAAGATAAACCGATAAGCAAATAGTAAAAGACAAACTTCCCAAGAAATAATAATGCATTCGTTTATTGCTTATTACATAACGGAATATGGCATGTCTGAGCTTCTTTTGTGAAACTGTTAGGAAATGTGCATAGCGACCTCTAAGTTCACTCAGACCAGCCTAAGATCCGAAAGCAGAAGGGTCATGCTGCAGACGCCTGTAAATACGTCATCTCCACAGGAAACACGTGATCGCAACTCTGTTATAGTGAATAAACACTATCCCAAACCGGAGCTACACTTTAAATCCTTAAAGATTACGTGATTCCTGTGGACATGAGGTATTTCGGGTGGAGCTCCATTCTACAGGCGACTGCAGATAGACCCTCTCAGGGCTCCTGGGGGCATGAAAGGAAAATGAGATACATGGCGACGCATGCGTACAACGCGCAAGCAGGCGTCTCAGATCACGTGATTTGTGCTGTCACGTGATCGTATGGAGTCGCCTGCTTAATCGTGACCGCTTGAATAATGTAGGCGTTTGACGGCTTCCAGCACGCTTCATGTTTCATGGCAGCGCCTTCAGTAAATTGCGGATGGCTTCTGTTGCTTATATATATTGCTTACGGGTTCTCGGAGGACGAAGATGTCTGGTAAGGCTGTAGTCAGCTAATCTGTTTAGGATAGTTTTTATTTTGCGTTATGATTGCTCAGTAGTTACAAGTGCAAAGCGAAACTACCTTAAATTGTATTATAATTTTTATTAACTCTTGCGGCGTGTGACATATTCTGGGAAACAGAACACAGTGCCAACGGTGATGCACCTTGTAATCAAATCAGTCAGTCAGTCAGTCAGTCGGATGGATGTATAAATAGTTGAATGGATGGTTAGGTACATGGATTGTGACGGAGCAAAGTTCAAGTAGTTGTCACTTTGACATATTTTTCGATTGTGCACTTACGCTGGAAATCGAGAGATTTCGTACGTTGGTTTGTTGAAATTCAGATACGTAATCCGTTTAACCGCAAAAGTTTTTTTCCGCAAACTTTCAGGTTGTTTCCGCAAACTTTCAGTTTGTTATATTTTTGTTAAAATAGTCATTGGAGTGAGGGAAATATATTTATAAAGATATAAAACATTTTCCTCTAAACGGCGTTAGTTTTTTTTAACTATTAGTCGTAGTTTGCGCTCATATGACTATGAAATATTAGGCGTTTTTCAAAATGGCGCTATTGATTAAAGAAGTGATAGAATTATGGCGTGTGATTGCACTGCTGAAAGGTTATATCCATGTCACATGTATGGTTGGTAAAGCGTTTCGCTGTTTTTAAAGAAATTCATTTTTTTAGTTGGAAATGTTTGAAATCCATAAATGTAACTATAAAGCATGTCATTATTTCCAGTTAAAATAATCGTGACGATATTTTAAAATATTAGACAGATGTTTAGATTTTTTTTTTTTAGTATACTGTAGATATCATTATCAACCCTTGGAAGTTGTACTGTAATACAGTGTACTTACCCTCGTATTTTATAATCACTGATATTTGTCAACATTCAATGGTCACACAAACAGCAATAATGAGTTTACTGTTATATGAGTAGTTATTCTGAAGTGTATCAGAGAGTGGTGAGTCCTGTGTGAATATGCATCCATCACATACTTATTCTAAATTCTAAAGCAGGGCTATTCAATTCATGCCCTCGATTCAAAATCCAGGCCTTGTTTTCAGTTCTCCCAGGTGGTTAGTTTAATAATTACTGATTCTGACTGATCAGAGGCTTCACATCTGGCTCTCAGGTAAAGGAAGGCTGGAAAATCAGCAGTTCTCGGACTTCAAGGACCGTGGTTTGAATAGCCCTGCTCTAAAGTCTAAACCGAGCATGTGACCTTCTCATTATACTGCTGCTGTATGAGTTGTGACCTGAAGGGGGCGCTGCATGGCTGTTGGCTTGGCTTTTAAGCCCAGCTACTGTCTAAAAGCAGATGGGCTTTTCTTACTAGACATAAAACAGATTTGTGGTCATAGTCAAGGCATTTTTCATGACCTCAGTGGCCACTTTCAATATTTAGAGCTCTCTACAGTCTTCCGTGTAGCTGATCTGATCTGTACTGAAGGCACCTGTACTGTAGATGTACTTCACTGTGTTTATACAAATCCAGCAGCTGGTCTGTAATGCCCCTGTTTGCACTCTCTGTTTGCACTCTTACAATGACAGGCACACCAAATACTGCTGTACTCTGTGTACAAGCTGTCGTGTTTGTGTTTTGGTTGCTCTTAGCTACCCAGTGATATGTTATCTTTGCCTGTAACTGATTGTTGTCTGTACTGGCAGCCAGGCTGCTTTAACTTCTGCTTTCTGCTACAGTTTTGCATAATGTTCTAAAAAAATGCTCATACTCGACAAGCACTTGTATTTATTTTTTTGGCCTGTTAGATCTATCTTCCATAATTGCTTTTGCTGCACAGGGTTGTGCTTAACTGAGTGTTCATTTAATATAAGTGGTATTTCCAGTCTGGCAATTGGGAGTTGAAGGTAATAGGAGAACAACTGCCATGTTTTTTTTCCCCTGTGAGAGTACTGTAATCTGCTGATTAAGGTTAATTAAATGTTTATTGTTTATTGACAGAAGCAGGTGTAGTTTATGTTAATGACTTTTGTGGGTGGTTTGGGTGTTTTAAGACTTTAAGTCTTCTTGACCACAGAGCGCCTGTTAAACCAGGCGTGGCCAGTCTTATCTGCAAAGGGCTGCTGTGTGTGCGTGCTGGTATTTGGGATTCCTTTTCGGTCAGCTGACCAAACACAGGCGTGAGATGTAGAAGCAAAGACTCTTATACACAACTGCCCTTTCTGGATAAGGTTGCGCCCTCCCTGTAATTCAGCTGTCAGTTTAATCATTGAGGGTGTCTACCTAATGGGGGGAGCCCCTGCCCATTAAAGCTTTAATCGTTGTTTTGACAGGAGCCCATTAAACGCTGACATCCTGTTGCCATATGGTCCCGGGGGGGCACACGGACCCTCTCACTCCCATCGCTATGTGAGGGACTGTCAGCCCGTCATCCATGGCAACGTCACCTATGAGACCTGGCCCAGCAACAGGGACGCCCACGCTCAGGTGGCAGAAACAAAGTTCTTCGTTTCCCCCATCAGGATTGGGCAGTGGGTCCAGGGTCATGTGACCGTCGTCAGCAACCCGCTGCAGACCTTCTCCGTGCTGGAACCTGGGGGGCCTGGTGGCTGTGGGAAGCCCCTCACAGAGACGGTGGCCCGCACCGCAGGGACCAGGCGATGCCTCTATGCCCAAAATGGTGGTTTCTTCGACACAAGGAACAATCGCTGCCTTGGGAACGTGGTGAGCGACGGGAAACTGGTCCAGAACAGTGGGGGAATCCAAAATTCTCAGTTTGGGATCAAGAAAGATGGGACTTTAGTGTTTGGGTAAGGAAAAAAGAACAGTTTCTAGAGATTGTTTGAATTCTTTGTTTTTAAAAAGGGGTGATCAACATTTTCCATGTCAGATATTAAATATTCATGTGTTCTGATCATGTTTTCTGCTTATAGGTTTAATTTATGTCCAACTAAGTCTAACGGACTCGTTAGACTTAGTTGGACATAAATTAAAATTGTTGGGTCTTAAAGTCCAAGGTGATTTGAAGTCCTGGATAGGAAGATGGTTTGGCTTTTAAGTGTCATCAGATCAGTGAAATGCCTTTTTTAAGGTTCAGTGTTAGTGGATCCAGTCATGGCGTGTGAGCCCCAGGGTGTGTCTGTGCTGAGTGGATGCCGGGTCAGGTGGCCTAGGGTGTCACCACTAGAAAGCCCTGATAGTCATTCTTTACCTTACAAAAAGCAAGAAAGATTTAAGACATTTGGACACTGTTGCTTCCTTAGGAAGTTCAGCAGTAGTTTGGACTCAGGGTCGTGGTAAAAAAGTTTTGGCCTTAGCTTGTGGCAAGGCAACCAGTTGCAATCGAACCTTTCCATTAACATTGGCTGAAATAACTGCCACTAGGGGTCACGCCAATTGTTTCATGTTTGTTGTTGGATGACTTGAAGATGTGAATTTCACCCACTTTAACAGCATTTAGCTTTAATATTGAATGGAGGCTGATGAAGTGCAAGGTGCTTAATGCACTCTTGCTAATCATTTCTTATGCTGTTTCTCCATGGGGATGTTTAGGGAACCTTTTGGTCCTCGCTGCAGATATGGTTTGTGATGCCAGTGAACTGTCACTGTGATCTTGAGGAATTGGTCCTCACTGCAGATATGGTTTGTGATGCCAGTGAACTGTCACTGTCATCTTGAGGATTTCAGTCTTTCTGTCTGTCCGTGCCGGCAGCTACCTGTCTAAGGAGGACATCCAGGGCGACGCTAACCCGTTCGTGCAGCTGGTGAGCGGTGTGGTGTGGCTTCTGAGGAACGGTGAGGTGAACATAAAAGAGAGCATGGAGGCGGAATGCAACAAGACCCAGGAGACAGGTAATAACCCTCCCCCCCAAGACACACACACACACACACACATGTAGGGTAAACATATCCTTATGGGGACCGCTCATTCATTTCTATAGGGAAAA
>JAODUD010000134.1:7232114-7245303 GCA_026784285.1 Stomatorhinus walkeri
CGGGTGAAAACGTCAGCGTTATGAGGAGGACAGCGGGTGAAAACGTCAGCGTTATGAGGAGGACAGCGTGTGAAAACATCAGCGTGGTGAGGAGGACAGCGGGTGAAAACGTCTGCGTCGTGAGGAAGACAGCGGGTGAAAACGTCAGCGTTGTGAGGAGGACAGCGGGTGAAAACATCAGCGTTACAATGGTGACAAGTGGGTGAAAACATGTGCATTATGAGAGCGATGAAGGGTGAAAACATGTGTTATGAGGGTGATAAAGGATGATAACATCTGTGTGTCCGCACATTGCATTAGGAGGAGGGCCCTACCTGGTCCTGCTCGCCCCCTCCCTCCTCATTGTAGTTCAGGATGTTCTCTCGGATGTCCTCCCAGCTCTCGTGCTCTGCCGGGATGTGGTACACCCCTTGCTTCTGGAACTTACTTCGGCTGCCCTTCTGGTTCCACACTGTCACGGCGACCAGAACCGCTGAGGGGTGGGGCAGGGAGGTACAGAAAGGAATGAGTGTGAGTGAAACTACTGCAGCCTGATCCATTCTAGCCCATGACAGAATGAGAGGCAGGGCGGCCTGTATTGACGGCCAAAGCTCTGCCAGGCTGAATCCCCCCCTGCTCATCGGCCACGCTGGCTTGCTGCCAAACTGTTTCATTTCTTGATTCATCCATTTGTGAATTGCAATGTGTGTCTCCTCCTGTTTTCAATTAGGAGGGGGAGGGAGTGGCACCCCACCCCTGCTGGATGCGCGGCTGGCACCCACCATGGTGCTGGTACCAATCGGATTATCCACCGGCAGACGGGTCTGGCACTCTGCCCTTTGTGCCACTGGATCCAGTGGCAGGAAAAACAGGATTTCTCGAACACCACCTCTGCATATGCCATCTTTCTGCTTTCTTTCTTCTAAAGGGGTGCTGATGTTCTTGGGAGGGGGAGGGGGTGTCACCGGGGAAGCTGCCGACCTGTCACTCTCCCCTCGCTCAGTGCATACCCAGAAGTCCTTGTTTCAGCCTCTGGCTACATCTCAGAACGGCCTGCCTGGTTTAATCTGGCTGTGAGCACTGGTTTAAATGAAAATGGCCGCCAAGGATGGGCGGAGCCTGGTGCTGGTGGGGGTGGAGCTTTGCTGTAATTACCGAAGAAGACGAGCAGACACATGCTGATGGCCAGGATGGAGCTGGGGCTCAGGGCGGCCAGGCGCAGTGCCTTCATCTGGCTGACCTCGCACCACTGACCCCGGAACCCATCCAGGCAAAGGCACTGGAAGTTCTGGGGTGACTGGGTGAGGCAGGTGCCACCGTTGTGACAAGTGGAGGGTGCACATGGGGATGGGGCGCAGTGCTGGAGCCCTGACACGTTGTCCACCACCATGACCTGGCCTGTCCCACACCTGGGGAGGCGCAGGGAGCAGAGCACTTGAATACACACACAAATACATACAATATCCATATGGGGAGCCAATAGTACGCATGGCTATCGTATGATTTTATGGAATCAGATTTTGCTTTCGATTTCGCTTATCGATTCTGATTCTTATCGAGTGCCTGTTTTAATTTCAATGTGCTAGAAATATGAAGTCAAACATTTGGATACCAAACATATCCTTCCTCTGTGTTTGTGCAAAATACATAGCTATACATGAATACCATAAGCAAAAATCAGTAGGCTGCATTAAAATGATATTAAACCACTGCATGTGTAAAACTAAAGTACACTCACACTTGGAAAATGCATTAACTTGCTTAAACCTGTATGTGTGCAAACCTGTAGAATTGGAGTGCATTTAATGTACAACACATATAAATAAAACACTAAGAAATGCAGAAGACTCTTTCAAGCACAGTCAGTCAGTTGGCAAATATTAATCAAAGCATAAGGATAGCACATATAAATAATTTGGGGACACACCACTCCCTGGGACAGTACAAAAAAAGTTAACTAAACTGTGGTTTCCCTGGATGCTGGGACCCAGAACTATCCAAAAAAACACTTTGGTATGTCTGTAAAAGCCAAAACCTTTCTAAGCCTAACCCTAACCCTAACCCCAATCCTAACCCTAACCCGAGCTTTTGCTGGCTAACCTTGAAGTAGACGTTTTGTAACACTGCCTGATGAACTTGACGTTGCTGCACATATGTTATACCGAACAACTCATTTCCTACTGTTTACCTAATTTTACATTTTAATTAATCTACTATTATTAGGTCTCCATTCACATTCCCATTATCTATTTGACATTTTCAGCTGGACATTTTAATTTGTGTTCCTGTTGTAATTTTTACCGGTAAGTTTAACTAAAGGACCAGCTTCATCATTATAACCAAGAAGGTATCAAAGTCCGCACCACTATATATCTGATCTGTGCTGATCACAAAACATCTTTACTAAACCACTTTCTTTACTTTATACTCTCTATATATAAAATATAAAAAATTGCACTGAACATGCAGTTAACAATACACACAAGATCACCTTGCAAATGTATCGTAAAAGTCTGATGTCTAACCAGCTTCCTCTCAGCTCCACCACGAACCCAAGATGTAACTAATATCAGGGAAGTTCTGCTCTCAGCATTTAAAATGGTTGAGTCGTGTTGCACAATGAGAGATGCCTTGTTGTTCACAATGCAGTCGTGTGCCTGTACAGGGGTCCAATCTGCAGTGACTCGTGTTTCTCAACCCATTTCCAGTCTTGACAGCCCACTGGGATTATTCCAGAACCTCCCCAGAGCCTTCTGACAGTGACTAGTATTGATGGCAAACAGCACTGGCAGTTCTGCATGCTGAAGATGTTACAGCTGCAGGTACTGTGTTTTTGGGCATATATCTAAAATATATATCTATATACTTTTTTTTTTTGTATTCCACACCCTACAGTAAGGCGAAGCAGGAAATTCCCATATTTTGATAACATACTGTGGGAATAAATAATATTGTGACCAAAGCAATGAAATTCAAGCCCTGATGTGTAATAAAAGATCTGGTGTATTTGAAAATGCGCACGTAGTAATCGATAAACTGAACTGAAATTAAAATCTTATAACAAGTATCAAATTCCTGACCTTAAGTACCCGATTTCAGATTTGGAATTAATTTTCAATTCCGAATTGTAGCCACTAGAGGGCCATGCTGCAGAAAGGGCACAGAGATGGGACTGATTTTGAAGCCCCAAACCCAGATGCCCTCTAAAACCCACACACTAATCCTGGAGGGTGAGATGTCCCACCTGCACTCGTGCCTCCTCCACAGGTCCACACAGTGCAGCGGGGCGTGGCAGGGTCTGCCCGTGCAGGCGTCCGACTGGCAGCCCGGCTGCACCCCCTGGCGCTCTGTCACAGCGCCGAAGTCAGTACTCTGGCCATCCAGAGGCAGCGAGTGGCCGCTGAGCCGCACGTCCCGCAGGCAGCCTGAAGGTGGCGTGGGAAACAAGGCCACGGTGAGTCCCCCCCCCAGTCTCCACCCCACCCCCACGTCTCTGCTGTCATTGCAGAAAAAAGATCAATAAAACTGCAAACAGATTTTCCGGCAGATAATTAGTAAAACACTCAATTAAAGAATTGATTAATCATTATGAATAAAAAGTGTAAGAACAGGACGTGTCCAAGGTGCCACAAAGTCTCCCCAGGAAAATCCCCTCTGCCCAGACAGGCTGAATTCACTGGGGCTGCGATGTTACTCATACAAGCGGACTGATCTCTACATGTTCAGCCCCATTTATCCATCTAAAATGTTCCATGGACAGTGTGGGGAAGTTACAAAAAAATCCTTCACAGAGGCAGAAAGTTCAGGTCCAGAAAGTACAAATCCAGACCAAGGTTTTATTTCAACCAACCAGCTGAGTATAAAGACTCACAGTCACAGAGTACTGTACTGGTTGAAACAAAATCTTGGTCTGGATTTGTACTTTCTGGACCTGAACTTTTCATCCATGTCTGTGAGGGATTACTTCCTCAACGCTGTCCAGGGCTGCTTGGGTAGAGGTGTGATGTGACTGGCTTCCGGGCCTACCGTGGAAGTCCTGGTGGGCCAGACGGCCGGGCCCCGAGCCCAGCAGCAGAGTGGCGGGTGGCACCGAGAGTCGCCGGCTCTGGGCTAGCATGGCGCTGACCTCGTGGGTCCCACCACCTCGTTCCAGCCGCAGTGTGAAAAGGCCGTCGTGCCGCACGAGGCCCGCCAGCAGCCACTGGCCCCCATCCAGACGCGGCCCGGCGAGGATGAGACTCCGCTCCCCCTCACCCAAGTCGGCCCGGACACTCAGGTGCCCATCCGCGATCTGAGAGGACAGAGGGAGTTTCAGTAAGCGCACTACTGTACAGTGCCATTCATAAGCATTCATTTTATATTTTACAGAAATATAACCATTGTTGTGATGGTATTTATGTTTGTGTGATAATGGTGATTTGTCACGTTTATGGACGACGCTGGTGCCGTTTTTCCAGGATTTTTCGTCTTTCTATGGGGCTGTTTTATGCACTTTCTGTTTCTGGTAAAGAGAAAAAAAAAAAGCTAGAATTTTCCTTGCTGCCAATTGAGCTCATTTGAATTCAGGCTTGGGAGGCGGAGAGCGATCACCAAGGAGAGAAGGAGAGATAAAGGTCATTCTTAAGAGGAGGGGACAGAGCTGCACTTGTTAGCTGAATGTGAAAAGCGCTGGGAGGCTGGGCCAGAATATCATGCCGGCAAAGGACATCGCGCCTGTAGTGAAAAGCCGAGATACCGGAGGGTCACCTTGCCTGTCCCCGCCTCCACTGAAGGACGCACGTTTTGGCAGTGGATAATTAATAAAAGGGTCGTTTATCTAGAACCTCCTGCCTTGAGCTCATAATGAACAGCTCAGGATGGTGTTGGGTGTAGGTTCAGTGCAGAGGCAGCAGGGGGCAGCGCTGAGACCTCCAGGGTGATGTGCCGGCTGCTGTTGTGTGAGGCGAGGCTGAGCAGGACGCCGCTGGGCGCGCGGGTGCGCAGGAGCAGCTGGATGCCGGTGTGCCGGGGGTCGGGCGCATCCCGCAGCCGGTACTGCAGCATGCTGTCCCTCTCGAAGGACCACTCGGGCAGACCTGGGGGAGGGGGGCGGACTCGGGTCTCACACATGCTGCCGGACGCCTCATCCTGTGCTGCCATCATCAGACAATAAAGGCAAAAGGCGGGCAGGGAGCCCAGGAGGAATGGGACACACCTCTGTCGCATTTGTGTCCGCTGAATCCCGGGTGGCAGTCGCAGCTGAAGGAGCCCCATTCACCCAGGCATGTGCCATGGACGCCGCAGGATGGCCCCCCCGCGGTCAGGCACACGCCGTCCGTCAGGCTGCAGCCCGGTGAGCTGTCCATGCTCTCAGCCGGACCCCCCAGGTCGTACACCTGCCCGAGGGGTGCAGCTGCGTGTTGATTGACTGCTTACCTCAAAGGACCCCCCCAGCCCCCGAAGGCTGCCTGCTGACGCATACTTATAATACACCTACTTGACCGTACTCGTGCTCTCGCGTAACCCGTTTTATGTCATCTTTCATCGCCAGAGACCAGTTGCAATACTAAGAACAGAAGTATGGAGGATGGTAAAAATCCCCGGTTGTCGTTCTTGCCCTGTCCCAAATATCAAAGAACGCATCGATTGCATCCTCGTCAAACAGGACCAATCTGATGGTTTGTTCATTCTTGGGAGGCGAGTTAGCAAGACTGCTACTGTCAAGACACAAGTACAGTCTTTGTGTTCTTAGTATTGAGAAACACCCATAGACTCACACAGCCCCAGTTACAGTAAGGTGTTTTGGTGCTTTTTATTTTGATGTTCTGGCCCACCCCCCCATCTCCTACTCCCGACGACACCCCCTGGCTGCTGGCACAGGGAGTGCATACCTGACTGTCCACCACCAGGTTCTGCATGCAGCCTTTGAAGCTCCGGAAGCGTCTGTGTGGCGGGGTTTGCTTCACCCCACCCAGCTGCAGGGGCTGCCTCACATTGAGGAATCTGTGAAGGGCACCGGAGGGCCCAGCAGCGTTAATGCAGACAGCATCTTTCAATTTACTTTTAGTGAGTCTTTTGACAAGAATACAATTTAGGTGTATTGCAATTTGGTCATATTTTACTCATCAGATTGTTTTAGTCTTAATCTAGTTTGAGTCAACAATAATGACAAGAAATTTAATTGACTAAATCTGCAAAGCAGATAGGATTCGGTCATAATCCAAAACACATTTTCACATTTGTTTAAAAATTTCATTAAATTATCTGTGTACACACAGACTGGTCTACCTATATCCTCTCCACAAACTTCTCGAAAGCTACGGTATGAACAATCTGTCCTTAAGGACACAAATTTAGATGTTGTTGTAGTTAGCACACTGCTAATATGAGACTCCTCACTAATTCTAAAATGCCTTCATACGAACTTTAGCATTAAACAGAAATAACCAAAATTCAGTCTCATGCAAAAGACCTGCAAATAACACATCTTCATTATACTATAAGGAAAAGACAGTGAATGAAGAACTTAAATAAAGAAAATTCAAAATAAAAAACATAAATAATTATCAGAATAGTGAAGTATTTCTAAACTTTGAAAGAAAAAGCACCTATTTGTTTGTTTTAATTCCTTGGTGGTTCAAGGTTCTGGTTTTCGCTGCTATTGTCACTCTACAAGAGTCTTGTCTTCTTTCGTGTCAAATGTGAAATTAATCCATATGTTGGTATATTTTTTTCCTACTTAAAGCCAACTGTGACGCAGACTATCAGACATTATACAGCAGTATACAGTATTTTGATGGTTGTCCAAAAGAAACACTATTTCAGTATTTTTTTATGTTGCTGATAAAATTTGCAAAGAGTAGTGGTCACCTAACCAGATGTGTAATTTATGCACTTCAAACCGGTTACATCAACATTATCCAATCATGCCCAAATTTCAAACTTGCCTCTTCCTGACATTTTTGTCTTTTTTATTCATTGATGAAATTGTCAGTTCATTCTATCATAGTTATTAGCATTATGGATTCATTTTTATTTTATCATCAACTCATTTCGGTCAACGAACAATTGTCATCAGCGAATCATTTTTGTCATAGCGATGGGGTGGAACTTAGTAGTCCCATGTGACCAGGAAGCAGCAGCAGTGCCCTAATCGTGCACTGGGTAACCGCTCTCCTACCTCGCCGTCCCTGGGGTCTCGCCGGATGCCCTGCAGGCTGATTCCTCCATCTCGGGCACCTCAGACCCCTGCCCGTCCCCCTCGGCTGCTGTGGCTCCAGAGCAGAGATCCAGCATGAACTGCACAGTCTGTGTGAAAAGCCCCAGAGATGCAGCATGAACTGCACAGTCTGTGTGAAAAGCCCCAGAGATGCAGCATGAACTGCACAGTCTGTGTGGAAAGCCCCAGAGATGCAGCATGAACTGCACAGTCTGTGTGAAAAGCCCCAGAGATCCAGCATGAACTGCACAGTCTGTGTGAAAAGCCCCAGAGATGCAGCATGAACTGCACAGTCTGTGTGGAAAGTTTCCCTGACTTTGGAGATGTAATGCAGCAGGGGGATTGCGGGCCCACGCCTTCCTGCCAGTTCCCTCCCTCTCCGCCTCACCTGAACCCTTGTTTGTAGCTACTGGAAAGGTAACTTTGATATTAAGTCTACTGGGCATTTTCATTGTTCCTGTTTGAGGTTAGTGGGTTTATCAGCCAGTGACTGTGCCAGGAGTCTCCTCTAAGTCTTCCATGTTAAAACAGGTTATTATCCTCAGCAAACCGGTAAAACCCATTAGTGAGGCAGCCCCGCTTCACATGTTGCTCCTCACTTAAATCTCCCTCCATTATCCTACCCACAGCCCCGTCAACCATCTTTCTCTCTCTTGCTGTATTATGTTCTGCCTCTTCCAACAAACCTACCCCATCCCCCCCCCCCGTCGTACCTTGCCGTCATTCGTTATGTCGAGGCGGTGCCAGCGCCGATCGGCGACCCCCAGCCGCGGGGCCAGCTGCAAGGTCAGGACCCCAGAGCCATGGCTCACGCTTAGGGTTGGAAGCCCATTCTTCAGTTCTGCGGGAGAGTGGCACACCCAATGTGATGTCACACGTGACATGGGGGGGGTGGGCCTTTTTTTTAGGAAACTGAGAGCAACAAGCTGTAAACAGGAACCCTGGAGGAGGCTGGAATGTCTAAAGAAGTTTCTGTTGTTCTTTGACTCATCACCACAGTTTGACATTAACTGTTACAGGCACTCTGAGGGCGACTGGAAAGCCAATCACAGACAGATCCTGATATATCTCACTCAGCAGCTGAGATTACAGCGTCTGTCAGCTGGCATCCTGTACTCTGTGAGACACAGACGCTCGCGGGTAAACAGCTCTGCTGAGCACAGTCACGTACGCAGCATCACCGTAACCCCCGGCGACCTGCAGGCCGCCATCGGCAGGCGCCGTATCGAGCCGAGACTGTGAAAAATGCCTCAGCAGGATCAATCGTGCCCAGGTTCGATTTCCTGCTCGCGATGCGGACGAGTCGACTCGATAATTATAAAACAGAAAAGGGGCCTCGTCACCGATCGTGGCGGGACCTGTGACCTCTGGGGACATTTGGGACATCAGCGAAGTCTGAAAATCAAGCAGAGTGACGGAAAGGAAAGCACTTTAATTTGCAAACAAAGGAAAGGACAGCGAAAGGCTTCAGCTCGGAGCGAGGCGCGGTTTGCCTTCCTGTTCCCGTCCTGGCCTGGGGTAACAGTTTGGGTCCAGCCCTCACCCACTGCGATGAAGTCCTCGACATCATCGGCCTGTGCGGGACCCAGGGGTCCGTTGTACAGCAGCAGCCCCTCCGTTGCCTCCGTCAGGAACTCCAGAGAAATGCGACTGTGGAAGCAGGGCTTCAGCGAGGGGAACCAGGCGTATCCGTGCCCACCGAACGTGTGCTTCACCTGCTGGCACTCGGGCCCATCGAACATGGGGGGGCACTGACACCTGCAGGGGGGAAGGCACAAAGGGGAATTCTGTTGGACCTCAGTTTTCATGAAAGGCCTGTAGCTCGTAATACGGCAACAAACATCAGCAGTTACAATTTATTATTAGTAGAGCAAACAAGCACTTATTCAGGGTCATGGGGGGTCCGGAGCATAGAAATGGGTTGTTCCAAATTTTTTCAGTTTTGATTCAATTCAACTGCGGATACGAATACAGATTCTGATACCAGAGCTCTTTTTATTTTAATATTTTAATATAATAGATACATATAATATAAATATTTATACTTTTAATATTTTAAATATTCATATTTTTAACTAGTAAATTTTAAAAAATCACAAAAAATATTTTAATTAAGCTATTGAAACATACATAATGCGCTGTTCCACCTGGTTAGTACATCTTGTTTTACACATTTTCCAAGAGAGTATATGAAAGTGGTAAATGCTTAAAATGGGCATGGAACAGCTGACACATCATTCACTCACTCACACACACACACACATACTTAACAACCATAACAAGAAGAACAACAGTAATAACTATTGTTATTATAAACAATAACAATTGTAATAAATAAAAACCCAGAAACAAAGAAACTGAACACACACTACCCAAACACATTCTATCGAAAACACTCTACTGAACACACTCTATCCAAACACATTCTACTGAACACACTCTACCCAAACACACTCTTCTGAACACACTCTACCGAACACACTCTACTGAACACACTCTACCCAAACACATTCTACTTTACACACTCTACCCAAACAAACTCTTCTGAACACACTCTACTGAACACACTACCAAAAACACTATACTGAACACACTCTACCCAAACACATTCTACTGAACATAGATCCCCTTGGGTTTGTGCCGACCCCTTCACCTGTATCCCAGCTCCCCGTCGGTGCAGGTGCCCCCGTTCAGGCATGGGCCGCGCGGGTAGGAGGCGCAGGCGAGGTGGGGGCTCTCCCGGCCCTGGCAGCCGCACCGGGCTCCGACAGACGCGGCCAGCGACACCAGCGTAGTGCCGCCCCTGCTCAGCGGGGTGGGGGTGTCGGCGAAGCGCACGCTGCTGCTGCAGCCCCCCGTGGAGCCACAGTCGCTGTAGGCGCACTCGTCCACGCCCACCTGAGAGACGGGCGTGCCCAGCGCAGCCTCCAGCTGTAAAGGAGAGCCGCGCGGCATTCAGCAAGACGCTCACCAAGCACAATCAGCTCAGACACAGCCATTTTAATACCTCCTCTTGGACAGTATAGGGAGAATAAAAAGGTTTTAAAGCAGAGAAACAGGGCCAGGGAGGATGACTGAGAGTCGCACTGGCAGCAATGAGCGAAAAGGGATTCTGGCTTTATAGCAGGCTGAGGTTTTGGAGCAGAAGTGGAGCTCTGTGCCCTTAATAAACAGGCCTACAGCCTCCCCCCCTCCAAAATAAGCAGCTACTATCTGTGTGTCTCTGTGAGCTGCAACAATGTTTTCTTTTCCCAGAAATCACAGTCAGATTTTTATTTATTATGAGAAGTTTTGAGACCTTTTGCTTGTTATCAGTTCTGACATGTTTTCCAGTTTTGTGTGGTTTGGCTTGGGGACCGTTATTTACATTAAAATGAGTCAGTGGGATGTTGCCGTAAAGACAGGATTACAGACGTGCGTGTGTGTGCGCTCCTGTGGGTGTGTGCGTGTGTGTGTACGTGTGTGCGTGCGTGCGTGCATACCTTGGCCTTGTGCAGGGCCACATTCCCATTGAGCTTCTCGGCCTTGTAGTAGGGCGAGCCATGGGCGGCATACCACACGGTGACCTCACGGGGGCGCCGCCGGCTCTCGGCCACGCTGAAGACATGCACGCACTCGGGCTCCGTCTGCAGGACCTCAGACAGGAAGCGCCTCAGCCGCAGGAATCGGCTCTCCCGGCCAGGGGCCCCTGAGAAGAACTCCTCCAGGGTGATGTCTGCAGGGGGATTATCATCATGGCCGTTACCCACCCTCTCCCTGTGAGCCCTGGGGGGGGGGGGGGGTTTAGATTTAGATGGTCGCTGGGAAGGCAGGATCACCCACTGGACAAGCGCAGGGAGCCGGCGTTCTCCACGGCCTCCTCCTTCAGCTCCCTGACGATGACCTCTGCGCTGGAGATCACGTCGGGCCAGGTTCCGTCTGACACCCGGACCTGCAGGCTGTAGCTCCCAGGCGGAGTGTCGGCCTTCAGGCTGATCTGCCCGGAGCTCCGGTTCAGCACAAAGTGCCTGAGAGACAGAGGTGTTTTCCCTAAACTTGTAACCACACAGGACCTATCAGTGAGGAAGCAGTGTGGTGGTGGTGGCTGACCCAGAGCAATCAGAGGATAAGGGCTTTGCTCAGTGAAAACAATCTGCAGACTCTGGGATTTGAACCGACAACCTTACGATCACAGGCAGAGCATCAAAAAGGGTATTTTTTTACTTCTGCGCCATAGGCCACTCACGTAGGCCATAGCATAATCTCTGCATAGGCTCAACTCATAAATATAAGTCAGCCTTTAGGTTGCTGTGACAGTGATCTGAGGTTGTTCGTTCAAATCCCAAAGTCAGCAGTGTTTCACTGCTGGGTTCCTGAGCAAGGCCCTTAAGCCCTGATTGCACCGAGGGCTGTCTGACCCTGTTTTCCATTGCGCATTGCTAAGTGTCTGTTAAATGAAGAATGTGTAATTTGAATGTATAAGCAGCAAATATCTCCAAACAAACAGGAGAATTTACCACTTGTTTTCACATAGTAACACAATGCCTTCTCCACTATATAGCACGACTGCCTCAAGTTCTTCCACTAACCCACCACTGTTCCCAGTAAGGTTAGTGTACCAGCCATGGGTTTCCAGTGGAAGAGCTTGACTGTAAGTCACACGAAGCGACAGACAGGGGACAGACGAGCCAAGGTCCCGTCAGCTATGACCCACAGCTCCTGTGCTACAGCAGAAAGCTTCTGGAGCAGAACGGTCCAGTTGTGCTGTGTGTGTTTTGAGCACTACGTCCAAACCCGCCTGTTGTCTGCAGGGCTGCATGTCGGCAAGGGCATGGGGCTGACCCTGGATCCTATTCAGATTAGATTTTAAAAAGTGCAATCACGACTCTGTAACAGAAATTGAGCTGCGTATTGGCAATGGCCTTCAGTGCAAGAGCCAAATTAAGTAATTAACTGTCAAGTAAGCAAATAAAATATGGCCTGGATCGAAGACGCCTTCCAGACTACAGATGAAGGTGCCAAGTGCAGCCAAGGACAAAACTATTACTTCAGGAATACAGTAATGAGTCCATTATCCACAGTAACGACACTCAATCCTCCTGATACCTATCTGGGGCAAATCTGTCTGTCCACAAATAAGAGTCACTTCAGAGAGTCCGCTCAGAGTCGTGATTTAACATCACACGATTTCAGCCTATTTGTTAGGTAACATACATCACTGGCTCAAATGTATTTTGCGCAATAATTTATTTTTATAGTAGCAGTAGGGTTAAACAGGTAATTGCTCATCTAATTAAAGAATGTTAAACCGAACAGAGCAATGGGTTTCCATGAAAAACTAGTAAGAATGAAAAAAGGAGACAGTGATCAGGCAGCGAGGGTGACTTTGGGTTAGAAGCGGCGGCAGATGCCTCTCAGCGTGACGGACGGCTTGTTAGGATCTGCAGACGATGGTGCGCATGGCACCGAGCGTGAGCTAGCGCTGGCGTTACCGCTAGCTAATCCCACTAGCTAATCCTGCTGCCACAATCCTTATGAAGGATTAATGCGTCACACGGTGCGTGACGCCGCTCTCTGAAAGGCTCTCACCCGAGCCCGGCGCGAGCTTCACGTGGAGATCAAGGTACCTGGAGGGCTTGCCTTCCAGTCGGTAAAGCTTCTCATTCCAGTCATCAAGGTCGGGGGATCTAACCTGTCCGAGTGGGGCTGTTGGCAGGAGGCCTGCGGAAAATACCGAACCTGCTTACTGAACACCGGAGCAGAGGAAAATAGCAGTGTTAAGTATGTAACCCTGTCAGGTATGAAATAGACATCTTTTAAAACAGGCATGTTTGCATGCCTATTATACCAGGACTTCATATAAAATTGATTGATGCCTTATGGTCTGCTCAAAAAAATACATTTTCATTAGAAGGTTTGATATTTAAATACACACGCACACACACACACACACACACACGCAAATGTAGGGTAAACATATCCTTATGGGGACCGCTCATTCATTTCTATAGGGAAAATGCTAATGCTAACTAT
>JAODUD010000134.1:7278043-7292864 GCA_026784285.1 Stomatorhinus walkeri
ACAACCACCCAGTACAAAGCCGTTCCAGGTAATTGGCTGCTCCTGTTCACTTCCCATAAGTTGATGTCGCGCTTCTTGTCGCAGGATAAGATGAGGCTCCCTTTTTACCCTCAATTAGCTACTCAGTGATGTACATGTCATTGTTGCGCTGATGACATGCATTTTTGGGGAGGTATAATTAAGTTTTCAAAAGAAGGGCTTTTGTCTTTTTTATTTCTTTATTTCCTGCTCTCTGAGATGAGGCTTCTGGTACGGGCGAGTCGTATTTTTATCGGATGGGCCGGCACTAATGAGAGCGACTGGTCGGAGCCGGTGAACGTCAATGTTCAGAACCCCCGGTGCCCCCGGTGGGCTTCGAGAGAACACGCAGAGAGCTCGAGTCAGGCCAGAGTCAGTTCGGCTTCGTTATCAATGCAATCTCAACCTTAGACCAGCATTTATGTGACAACGATACCTGGATGTGATCTTTGTCACTCAACCTCCGGGCTGGTAAAAATGAGTTAGTCAATTATTCAGCTAAAAGCTTAATTGACGGGGGTCTAGTGATGAGACATTAGGTGTCAGTATGACGATGGAGAGAGGCAAATGCATAAACAAATAAATAAATAAATGGATAAATAGACAAATTAATAAATAAAACTGATGGGGGAGGTGGTGGTATGACCCAAGGACAGCAGAGCCCCTGGCCATTGGAGTGTGGCAGGGGGGAGAAGGCAGCCCAGTTGGATTGGACCCCCATCTGTTCTGCGAGAGCCAGGGCACCGGGGTGCAGTGCATCCTAATTAACGATCTTATGGACTGCCCCACTTTCCCTCCGCATTGCCTGTGGCGTATAGCTAATTAAGAGGGGGAATGAGAGTAGGAAAAAAGTGTCTCAAAAAATCATAAATCATGCTAAGATTTGTTTAGGAGTCAGGACCGATCCCCCTCCACACAATCATTCCTGAGATACTCAGAGAGAAACACAGTCCCTCCATTGTCAGATGTTTTTCTGCAAACTGCAGTCATACTGTTAATTATCATCTCAGCCATGTAAATACTGCACACAATCTCCACTTCAGATCATCCATGATCCTGACATTCATCTCCAAGGAAATCATTCAGACAAACAATTAAAGAAAGGAATTTTCAACAGCTAAATGATGTCCTTTCGATAAACACAAATGATGTCCTTTCAATAAAATATGATTCAGAAACAAAAAGGCAAGCAAGCAGACAGCTGGTGGACAAAAATAAACCTAGAAAAAAAAATAAAGCATATTAATACAATGACGATCTCACAGCTGAGAGTCGGTTCTCTGTGTGGGCGATGTTGTCTGTTTCGGTTGTGCAGATCTGACAGGACGCCCAGAGGGGATGTCTGCGGCTCCGGCAGATACACTGGAGGCACTGGAGGCACTGGCCCATAAACAGCAGGCCATGCTGCACTCTGAAAGCCTTCCAGGGCAGTGTCCTTCACCACACCCAACACGCCCACCCACACTCAAACCCTTCTTCTCTGTTGTCCACACCGACTGCGAGCCCAATTCCACCCATGGGGGCCTAGTTACGGGCAGACACTCAATCAGAGTTGTTGCCATGGACACCCATGGATACACACCATGCTCAGGAAAGGTCCATTTGCCAATACACTCAGGCTCTCTCAACCTCCTTTCCTGCTCTATTCATGTTCCAAATCTGAACCCTCATCCAGCTATTTCCAGAATTAACTCTTCACATTCAAGTCATCCTGACCAGGCTAAGACCTTCACCTAGCATCTCTGAACTGAGCTCAACCAACAGGAGATCCCAAGGTAAGCAGGCCCCCTTAGTAGGACAGTTGACGTGCTGAGATGCTGCCGCTCTCCCAGTTCTGCTCGCCGTTGGAACAGATTTGGTCCAGTATCACAGATGGAGCTCGACATTTCAACAATTTCTACTGAATACATCTGCAAACTAACAAGAAACATTGTAACAAGATTATCTTAATTCAGTTCTGAGAAGAACCGGACCCTTAATGTAAATTACTATGGATTATCTTCTGAATGTCCTGCAATGTACTTCCAGGTGTCTCCTAGATTACAGCTACCATAGATTACCAAATTACCATCCAATGGGTGCTGCTCCTGACTGCTCGCATGGTCCTAAATCATATATAGTGATGTCATTAGAGATGTTTCTCTGTCACTGTTATGTCAACTATGGTTTCCAGCCACACACTGCTCTTGCCTAATCAAGACATGCATGCACTCTCTCTGTCCAACCGTCGCAGTTGGTTTGGTGCCCAATTAAAGCAGCTCCCAGCAGTATGGCAAAGCCTGGAGGACATCTCTGCTCTGAGAGCCGCCTCTGTTAACCTCAGGCCCACGTGGCGCCGTTCCATTCTCCATGGACATCAAAGGAGGGATGGCTGAACCTCTTATCAACAGGCTCCTTATTGCAGCTGATGACCGAATTCATGCCGATGTTCAGCCTTCTGCTGGGGAAAGAGCGGCCAGCGCGGAGTGCTGACTTATCTGCAACAGGTTCACGGGAAGCTTTTTTTTCCCACTTGGCACATTTGACCTGATTTGTCCAGAAGCACCGAAGGCTCCTACACGACGTGACCTAAGTCCTGCAGACAATCAATTGCTATGGTAACAGCATTATACTCTGTACAGAAAGATAGCTTCAAATGAAAGGTGCAGGGTCTTAACTCTCACATCCTGAACCTCTTTCAAGTCCTGAACCTGTAATTAGAGAGCCACATGGAAGGGGCACAATTTGTGTATAGGACTGTGGGGCCAAATCCATTAGATTCCACCATTTCCTCTCAAGCTATAACGCAATGTGGCCGATTCACCTTCGGAGGGCTGGGACCTGCGTCAGGCAGCATGCGACAAATAGCAGGAGCACATTCTGGATGGATGCTAGTCCATCCCAACACACAATGAGACATAGTCCTATATAAATCTTTTTTTTTATTATTATTATTTCCTCTTCTGTCTAAATAGCCAGTAAATAAGAGAACTTTTTCAAAGGGGGATGAAACTCAGTTCTTCACTCTTCAGTGAGTTCTAAAGACACAAAGATCTTCCTGACAAATACAGCAGAATCATCACAATCCAGTTGTTTGATTTTCACCATGCAGTCAGAGAACGAATCAATCATTTCGTAGGGGTGAAGAGGACAGATCGACGGGAAAAAATAAAACCATTCCATTTGGTGCGTCTGAAAAATGCCTGTTGTTTTTTCTTTTTTTAACAAGAAATCAAATTATCAAAGGGGAGTTTAACATATTAATGAATGTATATCATGGGAAACATTCAAACAGTCTTTGGACCGATAGACAGCACCCTCTTAATTCAGTCAATAATCACAGACTCTCTGTGCTACGAAATTCAATACAGCACTCAGGGGCCTGGATTGATCTGTGTTATTCACCGCGGCGTGGCGATGGGCTTTCCCAGCTGTCAGGGACCCTGCTGACTTGCTTGGAATCATGGCGGCCAAAAAGTAAAGCAAGACATGGTGGAGGTGATCGTGTAAGACTCGATAGGAGGATAGGTTTGATGATGAAAGTAAAGAAACGCAGAGTGAATTTGAAAGGGTAGAAAGGACCTTCCGAGCTTCAACATTCCACACTGTAACATAATGAGACTGAATTTTTCTTTTTAGTTTTTTTTTTTTTTAAATTTTACTTTAAAGTTTCCCTCAAAGGAAATACTACAGAGGATGTTGCTTATTTGGTGTCTGGCTGCGCCGTTTTTTACAGTAAATTTTCTTCTCATGCACAGGAGACCGCCTCAATTATTTACAGGCTTCATGTTTATAATGAGAGGCTCCTGTTTAAAAACTTCAGGGAATCATTAACCCGGAGCCTTCAGAGCATTTTCACCAAAGGAACGGTTCCTGAAATATGGACACCTTCGTCTCAATTATGAATGTTTGACGACTTTTGCTCAGCATTGAAAATTAAACCTTAAAAGATTGAGGCAGAGGCTCAAAAATGAGAATCGCTTGTGGTTGGGTGAGGGCCGCTGTGCCTGTGTCGGAACCTGGCGGGGCCGCTGTGATGTCACTACCAGGATAAGCTGGACTGGTGATAGTGGGTGGCCCTTAAGGGGACCCACCTGTCACCACCCCCCATTGCCACAGCAAAACCATCCCTGACTGGATCTCTCCATCCACTGAGAGATTAGTAAGGTTCTGCATGAACCAGACCAACACGTCTCCGAGCTGCTGACCCATGTCTACATGTGTCTGAGGCATGTAATTAGCCAGGCCAACCAGCTTTAAGCACAAAGTATGGCTCGTGTTTCAATACCCATAGCTTGGGGGTCACAGCGCAGGGTCAACCAATAAGCTGGGGGTTAAGGGCTTTGCTCAAGGGCCCATGGACATGTGACTGTTCAGCCGAGACGGGGACTCGATCCTCCCAGAGTGCATGATAAGTAGTCTGAAATGAAGTGGTGCAATGTCACAGTAGGGGGGGCAAAAGAAGCCTTTGCGGACATTAGCTGCAGGGACTGAGAAGCTTCAGCCTTTCATCCTCCATCAGCAGACTTATATCCCATCATACCTCCATCAGCAGACCTATACCCCATCATACCTCCATCAGCAGACCTATACCCCATATCTCCATCAGCAGACCTATACCCCATCATACCTCCATCAGCAGACCTATACCCCATCATTCCTCCATCAGCAGACCTATACCCCATCATTTCTCCATCAGCAGACCTATACCCCATCATACCTCCATCAGCAGACCTATACGCCATCATTCTCCATCAGCAGACCTATACCCCATCATACCTCCATCAGCAAACCTATAACCCTTCAGACCTCCATCAGCAAACCTATACCCCATCATACCTCCATCAGCAGACCTATACCCCATCATTCCTCCATCAGCAGACCTATACCCCATCAGACCTCCATCAGCAGACCTATACCCCATCATTCCTCCATCAGCAGACCTATACCCCATCATTCCTCCATCAGCAGACCTATACCCCATCAGACCTCAATCAGCAGACCTATACCCCATCATTCCTCCATCAGCAGACCTATACCCCATCAGACCTCCATCAGCAGACCTATACCCCATCAGACCTCCATCAGCAGACCTATACCCCATCATTCCTCCATCAGCAAACCTATAACCCATCAGACCTCCATCAGCAGACCTATACCCCATCATTCCTCAATCAGCAGACCTGTTCCCCATTATACCTGGGTTGAGACACAGCGCTCTACTGGGCAGCCCCTAGGCCCCTTGCTTCCAACACCCACCCTCCACCCATATCTCCATCCAGTGTGGGGCATTGCAACTTTGATGTTAATTTGTTGTTTATTGTATATTATTGTCATTTTGAAGTTTTAGTTTTCATTTATGTCCCTTGTAGTGGACATTATATTATCTTTCACTGATGTTAGGAAACATATTTAATCCTGTTCTACACTAAAGAGGACATGCTGTGAAATTAAAAATAAAAATAAATTTGAAAAAAATCTAAATTGTAAGATGCCTTATTTCCTCCAAAGACAAATAACCTAAAATTATCTCAGGAGGACATATTTAAGTTTCAGTTTAAGTTTTAGCAATTCAATTTCTAGTATGCAATACACTGATAGCTGTAGAGCTTTTCTGGAGAATTTGACATGAATACACAGATTTGACATGAACACATAGGGCACATAATGCATTAAGGAACACAGAAATGGCAAAACATGGCCCAGCTGTTATAGTTAGGCTCATTAAAGGTAAACAAATCGTTACTTTAGCTAAATAGTGTTAAAAAAAACAGTAAAAGAAAGTATTTGTCAATTGTTTCTAATTTGTTTGTTAGCTTCAAAAGCAATATTTTTATGGAGTTTCGTATCTTATTTTACTTCAGTTTATGAAAATATTTTTTGCAGATTTAATTTTTGTTAAAGCTAATAATGCTGTTAGGTTTTAAACTCCTTCACTGCGTCCAAACTGAGTCAGACCCACGTTTGCAGGAATCACCCAAACGAGAGGCCCTTAAGGAAACTGAATCCCCAGTTAGCAGAGATCAAGCCTCCCTCGCTCATGTAATGAGGCACAGATAAATGAAGCCCCCACAGTAACGACACTGCCCCCAAGACGATGTTACGGTTCCACAGTCGAAAGATAAGACTTATCCCATTGTTTGCATTAACACAGAGCAGAGCTAGAAGAGTACTGAGAGAGTCCCTGGGATCTCGAGATGTTTGCCAGGGTCTTGTTGCTATTTATGGATGAACGACAATGAAGAGTCAGAAAATCTCCTATAATCCTGGCACCCTGCCACACTGGCCTATTCTCCAGAGGAAAGTGCATCATGGGAAAAGCCAACTCCTGTTTTTATTTCAAACTGAGAGCCCCCTCCCCATGTCTCGTTTTTGGTACAGTGACTTCAAGGCCCGGATCTGTGAAGGTCTGGGGATTAGGGCAGAGTCTCCGGCACCGGGCCTCGGAGCCGGAGTACGATTAGGGCTGTGGCTGCACAGAGACACCGGCTGAGTGTCGATGCCCCTTTTCAGCTCCCCAAACGCAGAGCTTTTACACTCTCCGCCTTTTCACCTAATTCGAGCGTGAAGTGCGAGTCGTGGTACAGAAACATTTCAGCTTTTAGGGAGACACTAATTGAAAAATCCAGTCACATTCGCTTATTTAAAAGATCTGTACCCCCACTGGACTGAGGCTCGATAAGAACAAACCATTTGCAGATCTGTTTACCCTTTTCCCCTCACAACAGCTTGGGTCTGATTTGAATCAGGTTGCCTAAATTATACTTGTCATGGGAATTACAGGCATTCCTTCAACACACAGACATCAAATATCTTCCTGAAGCAATTAATTAATCTGCAATTCTGGGATGATGGCAAATGGAACGTGCGTTCTCTAACCAGCGCGGCTGTCTCACGGCAGCCTCTGATACGATGGGCCCGCTGTCCTGGCACCTCCGGAAAGGCATGGCTGCGAAGAGTGAATACCCTGAGGTCCCCTCTTAACATCCCCCCCCCCCCTCACTGGTTTTCTGGAAAGTTCATCTTGTGTCAACAACCTGCATCAATCTGGTGTCCAACCCCATAAGTCCAGAACAACCTGCAGCCTTGTGGTTGAAACGCAAATGATGGCTCTCTAAAAATCCATTATTTTGGGAGCATAAAAAGATGTGTTGTCTCAGAAACTACGTCACAAAATAAACCTAAAAGATATTAATAAGACGCCATTAGCACCACAAATATAAACATAAAATATAAACAGCCATCATCGAAGAATTTAATGTTTTAGATGGACATAGGTGGATTATCAGTGAGGTAAATGATGTTAGTTATCTATGGAGCGCCATAATATTCAAAATTAAATGAATATAAAAAACATATAAATATCTAAAAAATATATATATATATAAATATTTTGATAATTGTGTCCTTTTATTTTTAAATATATCAATAAAAGGTATTAGATTTCATAATATAATAGAAATGTTTTACTTAAATAATTCTGGGTTTAGGTTGTAATGAATTATGTTGGTCGCCATATGATTGCATTTTGACTTCTAATCATAAATAACAAAGCTCAAAATTTGTGGAAATGTTCATCGAAGATGTTCATTATTTTGCCTGATGCGCTGAATTACATGTCTGACTTGGAATGAGATGGGACTGAATTTCTGACCAGGAGTTCAAGCCCCTGACAGCTCAATATAAAATTTTATAAACAATTACACTATTATAGTATTTTTCTATTAACTTGTCAATTATCTAGGCTATTGAATGCACATCCTTACCTACACACTTTAATTTTATGTCCATGTCATTTTTATTGGCACATTTCCCCGTATTAATAAAGCAGGGAGCAGCTCTGACATAGAGAGGGCCGCCTCAACAAATGGTCATTAAATATATGACCTATGCAAATTCCCAATCTTTAATCTTTAATAACTAAATAGTCAATTACATGTCACACACTATCAGTAGACATGAGAAGGGGAGTATTTGGTCTATCATATAAAACCACAGTCGTCAAATAGCAGAGACACAGTTTTCACTGACAATAATATGCCCATCCCACACAACCATGCTCTCCAGTGACCACTCAGGGGGTTTCGCTTGCTCAGTGGAGGGATCAGGGCTTTCTAAGGCTCCTTCAAACCACAGACCATGTTCACCAAACACACATCGTTGTAAAGTGCTGGATTACAGGCCAGCCACAGACCCGGGAGTTTAAGCTATTAGCTGCACCAAACACCAGGGTGCCAAACACTTTCACCTCCCTTTAAATCAATGCCAGTTAAAAGAAAAAATAAAGAGGACAAGCCCAAGGGAAGGGTCGAATTACAAGGCTAGAGAGAATCAATTAGGGAACTTGTGTTCAATAAGTCTGCGGATTTAAATCCCAGAAGTGAAACTGCCGTTGTACCTTTGAATGCACGACACGTGAACTGTTTTCATAACTATGCTGTCTACACATCAAACTTTAGTCACACACACACACATATATATATATATATATATAAGTATATGGGTGTGTGTATGTGTATAAATATATATATAGCTATAGACATTAAGAAAGTTCGTCCTTGTACATGCAACCCCACAGCTGCCCAGCACTCTAAGGACCCTCCTTGCTACCATCTGGGATGGGAAGAAAGTGCATTTTGGTAAAAGCTGCATTTGCAATTCAACTGTCGGGTGTTCTGTGTACAGCTCTTCAGCTGAAGGCAGGAGAGTGAAAGGTCAAAGAGGAAAACGGAGAAAAGAGTGAATCGGCCAGAGAGAGAAGAGGGATGCAGAGAATGAGCGAATCGGCGAGAGAGGAAAGAGGGATACAGAGAGAAAGGGGGAAACAGAAACAGAGGAAAGAAGGAATTAGAGAGAAAAGGGGGATATAGAGAGTAAGGAAAGAGGGAATCAGACAGAGGGGACAGAAGCAGAGAGAGAAAAGACGAAATCAGAAGGAGGAAGGAGGGACAGAGAGAGAGGAGATAGGGATGCAGAGAATGAGGGAATCAGCAAGAGAGGCATGCTGAGAAAAATGGAAACAGAAAGAGGAAAGGGATGGAGAGAGAGAAAAGAGGAAATCAGAGAGAGAGGAGAGAAGGAGGGGGAGAGAAAAGAGGGAACCAGAGAGAGGAAAGGGGGATGCAGAGAGGTAAGAAAGGAGAAATCAGAGAGAGAGGATTGGGGGATGCAGAGAGGGGAAATGGGGATGTAGAGAGAGAGAAGAAAGGGGGATACAGAGAGAGAGGAAAAGGGGATACAGAGAGGGAGGAAATGGGGGATGCAGAGTGGGAGGAAAGGGGGATGTAGAGTGAGAGATGAAAGGAGGATACAGAGAGAGAGGAAAAGGGGATGCAGAGAGGGAGCAAAGGGGGATGTAGAGTGAGAGATGAAAGGAGGATACAGAGAGAGAGGAAAAGGGGATGCAGAGAGGGAGGAAATGGGGTGCAGAGAGGGAGGAAAGGGGGATGCAGAGACAGGGGAAATGGGGATGCAGAGAGGAAAGGGGGATGCAGAGAGAAGGGAAATTGGGATGCAGAGAGGAAAGGGGGATGCAGAGAGGAAAGGGGGATGCAGAGAGACAGGAAAGGGGGATGCAGAGAGACAGGAAAGGGGGGTGCAGAGAGAGGTGCTAATACAGCCTCCTTCCTTATCCCACTGCTGCCTTTATCATACCAGCAGCCTCCTGAATGGATACCGATCCGCGTGCCGCTCAGGCGGCGTCTCAGATGCATGAGGACTCGCTGCCCAGCACCCACCTCATACACAAGCCAGACGGGCCGTTATCGCACATCAGCGGCGCGCTAAAGCTGATTAAAACGGCCCAGCGGTAAGCGGCAGCATTGCAGGGAGCTCTATGAATTATTTAGCACACTGTTAGCGCCCTTGGAGGAGGGCTGCCGTCGACTTGCCGCTGCCGAGGATGTGCCTGTGTTCAAAGCGGCCCCCCCAAGCGCTTCCTCTCGCTGGCGTTGATTAATAACACGGCCGTAGCATCTGAGCCAGGCCATCCATCTGTGTTAGGCCCGGATGTGCCTCCTCTCTGGGGAGGGAGCGGCTGGCTGTGCTGCTCCGAGGTGCAGGTGCTACAGGGCCATGACACAGGTGACTTCCTGTCCCCTCCCCTTTAATTATTTTTCAGGGAAAAATGAGGACGGGGGGGAGGGGGGGTTGCAAGATTCTCCAGGGGGAGACGGGGGGAGGGGTGCTGAGAGTTAAGATTTTACCATGCCGAGGTTGAGGAAAAGAAGGCATCAGAAAAGTCAATGTTTAGATGAATCGGGCCCCGGGTCCTTTTTAATCAGCCTTTAAATGTGTCATTTCCACACCTGGGTCGGCATAATGAATTCAGTGGAATTCAGTGGAACTGCTGCTCGAAAAACAGCCAAGTACCAGCACTGTGAAGTAGGATGCAGTTCAAGGGGCTCCAGGTTCCAGCAAGCAGGCCATTAAAGCTCTCCTGTGTTTTGTAATTTGCAGCATTAATATTCAGCAGCTATGTTGAGGCCATAAGTGTCCCACCAAAACAGTCCTAATGATTAAATGGAGTTACTTCCATTTTTCTGTAACCAATTATTCCTCCATAATTCTGCTATCTCCACAAAAAAGGGAGGGACAACCTCTCACCATTTTGCTTCCGTCTTAAAATAAAAAAATAAAAAACCCAAAGCCCTAGTCAGAACCGGCAGGGATCAGCCCAGGAAGTTCAGACTTCGCTTCCCACTGTGCTGAAAATCTGTTTGTCTGCCTGTTTAGTTTTGAATCCTGAGAGCTGCTATGGAAAGTGGAGAGAAAAAAATACAAAACAGATGAAAAAGCGCAGTGTTTGTGTACCTGTTCACCCTCCTGCTTAGTCTGATAACAGTGGAAAATATTTTTGCATATTAGTTTAAAAATAAATGTAATAGCCCTGCAGCAAAAGCCTACTGACACCATACTTAATTTTACATATATTAAAGCAGAGGAAGTGTAGTGTATTATTTATCTTCATTCTACAGAGAGGGGATTAGCTATGATTGATGTGTGTTTGCCTTTGGAAAGCCTGCCAGCACAACAAGGCTTGAATAATAGGGAGACGGTGAGAGGAAAGTGAATCATGGCGAAAGGAGTTTGTTCGGATGGCGGCCGAAAGGCTGGAAGACCGTTCTGCCAGGGGACAGCGTCCGACTCCAGGGTTCGACACGGCCCCCTCGAGGATTTCAGGGATGCCAGCTAGGCTTGCGTCAGGCTGAGAAACCCACCTGAGTGGCCAGCGGCCCGTAACACGCGAGCCTGTGCATCTGCAAGGTTTCCTTGGTTATTTATCATGCCGTGTGGAGATTGGCGGGTCACCCGACGCTCCCTTCGTCTCCCTTCATTAAACGCGCTCTCCCACTCTCCATAGCTGCAGGCCGTGCTAATGAGTTTAGGGAACGTTTCTTGCGGCCGACGACATGTGAGATCGATGTGGCCTTCTTCGTGTTCGGGCTGGAAGTGAAAAGCAGCTTTTTCACACCGTCGTGCAAGCTAGACGGTGGCAAAGACCAGGATGGCGAGATGTTGCACCACAGGGGTCTTTATGAGCCAAACATAGTGCTTAGTAAACATCATCCTTGTCTTCTGATTCCCACTCCCTGAGGGGTCTGCTCTGGGTGGGTTCGGCGATGCAGAGAGCGGTGAAAGCCCACAACAGCATCACATCTCCAGTGCTTCAGCTGTGGGTTAATCACAGGGGGAAGGATCGTACGAGGAAGCCATTACTCTCTCTTAGAGCTCAGGTTGTGTTCAGTCTGGCAGAGGATCTTTGCAAACAAGACTACATGATTTGTATGTATGGACATGGAAGAAACAATCTTTAGGGATAAGTCTAAAAAAATGGGGGGGGAAAGGGCGAAAAAAACTCAAATCAACTTGAGGACGATCAATATGACGGAGGGAATCCCAAGCAGGGCCGGAGTTCGGAGTAAGTGACACTTTCAAAGGGTATGGGGTGTGTTTACGTCTGTACAACAGATAAGAACAAATAAAAATGAAAATTGATTTTTCATTCAGGTGAAGGTGCAGGGAAAAAACACAAACTCATACAAATAAAAAAAAGAGAATAAGGACAATGCAAAGTGGAGCAGCGTGTAGCTCAGCGAGTTAGGACCTTGTGTCTCCAAACAGATGGTTGTTTGTTCAAAGCCGAAAGCCGCTATTTACTGAAAGGACTGACCCAGCTTTCTTAAAAATTCAGATTGTTTTGACTAAAAGCGTCTCCGAAATTAATAAAAATGTAAAAAATGAGTAGAGAGGAAATGTCGCCCGACTAGCCGTCCCCGAGTCTTTTACGCGCTGCCGGTAGTGACAGTGCCACTGTGCTTTCTGTCTCCTCTTAATCCTGCTATAGGACTGGGACTCGTGTCTCCCAGTTAAGCCTGGACACTTTGATCTGGCCATTACCTCGCTTATCTATTTGTTTGAGCCAGGTCAGATGAGGATTGATCCCGCAGTAGAGCTGCAAAGTAGAAACAAGTCTTTTAATTCTTTTAATTAAATCGGGCAAAACCTCTTGTGCCTCACCACCAATATCGCAGTCGCGATAGCAGAGGAATCCAGTGGCAGGAAGCCACCCTTCAGCACGACGTGTCCCACAAAGGATGCATCAACAGCTCACCAGCTGTCTGACAGATGGGGCCAGTGTCAAACGGGTGGGGCTGCATAAGAGACTCGACTCCATGGCCACTAACCGGCCTGGGGATGCACGAGTCCACCTGCATTGAGGGCAGGTGTAAAGTAGAGTGACTGGTGAAGCCCTGCCCTGGCACTCAGACCACGGAGGAGAGTTAGAAAGAGTCAGAGAGGCCAGTCACATCCCATCTACCGCCAGTGAAGGAACTCGGACCACGGAGGAGAGTTACAGAGAGTCAGAGAGGCCAGTCACATCCCATCTACCGCCAGTGAAGGCACTCGGACCACGGAGGAGAGTTAGAGAGAGTCAGAGAGGCCAGTCACATCCCATCTACCGCCAGTGAAGGAACTCGGACCACGGAGGAGAGTTACAGAGAGTCAGAGAGGCCAGTCACATCCCATCTACCGCCAGTGAAGGCACTCGGACCACGGAGGAGAGTTAGAGAGAGTCAGAGAGACCAGTCACATCCCATCTACCGCCAGTGAAGGCACTCGGACCACGGAGGAGAGTTCCAGTGAAGGCCTGTTAGCCTGGGCATTGCGTCTTACAGCTCCCAGTCTATCCATGCCAGCATGAGCGACATTGTGGGGCTGGTGGAGGCAGGGCAGATAAACCCACTGGGGCTGAATATAATGGCCAGTTTGGGGGGAACCTGGTAACATTTGGGGATTAGTATGTATAGGAAAAGACACTCTGACATAGAGATTAGCCCTTTGAACAAACACTGATTAAACGATCTTCTGGCTAACCTCACCATCCTTTCTAGATTGTATATGTGAAAATACACATATTGCCACAATTCAACCCAAAAATAACTACTGTGCTACATGTGATTTTGACACTGTGCCCCCTGCCAGGTGACAAAATAGAAAGAAACAAACACATTTTATGCAACTGGGTTTGTTTGCAATACGACAATGCACTGTTTAAATCTTCTGCATTTTCAAAATTTTTTTGTGGGAGGCCATTTTGGGGAAATCCCTTTGACCCAAAATGGGTCTCGAGGTACCTGATTGAACAGGTGATTTAAGAATGAAGTGGGGGCAGGCTGAGGGTTTTCAGCAAGCCATAGATATGGGTTATATACACATCCTACCAATGTTCCACATCCAAATTTTCAACCTGTGGAATTAGTGCCCAGTCCAGGAAACTCTTAGCCCTCTCCCTCTTGCCTGTTACCCCACAGCCCCGCCCCCTTCTGGGAAGACAATAGCCACGTGTTCAATCATTTGCCTTATTTTATTGAACTATAGCTATTTTATGCTTTGTCCTTTTTTAAAATGTTCTCAACACAAAGCTGCTTATCACATTAACATTTCACTGAAATCGTAACCTGTGGTGCAGGGATTTAGAGTTATTGAAATTTCCTTGCGTTATTACTCTGCTTTCATGGGAATGACATGCTGTAAAAAGCATATAATGTAAAAGCATGTAATTCCCTTAAAAGCAGCTAACTAATGATGCAACATTCAGGCATATGTAGGTCTTTTTTTAGCTGAATCTGTGTTGGTCTGAAATGGGCAATTAATTTTTCATGTAAAATATAATGTGAGCACGGTTTCCAGTTCCATTTATAAATTTGGGGACGGATGCACTGTTGGTCTTAAATCTCTGCACGTTCCCAGGCTATTCAATTACGCACATGCTCACTTCAAAGTCTTCCCACGTCTGGACACTGACCGAATTACAAGAGACCAACGATTTCAACCATGTGTACAGTGTAAACAGCACTTCCACAGAGTAAAGGGACACAGATGCTGTAGTGATTAAGGTACTGGACTAAGGTGCTAATGAAGGTTCTCACCGTATGGTAACACACAGTATGTTTCAGAGAAGGGCAACTAGCCAAGTGGCTTCAGCAGACATCCAGCTAAACATTAACAGCTACACATCAAAATTAAACAAGCACTGCTAATTTGTAAACAGGTATCACATAGGTATGAGACCCAAGGAGACCCAATCACTGTCGGGCACTTTGGGGGAGACCCAATCACTGTCGGGCACTTTGGGGGAGACCCAATCACTGTGGGGCACTTTGGGGGAGACCCAATCACTGTGGGGGATTTTGGGGGAGACCCAATCACCGTGGGGCATTTTGGGGGAGACACAATCACTGTAGGACACTTTGGGGGAGACCCAATCACTGTGGGGCACTTTGGGGGAGACCCAATCACTGTGGGGCACTTTGGGGGAGAC
>JAODUD010000134.1:7312752-7324887 GCA_026784285.1 Stomatorhinus walkeri
TTTCCCCCAAAGCACTATATTCATGGGAGGATATGCTACCTTACACTCACTTTCTTGTCATTTGAAGAGCCCTGGACTAGTTCCCTAATCAAGGGACCAATTTAATTTAAGAAACTTAAGCGCTACATCAGAAACTGGTGCGACCCTTCCTTAAACAAGCAAACTGCTGTCCCAGTGGGGATCTGTTTGGAGTTGCGAGTAAAGTTCCAGGTGGATAAATATCACTAATAGCTTCAAACAAACATGCCGTGTGGGTTCGCCTTCAGAGCAACAGAATAGCTCATAGGAGCCACATTTTCTGCTGCTCTGATTTCTCTGAGACTTGCAGATGCAGCAGATTGTGAGGAATCACACCTGGCCTAAACCCTAACCCTGACAGCTCAGACTTCATGGAATTTTAATTCACTGTGAACGGTTATCCAAAACACCGCGATCTGTTCACGGGTAACGTAAATTCAACAATGGACGAAAAGCACACTTTTAAACGTGAATGGGGTTGGTTGTAAAGATGTTTTTACACAGCCAGCAACAATGTTGAGTGGGGTCCTCCATAAACTCACTGCTAGGAATGAAGCTGGGAATTCGAGGAGCTTGGCAACAGGACCAGAGAGTTCAGGAAGCTGAATCTGCACGTGAGCTTCACCTCATTCACTAATTACTATAGGCAGCTTCCCCGGCAATGGTGACAGCAGAGCGCGAGCCACGCGGACACCTAGCGACGACCCAGCCCCTCACAGCCGCTTGAACAGCTTGATCTGGGTCCCTGGAGTCTTCCTGCAAGACTTCCTGTCACATCTGCTTCATATACCACATTAAAATATATGGAGCGAGGTCATTAAAGAAAAAGTTTTAAGGTGCACAACTCAAAATAAGTGCGCATACATAATATATAAAATATATATTTAAAATAATGTATGTAAGCTACACAAGCGCCCAGTCCCCTACTCAAATCATGCAAATTAGTCACTTTCCTTCTAGTCAGCGGAGCCACTCACGTCTGGGGAGCCTAAGGCGGTTATGCACCGCACATCACAGCTTTACAGCGGACTGTCTCCGTGTAAGCAAACTTATACAAGAATAAATGCATATGAAACGCATTAAAAATCAAATTAATTAAAATTCTGGCGATGTTTCAGTCTGGGCATTTGGGATCAGGTCTTGTGGTAGGTATCGCTCTAACAGTTTGTCCACCAGTGAGTCCGCCGATTTGAAATAAAATTTCCAACAACTATGTGCAATTCGAGTGCTTTAAAACATTTAACATTTTAATTACATCGAAGGAGGTGAGATCTCGGAGCGTGATATTTAATTACCTTATTTAAATTACACAGCCTACAAAACATCACTGACAATCAGATCCGCGAATCTTCATTAATTCGAGGGCTGGCAGATACATTAATTACCCATCACCAAATTAGTTTATAGATGACGAGTTAAATAACAATTTAACTAAATTAAATCGCGCCTTAAGTTCTTAAACTTTTATTACACAGTCACCGTCTGGCTTTGTAAACTTTTTATCCGGATACCAGCGCCTTCGTTTTAATGCGCATACGGGTGAATCCCCACCGGGCTGCTCGGGGTCTCGGGCTTGACGCGCCGATCTTACCTCCGAAGTTGTGGATTTTAACCTGCACATCAGCAGCGCTCCTCAGTCTACTCGCCAAGTACAGCCGGCCCGAGTCCCGCTCGATCTGGACCGGCGAGTCCACGCCCAGAACCACCTCGAACCATCGCCTGGCAAACCTGTGATCGGGCACCGTGAAAATCAGGTCCCCGATACGCGCATCCTCGGACACGGGTACAGCGTAGGACAGCTCCCCGGGCGCAGCCCTCGGCTTCCGCGGCATGACCATAGGGACCCGAAGGGCGACGCCGCCTGCACCGACCGGGGGCCCGGAAGGCGTTGCCTGTCCACTTTCGGGGCCGCTGCTGTTAACGTCCGGGACTTGGGTCTCCAGCTCCGCGGTATCAGCTCTTAGCGCGTACGGTGGTTTTAACTGCCCGCCTAAACTTCTTGAGGCTTCCAGAGACCGGCGGCTGTCGTGGCTGGGGGGGACAGCGCTGGAATCGTAGGCTCCCTCCCCCGCTAAAGCGCTGCCCGGTCCCGATTCCGGCGAGAGGTGGCGGCGCTGTGAGCTGACAGGTACGAGCGTCTGCCAAGTCGAGTTTTCACCCACATTTCCGTGGTACAGCGTCGACGGAGCGGTTGTGGAGGGGGATAAAATAAAGATGAAAAACAGGAATGGAACTGCAAACTTTACAGCGTCCTTCATGTTTGTGCCAGTTCACTTTCTGTCCAGTGTGACATGAAACTTCCCCCTTTTCATCAATATTTCACATTTGAACCAAGAAAGCGCACAAATAAAATATACAGAAATCTGCTTTATAAAAGCAGAACCAGAGCTGAAGGGTTTTAGAAAGTTAAATGGCATAAAAAACATAAACTGTCATTCAATCAGCAGAAGACAACTGTCAACAAGACTCTGCTCCGACAGGAACGTCACTCGGCTTCGGAGCAGCTTCACTCCGCTGACACAGAGAGGGAGACTCCATGTGGGAGGCCATGGTCGCCCCGCCCATCGCTTTCTAACCAATCAACGCGGTACGTGGGCGGGGCTTCAGCGCCGCCGCACCCATTTAAGCCCGCCCATATGCAAATCGGCCTTTGTGCGGTCAGTCAAGCGGACGTTACGGAATTTAACGTTCGCCTCAGCATCAGACCATTTAACGTTTTTCAAACAAAAATAAAGCTGAGAGCTTCATTCACAGTTTCAAGCTGCGCAGCTGCCACCCATTGAGGCCAACGATGCCCTGAAATTACAATAAGCTATTCACAGCCTCTTATAACGCTTTAAATTTTAAATGTATACACGCGCTGCGTCTGGGGGAGAAAAACAAAATAAGCAAAAGCGATTTCCTGACACCCTCAGAAAAGGCGAACAAGAGTTCAGTCCTGACAGATTGTGTCCAGAAAAAATGCGTATGAAAAATGCAGTAGTAAAAAAATACATATACATTCGGTCGTGTGTGACAGCAGCTGAGTGTGAGTGGTCAGTCTCCGTGCAGTTAATCTTGGCAACCAATTGCATGCTATAATTCCATTAGAGAAATCAAAATGAAACAATTGAGTCAGAAGATATTCAAAATAATTAGGTAATCCTGGGGCAGGCAACACCCAAACAAGGCATGAAACGTCTTATTGGTTCATCACATGCAATATTAAATCTGATTTTCAGACTTTTGTCTGAAATTTACTGATTAATCATATTATTGTTTTATACTGTTTTCAGTTTATATTGTAGATCATATGGGTTTTTTTGTGACGTACCTCAGTGGGTAGTACTACTGCCTCATACATCCAAGGTTGTGGGTTCAAATCCTGCCTCTGCTCTGTGTCGAGTTCTGCCCATATCAGACTGGTTTCCTTCCACAGACATGCGGGTAGGATAAATGGCTTTTGTAAATTGCCCTGCAAAATACTTCATGCCCCCCCCCCTTTGTGTTCTCCGTGGGATTACTGATTCATTCTGCACGTTTATTACAAAGAAATGTAAGATTGTCCTTATTCCCATCAGGGGAGAAGCATGCCGTTCTAGACATAACTTAATAGTTTACTTGCCTGTCTTTCCAGGCAAGATGAAATAGTTTAGGGGAGCCTCATTTGCTTCCTAATCTCACCAAGCCCACCTTAATGACCACATTTTACCAGGGGCGTTGTTTTTATGAGTCACAGTTACCTTTTGCAGTGTGCCACAATATTCATTGTAGGGCTCAGAGTGGAAGCAAATCCATTAGTAATCTCCTGAATTTCTGTTGGTGTTTTACTTGATAAGACATTATTCAAATTAAGGGTTTTACCTTTTAAGGGGGTGAGTGACAGAAATTGTATCTGTACATATTGCAAAAGTGGCAGAGGTAAATTATTTTTATTTCTTTTTTTTTGCTTTTTGGATTTTACAGGGTGAGTCAGTTTCGGTTAGGGTTAAGGTTAGATTAAAAAAATGCATTTTGTACATAAAGGCACATGAAAGCAGAAGAGTTCGAGTTCATGCTGAAATTCATATTCAGTTTTTTTTTTTTTTAAATGTACCTGAATATATTTCACAGTTAATCCGAATTGGTTAAGCTCCAAGCTCCAGTCATAAAATGATCACCCTGCAGCGAAAGCCCTTACCCCTGCTTGCTTTGAAAAGCATAACACAAATTACAGCAATTTACCCCAAGAGGCAGTGTGTCTGTGACAGGGGAATGGATTTCAAGTTGACGGTGTCGAATGTCGTGTCACAGCCACTCATGACCGTCTTTCATCACGTTCTGGCATGACTCTCCGTGGAAGAGTGACAAGAATAGCGAGGCAATCACATGAACCCTGATTCAGTTTCTTCCGCTAAGGTCAGTGGGAGAACTGGCAGATTCTTTTTTCCCATGAACCTCTTCTCTCTCCTTCATGTTCTCTCTCCCTCATTGGGCACTTTCATCGCGACAGCAGCAAGCTTTATTATCTGGGGGCTGACAGTCAAATTAAAGCCAGGTGGATTTCACTTCTCTCTCCATAGAGAGAGAATTATTCAGCAGTTAAAATACAGCTTGTATACCCCCCCCCCACCCCCACCCCAACCTGTCCCAGCTTGCGTAAAGCGGTCCCTGTTTGTGCAGCCCCCGTAAGCCCCCACCCCAGTCGCTAATGCCTACATTGTCTCTGACGTGCCTTAAACCTCTGGGGGTGATGGGTAGGGGCCCCCTAAGCCCTCGGCGCTGGTTTCTGTCTCACCAAAGTGTAAGTAAAATAACTGCATTAATGCACACTAAGCACATCCCCCAGGTGTTCACCCGTTCAGTGTCACCTCTTATTGTTCCCCTCTATCTATTCTGCATGGTATAAAATGCTAAATAATCTGTTTACATTCTGCATTCTGCCAATAGGCAGCCTCTCCTCTTATTCAGAATCTCCACGGCAACTCACAATCTCCTCACCTGCCACCATCAGAGGTCTGGCCCATTGCTGTCCACAAGCCACACCATAAACCAATCAGGGTTAAGACTCTGTGTTATAACTAATGAGCAATCAGCACCCCCTCTCTTGCACCACCCACTGTTTCACCCCCACCCCCCCCCCCCCATCTGATTGCAATCAGCATCAGGTCCTCTGAATTCTGCCTGCACTGTTTCCCAGACCCCCTCAAAGCCCTCCTTTAATTGCTAACAAGCGGCAGCAGAGGGTGACAGGGTGTCGAACCTGTGACAGATCCGATGCAGCGTGACTCATATGTTCAGAGGAAAGGGCTGTAGCCTGCATAACCGGGGATGTGTTGGATTTCCCAGGCAAAAAACCTGAAGACTAAATCCAAGTAGGGACAGGAATGGCTCAAGGAACTCTAGCGCGGAATGAAATTCTAAGCCGCTATAATTCTACGAATACAAATTCCATACTCTCAGAAATCATCCATCTCCCCCTTGAATCATGAAAGATAGGCCATTAATGCATAAGAGCACAGTTTATTCTGGGCAGTCCTCTTGAGCGGAATCACCTCCTGACAAATCTACAGTGTTCACAGCATCGTCCTTTGCATGTCAAATATGAAACACAGCATAGCACACAGAAAATGGTGGCGGGCCTCATCCAGCGGGGCCCTGGACCCAGGAATCATGGCTGTGGTTTTAGGAAGACGAAAAACTGAGAGCACTGCATTAGAGTGCTTTATTTCAGGGCTGGAATAAAGCCCCAAGCCATTGTCACCTACTAACGAGAGCTATATGTGCGAAATCAGCTAGTACTCCAGTTCCTTAATTTGTTGTTCTCGATGTCCTATTTCTTTTTATTTGACATACAAACAAAAAAAAGACAAACATCTCACAAAAAATGCGTGAGAGGTAAAAAGGAAAGAAATGCTTATCGTCTTTGGGGGCCGATCTAATAATAGAATTTCATGACTCTGTTGGTTTAACAAAGCATAGCTGAGGGCTATGAATTGTGCGAGGTTCAATGTTTGTCAAATGCACTGCATTGCGTTCCCATTTGCAAATAACCTATCTCTGTATCTTTGTGCATTCAATTCCAGTGCATCTGGCCGTGCCTGATCTGTAGCTGTGGCACACGTGCACACAGAAGCACACGCACCCCCGCTCGACATACATTGCATCAGGAGCTCAAAGAACATCCTAACAATCTCAGCCCTTGTTTCCGTACGCGCTGGGAGAGGAGCCTGAATGCAATTATGAGTTCCAAGAATCCAAAATTGTATTTTTTTTTTGGCTACCCAAACAGAGCAGAGAAAAAAACACAAGCAGATTAAATATTAACTTTGCCCTTTTTTTCATGAGTGTGGAGTATTGCTCCGCAGGTTGGTGTGAATGACAGCGGCGTGAGGCTGGAGTGTGAGGTGAAACAGAAGAGAGGAAGGGACAAGAGGGGGTTGACAGCAGAGTGGGAGGTTGTGCCACTTGATGCAATGACGCTGCTACAGCTCCAGGGGGTGCTGGAGAATCCAATTTGGGTCACAACAGGGTTGCCCTGGAAGGAGTTGCTTATGTCATCTTGGTGTGACAGGACTCCGGTCACGATAGCATGATGACAGGGGTGTAATGGGGGAAAATTAGGACGATTCCAAGGACCCAACATATTTGGATTTGTCTGGGTTTGAGACCCAATGATATGCTTTTATGGGGCCTGGAATCTCTAGCAGCACCCTGGGGTGATGAGGGACACATATACACACCCAGCAGGCACAGGTGGGGTTCGAATGGGATTGATAAAGGCGGATCCACTACCATCATCAGCAGCTACACACACCTGACGTCATGAAAATGTCCTGCAGTGTCAGCTCAGTGATCAGTGACATCACATGACGAACCCGGGTTCCACCGTGGACCCCCGCTTTCGGCTCTGTGTCCATCTGGCATTATCTCCGCTACCTTGCCTTATTACCTCTACCTTGCATTATCTTTTCACAGGTTTGCTGTGTCTAAATTAACTAATAGTGTGTGAGTGTTTGTGTTTACTCTGCAATAGACCTGAAGCCCGTATTGGCCGCTTCCCCGGGCATTATGGGATGGGAACCGGGTCCCCGAAGCCTGTCCTGGATAAGCAACATAGAAAATGGATAGATAGAGATCTAATTCAGATTTTGAATCCTTATGAGTAATTTGATTGAGCATAGTTATCTAACCTTTTTTATTTTTACTAGTGAGCAATGAACGTAAATAAAAAATATCTGATTATTTGTTCTAATGTGTAATAGAATTCATCTGGGGCACTAGCCAAGATCAGATGGAGAGATTGTCTTTTTCCTGCTGAATATTGCCATCATCAAAGAGTGTGCAGAGGACAGCAGAGCCAGCTGTGTTTATTGCTGGTGGAGAGGTTGTCAGGGTTCCTCTAACAGCGCCTTCTAGGGAGTCCTTTTTGGAAGGCGATGGACTGCGGTCATCTAGTCTCATTTACTCTCTCCTGCATGGGGCCATAGTGTGGAACGTGGTCTCTGATAGTGAATCGGAAGACTGCTTTTAAATCCAGCATGGAAAATGCTATACTGTGCTAGTGATAGAGCGGGGTCACAGTAAGGCAGACACCTGTGAATTACTTAGAAAGGGCAACCATTGAGCTGAGGAGATAATGGGCGAAAGGTGAAGAGAAACCTCTCTCATGCACACTCTTCATACAGCATGACGCCAGCGGTCGTCTCTCCAAACGTCCTTTCTTATGTGTCTAAAAAGTTTCTCGCCTCTCGGCGAGGTTGACGACGGTGTCAGCAGTTCACCGCCTGGGCTTAAAAAGTTCCTCCCCATGCAGAAAGCGGGCAGTGGGACCGGAGAGAGTCTGGAGATTTGCTGATTCATCTAAAGGAAAAGTGACATGAGTGGAAGGGAACCTGAAGATTTGGGATCAGCTCCAGTGGAGCAATATGCCAAAGTCTCCTAGCGTGGCAGAACAGGAATAAGGGGCTGTAATCGGCAAGAAGTAAATAAATACGCGTGATTCATCAGACAGCCTAGATTATGTGGCGCTGAAGATGATTTGGGGTTGGGTTTATTAAAAACTGGAGGAGGGAGAAGAATCCTTTAAATCACACATAGCCTGTGGCTGGCTCACAGAGTAAATCCCATCTTACTGCAGAGGAGGATAGAAAACAAGCAATAACAAAAGGGAGACTCACATTTCCCATAGTCCTCTGCAAGCAGGAATGTCCTGGCTGAAATAATAGCATGAACTCGCATTTGACATGCGGTTTAAAATTCTGTCGTGGAATACAAACACACACAGGATTAAAGTATTTGGCGGCTTGCCAGCAATTAACCGGGACGATGACACGGGCACCGGGCCGTGTCCCAGCAGCTCTGTGGCTTCGCCGTCGTTTCCTTAAGTCTTCCTGCTGCCTTTTTTTCGCCAGTATGTCTGTGCGACGTCGTGGCACACTGGTCCAAGCCATGCTTCTCACAGCCGCGGCGTCCGGCACATCTGCGGACCGCGAGGCACAAGCCCACAGGGAGTGTGGCTTTCAGCAGGCGAGCAGAGAGTAGTGGTAAACATTTGTTTGTTTGGGTCAGATGTATAAGAGGCTATGTCCGCTTATCTGCGGCAGACGTGTCGGTCCTGCTTTGCTGCGGTATGCGTTATGTGACCTCGGTTCCATCCTACGCTGGAGAACAGCAGCCAGTCAGCACCACCTTCAATGCAGATGTTCACCTTCCATGAGCCATATGTTCACTTCCATATCCAAGAAAGTGATTCAGCTTTCCAGGTCTAAAACCCACCAACCGAGTCTCATTTCAAACTAGGGATGGGGCATGCTTAAATATATGGAATTAAAGCAGCGGCAGTGCCCTCTAGCCAAGCTGCTGCAGTCGGCGGAGCCACTCTGGTACCGTACGAAAAGGGGCTTAACCTCTGCAAATGGAGCAAAGTATGAGTCTCTGAGTGGCTCCCGATAAACTCACCTCTCAAGCAATTAAATGTGATATGACATAGAACATCAACAGAGCTTCTCCTTCCCACCAAACCTGCCGTGTTGCACCTGGCAGCTCTTCATCCTCCCTTACGGTGCATTACCTTCACGGAGCCTGGTAACCCTTATTATTTAACATAAAGCTAAAAGGAGAATGGCTGGTATTAGAGTCTCCTTGGGCTCATGCGGAATGGCAGCGCAGTTGTGTTTCATGAGGAGGAGTTGCATGGGAACAGAGTGAGAGATCCCTTTTTGAAGCCAAATTGCAGTTCATGCTTGAATACTGGTCAGAAAATTACCTGAATTCAAGACGTGGCATAATTCCACAGAAATCCACGACAGGCGATTTTGTGAGACTTAAGTGGAACTCGGTGATGGCCGTTCACTGCCTTCAGTGCACAAGGCAACGGTCTCGCTTTTAAGCTGATAATGAATCCCAACAATGTTGAACTGTGGAAAACCCACAGTGTTTTTAATAAGAAATGTAATAAAATACACAGGGGCTTATCGAAACGCGGGCTATGATCTGAACCAGATACGGCGGTTATGGTTTTCTGTCTCTCGCTTGTTTGGAATGAGAATACCTTCAAGAAAAACAGCTTTGAGTCCATAATTGTTTCTTGTCTGAAGCCATCTCAGCAGCTGCTCTAATGACAAAGGGCTGTGAGTCTTTAAAGTCTCGTGACTGACATCTAAAACGGCCGGTTATGTTGATGCAGGTGGCCTGTGATATACAGCTTGCTGGCAGGGGCTGCTTAAAAAGCTGGGGGGAGTGGGCTGGGTAGCTGGGGGGAGGGCTGAAGGCGGATCTTGCAACTGTCATTGTCCCGGTAGAATCTAACTGGAAGTGGCTCTAACGGTTAGAATCAAAGACGACTCCCCCCTACTCAAAATGCCCTCCCCCCACCCTCAGAAAGTCACTGGGGACATTCTGAAAGGGGAAACATCTGTTAACCTTTAGAGCGAGTGAACGGCATGTGTGCCATTCTGTCTGAAGGCTAATGTGACGAGACGCCTGATGCTCACCGCGTGGCCCTGCCTGTTCCTGCCGTCCACCGCGTCGCTGACAGCTGACAGTCCATCCAACGTGACATGGAGGGCTCCCTTCTTCTGTTTGACAAGCAGCACTCATCTTTCATTAACTGCACCACCTGCCTCTGGACCACAGCTTCTCTAATGTGCCTTCTCACGTATCCACCGCCCTTCTAGGAACTGTGAGGCAGCCCTGAACTTTATCAGCATAAATAAAACCCATGTGGGCAGCAGAGAGCATGTATGCTGGAGGAGAATGTAAGATCTAGTAGCAGACAGCTTAACGGACCAGCAGGGGGTGCAGCGGTTAAGGAACTGACCTAGCTGATCCACAATCAAGCACCTAGGGAAGTTATTTCTGTGGAAACGTTCAGTTGAGACTCTTACCATGGACTGCTTCTGTAAAAATATCCTGGTGAATAAACAGGAGACTGTAAAGATATTAGCTATCGGAGCTGTTCTTAATAGGAGCCTCGTTTAACCAGCTAAATGGTGATGTGATGTAATCCCCTGTAAGAAAGCTAACTGTAAGAGTGGACAGTCAGGGAGGAGGAAAGCGGGCTGTGAGAACGCAGCCAAGCTAGCCTGACTATTATGGACTATCCTGATATACTCTTTGAGATCTTTGACATCTTCTAGAAAATGATTATAAGGACCTGCAGCTTATGAGCAGATGTCGTATTGGGATCATCAGTTAGCATCACAGTGGGTTAAATACACATGATCATCATTATTACATTATTGTTTGGACATATCTTTTGTTTAGCAGTCTCGTACTGACATGAGGAATGTGCCTCTTTTTAATAGGCCAATGAGAGCTGGTTTGAGGGAGCGTCGCACAAAGAAGACCAGCGTGATGAATATTCATTAAAGTTGGTGCTTCTAGGCGGTTGGTGTGGTGTGAATCTGGCTGAAATTAATTGTAGGGTCACAATTACTTTTCTACGATGCGTTGCATTTGTGATTTAAAAATGAAGAAGAATTTGTAAATTTGTTGTTGCTTGGAAACAATTCGGAAGTGATTCGGAATGAAAATTGGATGGAGCAAAACATTGAGACCGTGCTCATTTAGACATGCACTGATGTGAAATGCACAGTATCGGAAAAGCGAATGAAAATGGGGGCACTCTGAGGTACCGTTCTATAATAACGTATATTTGGAATATATCTGGAATTTGAATAGGCCAAAAATAGCACATCATTCAGTGCATTCATCATAATTCTGGTGATGTCTGTGGGAACAGAAATTGGCACATGAAACAAACGTAAGCCACCGTGTCAATTATTTACTGGGAAATGAGTGAAAAAACTATGTGAAAGAAGATGCAATATGTCATATAATGCTGAGAACGACTGGAACAGTTCTGTGGGGTAAAAATGTTAGTGTCTTTCTGTCCTGTAGAGTCAGGAGCTCCAGCTGCGAGCGAGACGCAGCGCCAGGTCATGGCGGCCCCACACGGACAGCTCCATAGCTGTAGATCACTGATAACGCACCCTGATATGCCATTAACTGCTATCATCCCGCAACAGGCTTTGTCCTACAGACGCTGCTGACTGCTGACTCTATGCCGCTAACCGCTAGCATACCTTTCGTCGGCAGGCACTGGCACCCAGCAGTCGCTGCTAACTGCTAACACCCCACCGCGTACAAACGCCACTTAGTGGTCCGTCAAGCCCATAGCCTAGCAGGTGGTGAAAGGCTCCCGGGGATGAAGTCCTGCCGGCGTTCATGCTAGAGGCAGCAGGACGACATACCGCAGTCGGATAAAAATATTCATCTTAGATCTGAAGGGCTTCAGCCAGAAGAAGGCGCTTGTTTGTTTGGTTTGCAGGGGTCTCCTGAAGCGTGGGGGCTAGGGGTGCAGATGGATAATACGACAGCCCACCTGTGAGAGTCGGATCTGGCTGTGCATTTGACCTCACCCTCTCCCTCCCATGGATACTGAGATAGCAAACAACACTGGATGAGTGTTACTGTCAAAACTCTACATAGTAAAGAAGTGTTACTTCAAAGATGGCTTTTGGCATGACGGTGAAAGGACATAAATATACATCTCTGATAACACACACACACACACGCGCGCGCATGTAGGGTAAACATATCCTTATGGGGACCGCTCATTCATTTCAAAGGGAAAAATGCTAACGCTAAGTATGA
>JAODUD010000134.1:7347824-7363098 GCA_026784285.1 Stomatorhinus walkeri
TAATGTTTTTTTTTTTTTTTTGGGGGGGGGGGGGGGGGGGGGGGGGGGGGGGGGGGGGGGGGGGGGGGGGTGACTGTAAAGCAAGGGGTTTTTGGTGCTCAGACAATTCGAATCGAATCCCGTCCTGGGCTTCGGCTGGGTTTGATTTGCACCATGTAAAGTACCGACTGGGTTATGTACGCTTCGCAACGAAGTATATTTTTAAAAACACGTTTCCTGGTTCTTCAGGAAGTCGGTGTCTTAAATAAACTGTGTTTTGCAATATCTCTTGGGCGTTTTTGTTTTGATTCAAATGTTTGACTACCAAGGTGTCACGTCACTAAATAGAGCACCCACAATTTTCTAAAATATTTTATCTTTCTCTGGTCTAAGTTACCCATTAAGTTAAGAGCAACCTATATCCATATTTATTGTAATTTTGCTCATGTTAATATTTATGCTTTCAACACAACTCTTGCAAGCAAATATTCTTAAGAAAAGAATATCTCGATATTCCTATCGAGATTCGATATTCGACGTTAACACTGTTGATGAATTTGTAAAAATCCATATTTATAGTAAAGTGTTTTTCATCTTACAACTCTACGATTTGATAGTCCACCCATTTATCCCTAGACATGAACAGTGTGAAATTTTACCTAGCGTCAATTCATTTTAAAATAGTTTAAAGGTAATGACTGTTTAAAAACTGTATTGGAATAAACAAGAACTCCTCCGTTTACCGTTAGCGTTATGCTCGAGTTACAAGACGCATATATATTTTTGGAATTAACCTCTTCATGATTTTATGTGAGGTTTCATTAAAGTATGGGGTAGCTTACCCTATTATCACAAATATAAAGATGAGTTTACTTTAAAAATAACGCCTGGCAATGTATTGCCTTAAAATACATTCTGTATTCAATTATAGCCAAATTTATAATATTAATAGCCACAATCATAGTTTGTGACCATAGACTTGACAAATGGCTCAAGGATGAATGGATTAAATGTAGAATATCATGTGAAATGAGACCATTTACAATTATTGAGCAGATTCTTTTATCCTGAGCCACACACAATTGAAAAAGCAGCAATAACCAATCCATGGAGTAGCTGGGATTGAGGCCATGCTAAATGACCCAACTGCGAAATCACTATGCTGACAGGACCGTCACCCTGTCACTTACTAGCACAGTATCCCCCCTAGACACATACTTCCTCACTGACCTGGCTCAGGAGACAAGTGGCCAATTAACATTGCATCATGCTTACAGTCCTATGAAAACATGGATCAGAACCACCTGTCCATTAATTTAAGCCCAGAAGAAGAGATCTCAGTGGCCCTCAGGGAGAGGTGGCTGTTAGAGCAGGTGTGGCTGGTGTTTCAGTGATGATTACTGTTCAGCCTGTGGATGGTTCGTGAGGGTCAGTGACAGAGACGGTGCCGGCTTGTAAATCTGAAGGGCGGTGGGGGAGGAAAGCACATGCACTGACCGTAATATCCAGTGATTGGTTGACGTGCAGAACAGTGAACACGAGTGCACTAGGTTAGGTTAGTCATAACCTAGTGCGTGAACACGAGTGCATTAGGTTAGGTCAGTCATAACCTAGTGCGTGAACACGAGTGCATTAGGTTAGGTTAGTCATAACCTAGTGTGAAGTGGCAAAAAGAACAAGCTGCACTCCACAATTCTGAACAAGCAGTCAGGCACCTGCAAGACTCAAAAAGAAGACCACAAGACACAAAAATAAGACCAGGGCTTCAGGGTTTGTTTCTGAGTGTCAGGAGATTTGGCAGCTCTGTTACGATGTCGATTAAACTTTCTCGACATTATATGATACAGACTCACTCAGCCCCTGAGATTCCAAAGCAAGTATAAATAAATAGGAATCTATTCTGAGTTACCCTGTTCATTCTATAATTCTAGGCCAATGGGTGTCTTTCGGGATGACAATGCTGCCACCCATAGGACAGAAGTGGTCAATACATTTTTTTGGTGACTGTCTAAAACCAGTGTTTCCCAACCTAGCTATCCAGCATGCCCAGACAGTCTACATTTTTTGCCAGGATGAGACCAGGATGTTAAACACAGGTCTAAACCATGTGCGACAGTCATACAGGTCACTAGATCTCAGCGGAGCTGAGTAATGCTTGTAGTTGTTTGGTTAATGTTGATATTCAGAGAACAGTACAGCTGCAATGAGGAATGAGAGATGATGTGCATCATTAAAACGAAGGTCACTGTGATGTTTAAAGGACTAATAAGAAGCTCAGTGGTAAAACAGGTGGCTTCATTACACCATTTAATTTTAGACACTGTAATTGTATATGTAATTTAGACATATCCAAAATACTTACGGCCCGTAACAACATATATTTCATATTTCACAGCGTATCCTTGGAGCACGAGGTGATAGCTTCTGCCTTGGTGGTTTAATTAGTTTCTGAGGGTTTGCGCATGGACTGCTTTTAGTTGAATGCCTGCATATATATGTAAATGTAAATATAAATTTAAGTTTAACATGTGGTTTAAAGCTTCGTTTTCTTAAAAAGTCCTCCCTGTATATGAGGGAAAACCTGGTATACGAGAGTGAAATTCTTGGAAAACAATACACGAAACCAGAAGATATATCACCTTTAAAGAACACTGCCCCCAGTTATTATTAGAAATTAAATGATGGCACGAGGAGTAGTCTCTTAAATGTTCTTAACCTGCCAAATAATAGCGGTAGTAAGCGTATGGTAGATGCGTTGAAATTGTCGGCACCACCCCAAATTGAACAGCAGAGGTCAGCATAACTATTGCTGCTAACTTACTCTTTTGAGGATTTCTGCGCAAGTACAATAAGGTTGGTCAATAGGATATTATTTTAGCTACATTATTAGCGGTGGGGTGTTTTGCAAACCCTAAAGACTATTTACAAGGCAATAAAACTGTTACATACATGTAAATGGGTGTGCAGACTTGCCTCGAATTGAAAATCCCACCCCAGCCAGTTGACCAAAGTTGGCAACCCTGTAGAATCCACCAGTAAACCAATCTGTAAAAATCTTTATTTTTTGTAAATTCTCTATATACTATAATGATTACATTTTAAGAGCAGGAATGCCCTTGTCTTCCCAGATTTAGTATTCATACTTAATGACCATGAATAAATCGGCCATGAAGCTGACTGACGCGTCATACTCAGGCTTAGATTCGTCAGCTGCATGCTGCGTGTTTATAGCCTGTCTGGCTGCTTTCGGATGCGATTCATACGAGACTGAAAACGACATAGCTGCCACGCCAGAAAGTCACCCAGCATGGCTTTCCCGCTTCCGAAAATATTTAGTGATATTCAAGCCCAATAAGTCAGTTTATTAACAGGCACCGGATCGTTAGCGCTGCTGTAATAATTTCGCGGACCTCGATACAGATGGCTCATGAAATAAATAGACAAACTGACATGTATTTGAAATAATTAATAAAATCTGACACGATTTCATTTAATTTTCCAGATTCTGACAAGGCCTGCTCTGGCCGTGCTGACTCACGGCATTACGAGGAGAAATTGGGTTATTATTGGAAAACAAATGGTTTTTAGAATGGATATTGCAAGATTAATCAGTGACGCAGCATAATCCTTATTATAAAAGCAAATCGAAGATAGACAAAGTCGTATTTTTTCCTCACAGAATAAATTCTCGCAAAGCATGTAGACCTTACATCGCGCTGAATGGCCTTATGCTTAGGGACTAACGGGACCTCTTACTCCAGTCTCTATCTATTGTTATCGATTCTTTTTCACAAAAGAATCAATCAATGTATGAATGAATAAATGACACTGTCAAGTCGCTTCATGAGTTTTACGCAATGACTTTCTCCTCACAGACCAAAATGTCCCAGATTTTGACCTAAATCTCCAAATTAAAACAAGGCGAGCTTTGCACACAAGCAAAGGGCTAAACGTGAAGATGCGGTTTAAGCCTGAGCGGAGACGCCGCTTCCCCGTACGATTCTCTTTAAAGGTATTACGGCGTATTCAGCGCTACCACTGATCATTCCTGATGAAACCCTGAACTTAGAGACTTTCTTTCAATGAAAACGATGATAATCTATTTAATGTATTTTAGAGTGTTATAGTTGGTCTATAGCCATGAATGATATTCATTGTTTACATGGGAAAGCCCAATTAATAATAAAATATGAAGTATTAAAATATTTTCATCGAGATGTAAGACAAAATTGGAATCTAAACAGTTGTAAACAGAAACGTATTACTTTGTAGCAGTGATTGCGGACTCTGTGTGGGTCCCCATGAGTTCATGGAGGAGGCTGAGGACAGAATTAGTGTCTCACGCATGCAGAAACGGCAGCAGGGCGAACTGCAGCTGCATGGCAGCAAGTTGGTAGGTAGGAGACCCAAGGCTATAAGGCGCCTGGCAGACCGCTAAAAACTGTACGGCTGTCAGTAAAAGCGGTCAAGCTACGTGACGCTGCGGGATGTTTTAACAGTTAATCCATTAGGCCTAAGTGATATATGCTATTATTGCCACCGTAACACATTGGCGTTAGACCACAAACCAAGAATAGCGCACTTAGATAACTAGGTAAGGTCAAATATTATACAATGTCCCAGCTTATAGATTTTATGAATATTAGAAAGGCCTCTCGCTTATTACCCGCACTCGTTATTATTCCATTTGAAGTATACTTGTGCAGTTATTCTTGTAAATACGCTGTTTTTCCTCAATATAGATATAACTGGGACACTTTTTGACAGCAGGTCATTTTCTTTCAGAAGGCAGCGTCGTTCCCCACACCTTGCCATTGAATGAGTGCGTCTCTGTATTCGCATGCAGCCCACTATCACGTAGCCTGTCACTGCTAATCAGCCAGCATTGTGCCGAAATAATGAGGTACTCAGATCAGGAGTGCTGTATAGATCAGAGCCCAGCATGCAACCCCCGCCCGTCTCATAACACGGTCTCATAACACGCGCACATCTGTCTCCAGAGACAGGGAAACCTATTAGCCTGTTTTCTGAGCTCCGGCTGAGATTGTCGCTCTGTGCTGCATGGATAATGCAGCGGAACTGCTTCGAAAAAGCCACAGTGGTGGCAAATGAACTCTGGAATCGCCTACTTTGGCATTGCTAATAAACACCTGTGCAATAATTACCCTTATTATACAGTCTTCACACCCTAAGGTTTTCCCAGTCTCCCCAGTCGTTAATGAGGCGCAGAATCATATTTTCGTTTCAGAGGATCAAAGGATAAGGTACCTGTTGGACAGGATGGATAGGGAACGTGAGATCGGCGCACTTAAGAATAAAGGGCTTGTGACTGGTGAAGGATCTGTTGCATGTGGATGGAGAGTCAGCTGCTAGGAGGGACAAATAAATAACTCTGTGTGTGTCTGTGCGTGCGTGTGTGTATGCGTGCGTATGTGTGTGTGTATCTGTGTGTTTGTGTGTGTGAGAGAGAGAGTGAGAGAGATTGGACTTTACTCTTCACAGATTGAATGCTGTTTGATTGTGCTAACTGGCTTCTGTCTGTCTGTGTGTCTGTGTGTCTCTGTCTCTCTACCTTTATTTTGTTTCTTCTTTCGAGGCTTTGGAGTCACTGTCACCAAAGGTTCTCAAGCATTTTATCAGAACGTTTTATTTGATTATAAACAGATCTATCTCCATTGACAGGGAAATCAGCAACCTTTCAGGTTTGTAATTAAACGATTCACTCCTCCCCCCAATACACCACTACCTCCTCCCTTTAATTTTCAATGGAAGACTTCAGAAATCATCACAGAGTTTAAACAGAACCACTGCGCAGTTTACAGCTACTGTAGTGCTGAAAGTCACTGCTACACATTTCTGAATGTCGCTGCTGCGCATTGCTGAATGTTATTACAGTACATTCTTAAATGTCACTGCTGAGTGTTGTTGAATGTCATTGCCGCACATTCCTGAATGTCACTGCTGCGCATTTCTGAATGTCATTGCTGCACACTGCTGAATGTCACTGCTGCACATTTCTGAATGTCGCTGCTGCTCATTGCTGAATGTCGCTGCTGATCATTGCTGAATGTCGCTACTGTGAATTGCTGAATGTCACTGCTGCGCATTTCTGAATGTCACTGCTGCGCATTTCTGAATGTCGCTGCTGTGCATTGCTGAATGTCGCTGCTGCGCATTTCTGAATGTCGCCGCTGCGCATTGCTGAATGTCACCGCTGCGCGTTGCTGAATGTTATTATTGTACATTCTTGAATGTCACTGCCGAGTATTGCTGAATGTCTCTGCTGCACATTTCAGAATGTTATTGCTGCGCATTTCTGAATGTTATTGCTGTGCATTTCTGAGTGGCACTGCTGCGCATTTCTGAATGTCGCTGCTGCGCGTTGCTGAATGTTATTATTGTACATTCTTGAATGTCACTGCCGAGTGTTGCTGAATGTCTCTGCTGCACATTTCAGAATGTTATTGCTGCGCATTTCTGAATGTCATTGCTGTGCATTTCTGAGTGGCACTGCTGCGCATTTCTGAATGTCGCTGCTGTGCATTTCTGAGTGGCACTGCTGCGCATTTCTGAGCGCTCCCGTAATACAACCAGTGATCACACAGGGGAACAAAGAGGCCAAGATGTGTGGTAGAAATCTGCTTCACAGGGCAAAAATAGGCATCTAATCCAAACTAATCAGTTTCTAGCAGCAACAACTGTTAGTTTTTTTTGTCTCCTCTATTTTTTTAAGATTGTTGGTCCATATCAGAGATACAGACGATATGTTTTGGCACCCTGGACAAGAGCCTTTTGTCTGCTACCTCCTGACATGTCAGCCTCCAGGAAGGTGGAGAGTGTATTTCAGCCTTTTGTTTCCTGACGTGAGCCTCTGTTCCACTTGACATGTTAGCATGCAGACACAGCAACAGTTGTGATCTCAAATCCCTTAGTGAGTCATGCTGTGATTCCTTCTTTGTCATACTCATTTTTTCCACAAACATTCAAAAGTTCCTGATTAGTTTTACTTTGGTTTGATGTGAATACCAGGGGTGCAAAGTCCCCCCCCCCCCCAAAAAAAATCCTCCCCACATAAATTGGATTGATTATACTGAAGGTCTTCCATTACTCTCCCACCTGTATGTACGTGGATCATATTTTGGATACAGTTTTAAATAGTACTTCATTCCCTCCCTTTGCTTTTGACAGACAGTTGAATATAAATTCTCCATTTCACACTCTTGTTACATTCACCACCTTTCTGTTGCAGATTATCTGTGGATAAGAGCAGTAAATTTCAGAGTTTGCCTGTGAATGAGAGTTCTTTGACATAAAACGATGTTCATTTTCTGGGAAAAGTTTTAGTCGCAGCATTAAAGTTCATTACAATGAAGATCACATTTTCAGGATTATAAGGCCATTGACTTAGTGAACTGGTCTTTTTTATTTTTTCAGAATGTGGTTGATTAATATTCATCACATGGTCGATATTAATGATGCAGGTGGCCGGGATTTTTACCTCGCCGGTTCAGTCCGCTCATGGAAAGAGCATGCGGCAGTCTCCACGCCAGTCAGCTCCCATGGGCATTGTGGAGGGCAGAGCGCCCTCTTGTCAGCCCCACGCGCGGTGCTGCCCGTTCGGATCAGTCCTGCCACCTCAGAGCTCATGGCCTGTTGTCAGACGGCGTCGCCTCCACACATTCCACACATTCCACACATCCCGCGGAGAATCCAAAATATCTGCTTAACTGTCACTTCATCTGGCAGTGATTCTCATATGTTTTTTTCTGAGTTTTAATAACAAAGACAACAATAAAAATAATAATAGTAAATAAAACTAATAACAACAACCACGATAATGATAATAATAATTGCTATTATTATTAGCAGAAGTATCATTATTATTATTACTATTATTATTGTTGTTGTTGTTTTACTGTTAGGGGGAAGCAGGATGAAAAGAAACTGAATTATGTTTACATCTGTATTAAACAGACGGCAGCATAATGAGTTATACCCATATATTTAGTGTCTGAGTCCTCTTACTTGTTTATTAAATAAGTCAGGCACACAGATAAGCACTGAGATAGTGAACAGCTGCAGCCTCAGGATATCTGTGGAGAAATAATCCTTAACGTTATCATAATATGGCTTAAACATTAAGCAAGACAAGGAGGATGTTAAAGAATGAGAATCCATGCACTGGGGCTTGGCTGGAGCTCGACCAACATGTCCTTCTTTTCAGTTACTGACACCTTCAGCTGTTCAGGATCTTCATGGAATCTGTCTTGGCGCACTTCTTCCTGCGACAGGGCAAACAGTTCAGGAATGAGGCGCCGCAGTCAAGCTTAGGAGGGAGATGTGCATAACGGTGCAGGCAAATGCTGCATTAACTGTGCATTAGTGGTGATAAGTCTGGATGATCGGGAAGCAGGAGGAGAGCTCAGGGAATGGAGCTGCGTAATTCTGGTGTTAATGGACAGTGAACCTTTGGAGCAGGTGATGCTGTGGTTGGAGGGTTTCTGACCATCTGGGAGTCATGAAGCTGAGATTTGAACTCATGGTTGTCTGTGCAAATTTGTCCTTGATGTGCCACGGGCCTAGTAACCCTTGCAGCATCATGGCGGCGAAAAAGCCCCCCCGCTGTGAGCCCCTGTCACGTCCTGCCATGCCTCATCCCCCCCATTCCTCTGGGTCAGCATCTGGTTTCCATCCTGTGGATGCTGGTCTCCTGTAAGAAAGCTCCTGTCACACCGCATTGCACAGAATGTTCCAGCAGACAACATGCATGACAAAATACGCTATTTAAATTTCTTTTTAAAACGTCAGGAGAACAAGGAGAAAAGGGATTTGGAAAAGGAATGGCTTTTATTCAGTTTTTTGCTGTATTTTTGTTTTCATCACAGAAAAAATATACACAGCATTAGCATGTGGACTGAGTCAATTTGGGTTAAAAGATGATCCATTCCGTGAACATTGTTGACATCTAGTTCTAAAGTTTAGTTCTCGTTCTAGTTGGTGTGTGGTGTTAGTAACCCTGGGCACATCTAGTAACTCTGGGAACATCTGCCTCTAGTTTTATTGACAATAATTTGAAATAAAAGAATGTTGTTAAAATAGGAACTGTGAAACAGTAAGAAGTGCACACAGATAAAGGCAACATGAATAGGCTCGTCCTACGTTTGGCCCTGATTAAGTTTGCTGGTATTACCAACTGACAAGGAGTATCTAGAGAGAATCTGGGGGGGGGAGGGGGGGCATGGTGTGGTGTGGAAAGCTTTCCACTTCCCCTCCGTTACTCATGTCACTGATCCCGAGGGGAGGGCAACTGTCTTTGATGTATAGCCCACCCTCAGTCAACTCCCCATGACTCTGACCCATTTGTGAAACTCGAACTCCCGAAATTGCAGCTTTTTAAAGGAACTGTAATTTTTTCCCTGCGTTCCCATGGGCCGCCGGAATACCCTTCATAATGTCCTCCCCCATCTGAAGAAAGTTCTTCTGCCACTAGTTGGGGCATATATATTCTTAAAAACGTCATTTTACCCAATATTGAGGATATTATTAGACAGGCTGAGCTTCCAGTGAACGCCCAGGTACAGCCAGGCTGAGCTTCCAGTGAACATACCAGTGAACACCCAGGTATAGCTAAGCTGAGCTTCCAGTGAACATACCAGTGAACACCCAGGTACAGCTAAGCTGAGCTTCCAGTGAACGCCCAGGTACAGCTAGGCTGAGCCTCCAGTGAACGCCCAGGTACAGCTTGGCTGAGCCTCCAGTGAACGCCCAGGTACAAGCCAGGCTGAGCTTCCAGTGAACATACCAGTGAACTCCCAGGTACAAGCTAGGCTGAGCTTCCAGTGAACGCCCAGGTACAGCATAAGCAGCAATGGAGCAAGAGCTGCACATCATCCCCTAACAAAACAAGAGTCTAATAAGACTATACTACATGTTTACTCAGATGTACAGAACTATAAAATTAGAATTTAAAAGATGTTGGATGTGTAGCAGACTACTGAAAGAGCACCCTCCTCTTGACTTCCATAACAAAATCATTTAGAGACTGCAATCGGCTTCAAGGTCTCCCATGAGCCTCTGCAGATGTTTTGTTTGACGACACTGACGGCTGTCCATGGGTATTGTTGAATGTACTGGTGTTTAACATAGTAACTGTTTTGCTGTCTGTCTGCTTAGTGCCCCATCTATATCCTCGAAATCTTTTTTGTTCAGCTTTTCAAGTAATTCAAGGTCAATAACACACAGTTAAATATGTATGGTTGAGTGTGAGGCAACCTGTGTGTCGCCTTTTTTAATCACGGTCTCCCGTTACATTGTCAGTAGTCTTCATTGACCTGCGGCAACACTTTTAACTTTAGAGTTTAGTTATAAAGTGACATCGCATGAATACGACAGGGATCTGTTCAGTATCCCATGTTTTTTTTTTTATTTGACTGAACGGGGCCGCAGCATTTAACAGCACATACGTAAGCACAGTCATAAATTGCGCTGATGCCGCTTACACAACGCCAAGGCGACTCCTTACTCCAAGAAGCGGATAGGGGGATGTTATAAACAAAACATTTCCCCCATAAATTCAGGCGGAGACAATTTGGATAAAAAAGGCTCATCGCCTGCATAAACCTCTGTCGTGTTTTTCAAATCCAGTGGCGCAGGAATTAAATTCACGTCGCATGTGTTTATGCCTGAGAATGAATTAGTTGGAGAAATATTAAATCTATTTTGACTTATTAAAGTGTTTCATGTTGTGTGTTTTAATAATGCTAATTGACATGGCAGTATATCTTCCACAGTTCAAACACAGTATTGGTGTAAATCTTCTCAGTGAAGTTATAATTTCAGTCAAGATTCTTAATTTTCACAGCAATACGTATGTGTTATATGCGTAATTAAGCTTCGAGGGAGCTCTGGAAGGTCTCGTTACAAACCTATCAGGGCTGCTGTAAATGCTGCTAAGAATATTTTTGGTGTTGAAATTGCACCAGGCACAAGACAATGTGTTAGATTGGCTTCAGAGGTGGAATATGAACGTCAGATGTCACGCTGCACATTCTGCTGACTTTAACAAGCTCTGACTTGCTGAAAATGGAGTCGGGCAGAGAGTTTTGTGGAGGGTGATTATGAGTGGGGTTTCCCAGTGTCGATGACAGGGGGAACCAGTAAAATGGAGAAAATGGAATGGAGTTCCAGCCTGGGAAAAGTCTGAAAGCCTCCAGAGCGACTTTACCTGAGACTCAGCAAGGCAGGCAAAACAAGTACCCACAGTTGAGGCTGGGGGGCAATTAGTGAAATCTCCTGTCTACTTTCTTTTCACCTTATTGTGAACAGCGGAAGGAGTTAGCTAGCAAAATAGTCCCAAACCTCGTTGCTCATCATTATGCTGAATCGCTCTAATAATATCTTAAAATACAAAGAATTAGTTGTTATTTTGTTGCCTGTTTGTTTCAAACCTTCTGATTCAAATTTTTTGGTTTTACTTCACTGCTTAAAAAAGGAGCGATAGAAACATTTCTCTCTTAAACAGACATGTTGGATAAGACTTGCGTAAGTTACATCTATGAAGTATTCAAATGGTGTTGAAAATAGGCACTGATGTCATGCTGTATTGACAAAAACATGAATGTGTATATCCAGCGACAGGCACTGGCTGCAGGTGGCTTTGGGAAGCGGGTTTTCCTTGGAGTTTTGCTTGGTACAAATGAATCTGAAGCATTTTCTCATATTCATTCATGAACATCTAAGGATGCTTCAAGTCTCTCAGACACTGCTGGTACCTGTAAAGAAGGATGCAGCATTTTGGGGTTTGAGGGTGACATAACCAAACTGTTTTTGGACAGTGCGTCACATACTGTGTTTGAAAGCTTCTCTTTTAGGTTGTGCGTCCAGATAAGAACCCAGAGACTCCAGGATCTGCCTCAGGGAGCCGCAGACATTGGAAATAGCAACTGAATGGGGTTGGAGTTATGGGGGTAATTGTCCATCTTGTATAATGGCATGTAAGGTTTCAGGTAACTAACTCTCTGTGAGACCCTTCATAAGCTATACATGGACACTCATTAATAATTATGTAAATAGCCAAAGAGATACATTCACTGACTCTGTATTAAAATGTTATAACTTTAGAATGACATTACATAAGTATTCATAAATAACATCCTCTATAGGGGCATGCACTTAAAGTGCTACTGTGTTTAGACTTACCCATAATCCCCATGCGGCCAATCACCATCCCTTCTACCAATCCACGTTAATGTACGTAGTCTAAACCATTATTAAACCAACATGCAGCAAAATTATGAGACCACTAGATATTTTTTTTAATCTGCATTCTTAAATCCTGGTTTAAACCTGGTTCTACTGGCAGATGGCTACTTGGTTCCAGGCTCAAAGCTTCTAAAACCACAAGAAGAAGGTGAAGCAGGAGGCACTGGGAACGACCAGAAACCAGCCAGGTAAAGGGTGGAAGCGACATTCTAATGCCAGAGAGGACCATCATCAGTTTCTCATAAATCATAGGATGACATCATTTGACCTTCAAAAGGAACGGGAAACATTAAGTGCAGGTGTGAGGTGCACTGCTAGGACAGTGTGTATCAGGCTGATAGAAGCAGGACTGAGGTCCCATAAAGCAAGGAAGAAGCTCTTCATTAATGAGAAGCAGAGCCAAGCTACAGTTTAAAAAAATGCATATATTTTACACACACGTCCATAAATTGAGAAATGAGTGAAACTAAAACATTTGCTGTGGTCTCTTAATTTTTTCCAGATCTGTGTATCTGCTGTACACATACCTTTAGCACACCAATCTGCAGTGACAGCCCTTTGAAGACCCACTCTCTGGTTCCAGGACACTAGCTGTAGAGAAGCTCCACCTCAAACGTCCAGGCGATTAGTCAAAGGGGCTGGATGGGGAGCCGTGTGGAGGTGGAACAGGCAGCAGCGTGGCCATTTAAGGAAGCCATCTAGTCTGGAATAGGGAATAAAAAAAGGTTCTGGATCTACCTCTGGATCTACCTCTGGATCTACCTCTGAGGTCTTTGATCAGACCAAGTTCCTGGGGTCTGAATGTAATAGAAGTTCCTGGATCCTGAAAAAAAGCCCTGGTTCCAGAAAAAAAGTTTCTGCGGTGGGAAAAAAGTGCCTATAATCTCTGTAACATGTCAGGGGTCTGCCCTGGGGCCCCTTCCCAGTGGGTCACGCCTTGGGGCCCCTTCCCAGCGGGTCACGCCTTGGGGCCCCTTCCCAGCGGGTCACGCCTTGGGGCCCCTTCCCAGTGGGACATGCCTAGAACAGCCCCATTGGGAGCCAACCAGATAGCATCTTTATAAATTGCCAAAATGTAAAGGATATAAAATCCTAATTCCTCACTCTGCCACTAAGCTTGGAAACTCATTTTGGCCACTTGCATTTGTGACTTTGTTCTTTCAGTCATTACTCACAGCTCATGGCCGACAGGGATGTGGACTGAGCAGTAAACCAAAGGCCTCGGTCTAAAGGTGGCCATACACTTCAAACACCCAGACAAAATGAAATCAAGCACATCGGCGACAGCAATCTTTCACATACTTAAGATGGGGCTGTCGTCTTGTTTGTTCTGTGCCACGCCACAACCTTAGAGGGCACAGATTGTTTTGATGTAGCAGACCCACATACAGAGCACAAACGAACATATTGTGGAGTGTTCCGGAGTCATTTTTATAAAGGTGATAACAGCTCATTGTTTGGTTTAATACTAGCAGCGGCACAAACAGGGAAGCCAATATTTTAAATTACATTCGCAGTTAACAAAAAATAACCACTCTATTACAAACATTACATGGTTACTAGATTTACATCAACAGAAATGCACAAATACACTGTACAATATTTACAGTGCAGAGCGGTGCAAAGCATGCTGGTACCTGCATAATTAGTCCTGCTGACCAATCCTGTGGCATCACATTTATGTCAGCCAATCATGGGCAGTGAGTGGATGGCTCAGAACAAATTAAAAAGTTTGGCTTGAGGATCCTGCACAGACTGAGTGCCGCATCATACGACGTCATATTGCCATAACAACATTGATTCCATCGACTTCTCTGAAGTATACGGGCATCTTACGCCACTTCCCCACCGTGGACTAGCTCAGTGTCCACGAAACAGCAACCACCAAATCAATCCACTCTGCATGTGAGGTTAAATACAACTGAAACCCAAAACGCAGCATGAAAACCATCAACGCCAGGGACCCCAGAAAACATTATTTTATTATTTAGAATCACAGGAAAAAAATTATAGTTTACTTGTACATAAAAAGGACAATCACCTAGGAGAGTATAACAACAATTTTTACCTTGCGAGAACAGTGCTATTTAATTTACAAACATATTTTGCCCCACTCTGAATATATTCCACAAGTGGATAACTAGGTCAGTTAATGGGGGTGTTTCTATCACCATAATGGAACTGTTTTTGCCAAAAAGAAAATAAAGTTTTTCAAATGGCTTATTAGGATTCTCAGGGTATTCTTTGTAGAGAAATGGCTCAAACAGCAGGCCTCTGTCACGCGAGTGAATCAGGATGCATAAAAGTGCCATTGAGTTCTCCCCTATTAGCACTCTGATAGCACAACCCCACGTCCAGGCAGCCTGTCAGCACCACCTTCATTGATTTCACTGAGGCCATCTTGTCCAAAGTACAAGATGTTAAAACAGTCATTGAGTCGCACTTGCAAGGTGCTCAGGCCTGGATGGACTCACGGTGACCTTCTGAGACCAGCCCACACCTAGTGAGGACACACGAGGCACATCACTTAAATAAGGTCTTACCAGCTTAAACCACAGAAGGCTTGAGTATCAATGGACTGCTGCTTTGGCACTAAGATTAAGAGTAAAACTATAAATATAGTTAAATCTGAAAAGAAAAGCAGTCAACTCTTTCCAATGGGTTAGACTTTGTTTTTTAACTTACAATAATAATAATAATAATAAGCTGACAGATTTGTCCAATACAACATTCCATTTTACCCATTTATACAGCTGAACTTTTTCCTGGAGTAAACTGGGTTAAGTACATCGCTCAAGGGTACAACAGTCAGCCCCACCTGCAGTGTCCCGGTTACCAGGATGTGTCTGTGTCCTTGACCGCCATGTGGCACCACAGCTCTGCCCGCCCCTCCCCACCCCGCCGTGTCTCTGTCACCACGCCTTGTCGCCGTCGCTGCTGCGCGTGCTGGCCCCCGCCCCGCCCCGCCCCGCCCCGCCGCGTCTCCGTCACCACGCCTCGTCGCCTCCACCGTCGCTGCTGCGTGTGCTGGCCC
>JAODUD010000134.1:7381525-7394640 GCA_026784285.1 Stomatorhinus walkeri
TCTGTCTAACTTTGACAGGGCATATAAAAGACATGAAAAGAGCAATGAACATGTGAGTGCATGTGCAAGATTAAGTTCAGGTCAGAACTTCAAGTCCTGTATTCAGATCAGGACTTGCAGGGTAACAGGGGAAAGCTGTGTGATTACATGGTGTTCCTTCAAGACATGGAGTTGGACAGTGCAATGCCTCAGCTTTACAAACTGTTCTCATTAGTGGCAACAATTGAAGCTACATCTGCAGGTGTAGAAAGGAGCTTCTCCTGTTTAAAGCGGCTCGAGTCCTACACCCGAAACACAATGGGCCAAGGCTGTTTAAGCAGCCTAGCTCTGCTGGCCATTGAGAGGACACTGGTCAAGTCACTGGAAAAGACGCCTAGTTGGTATGACAGGGTCACAGACCATTTTCTTGAAAAGGAACGTAGGGCAGAATTTACTTTTAAATAAATAGACAATTTTATGATGTAGGCCGAAAGTGAGCTTCCCCTATTTGACAGACCAGTAGCCGCCACTGGTTTGATCCAATATTATATTCATTGCCATACAGTCACATGACCTTTCACCACGTGCAGATTCATCTAATTTCCAGCACTGTCTGGGTGCTTAACTTTTTTTGTCAGTGTTTTTGTTGTTGGCAGTCTGGATAGTGGTTCTTGTAAAGAGTACTAAACACAATACAATAATACTGCAAATTTTAAATCTAATTGTATTACTATGTGTAATTATAGTAATACAATTATTTGCCAAAAATTACACATAGATAGCTTTGAATAGCGTCCACGCCCTCGATATCATGGAAAGATGTATGAACACAAGGACGGTAATGGCCGGAGGCGTGGTTACAAGCTGTTTACAGTCCCTTTAGCTGGCCTGGGATCAGCGTCTCCCTTCCAGTCAAAACTTGGGCCATTGTGAACTGAACGATCGAACAGGTCCCAGGTCAGTATCTAAAAGTAGTCACTGCAATAAGCACGTATCGTCTCGTTTTTAAGACCTTCGGACGCAGGCAAGACCAACTTCTAGTTACGTAACTTTACCGAATCACACTTTCTGAAATAGAAAAAAATACCTATATAAAATAATATTACCCGTCTATTTACATTTTATTTCCTTTGCTGTCGTTTGTTCATTCGTCTACCTTGTGTGTGGCTTCTGAATTAATAAAGTGACCTTAATTGTTACTTTGTTACCGTAACGCTGCAGTCGCGCTGATGCTTATAACAACAGCAACGCATCACGTGTGTCAGAAACGCCCGCCTTTGAAAGTACGCTTTACAGCAGCCTTCGGCGTTAACTTGTCGTCCGGTTTATTTTATCAGCATTAGCGCCGTATACAGCTTGCCATGGGTCCTCTCTCTCTCATAGGGGGCCGATCTTTTCTCCGCCAGATGCTGTCAGGCCTGCCGATGCATAGTCGGGATTACTCCCTTAGCATTTCCGCGGATTTGCTGCGGACGCGGGCGTTTATCGATGGTCGCTGGGTGTCCGCCGCTTCCTCCTTCCCAGTTCTGGACCCGGCGACGGGCAGGGAGATCGCCAGCGTGTCTAACTGCGGACCCCGGGAGGCCGAAGCCGCTGTCCGTGCAGCTTACGCGGCTTTCCAGGAGTGGAAGCGGCGCACAGCGAAGGTGATTTGCCTATGGGGGTGTGTGGATATCTGCAAAATGCTTTATGCGATTTTATTTTTAGTATGCACATTGCAAAACGTTGCAAAAATACACTGCAGAAACGTTATAACGTATGATTTTAGCGCTCTGGTGAGCTTCGGGTCTGCCGAAGAAGGGACGTACGCCGAGGGTAAAGCGAAAGCAAACTAGTCTCGGCATGGGATCGATTTGTCAGCTATTATACATCGCACAATGTATCAGCTACAGTTTCTATTATCATTAAAAACGCCAAAATACCTTTGTATAACAATATTAATATTGCGATTCGTAACAAACGCCGTGCGTGTGTTTCACACGTTAAGCTGATTCAGAGGTATGAATGATGTTCTTCGCAAACAAATAATTCGCAGAATCTAGTTCAGAGTCCGCAGTTAGGACCGAAACTGTGAAATTTATTCATTTTGTGGTGTAAGAGAACATGGTAATTAATAGCGTTCACTTTAGGCTACCTTCCTGTAAATAAGAAATGTAGAAGAATATAAAATTAATTTGCTTAGTTGGTAGATGCTATGTCTACATCGTAGTGTAATAATTTAACCTGACTTGTTTTTTTAAAACGTGTAAATGACAGCAGGTGATATGTTATATCTGAATGTTTTTGTTTTTGTCATTTCTATTAACTATTCGTCCATAATATTGGGCAGTCAGTCACCATACATTTGAGGACCACACACTACAGGGTTACCTGCCGCACAGGGGTAATGTCTCAGTACTCTGGAGTCATATATTTTCGTGCAGGTAAATTAACTAATTTCATGTAATTATATTGGCCTGAATGGACAAAACTTTTAAAGCGTCTGAATTTGTAATGCTATGTACTGTACTTAATTACATTGATATTGAGCTAAATTACATTACATAGCTCAACTTGTACAAGAAATCTCCAGCAGCAGGGTGGGGATCCATCCCTGTGGACGGCCATGGCGATGGCTGTCTGGCTCTCTGGCACGCAAACTCCTGAAGTCCTACTGATTCCCTGCAGATTTGCCCTGCTGCAGATTTCTTCTCGTTGGTTGTTTAAAATTGTCGATATCTAAACCTTTGCCTGCTTTGAGTCTACAGGAGCGAAGCCTTCTCCTGAGGAAATGGTACGAGCTGCTAACGCAGCACAAAGAGGACCTTGCTAAACTGATCACTGCTGAATGTGTAAGTAGTGTTATATTAAGTGTCAAAACGCGTAGTGTTTTGACGTTGAGGGCCAAGGTGAACGTCCTCAGCAGGACGTGGTGGTCCGGACACCAAACCAGGAAGTATAGATTACTTCCTGGGTGAGAGACCATATTACACGAAGCATAAACACTAATCACACTCAGCCTTCAAGAATATTTGGGGTCACTTTAGTGCCCCGTCAACACAACCCAGGCTAAACCAGTCTCATCCACAGTCAGCGCACAAACGCTGACACCAATGTAGGGGTTGTCGACATGGCCAAAATGTTACCACAATATTATTTGTTAGAATCCACATTATAGATCACAATTTTTTTTTTACTATTTGTACACAAATTGAAGTATATTGCTCCATATCAGATTTTGTAAATACAACCCATTTTCACGCAATTAAATTGGAAACACTTTTCTAGAACCAGTTCTGGTCACCTATACCAGCATCGGGAATCGGGCTGATATTGCGCTCATGCATACACTCGTACTTGTAAAAATTGTCCAATGCCAACGATCGATACCCATTAATTGCAACATTATGTTAAAACTGAAGGCCATCGGCGTTTTGTCAGACTGTAAGGTCTGTTCCGCTAAAGTGTCAAGCGGGGGAGGGACAGCAACCCCTTAACACAAGCAGTTTGATCACACATTCAACGACATTCTGTTTTTTTAGTACTGTTGCGGCCTTTGACCTGGCGGGCATTGTGTGATAGGCGCTTGACACTTTGTTCTGTCCTTATAATAGTGTTAATGTTCTGTCCTCACTGCTCGACCGACCACAGTTAAGCAGACAGAAAGTCGTAGATAAGTGACAGGTGTGGTGTCCTTTTTTACTGTGACGTTCCCTTCGAATATCTACAGAGTGAAGAAAAGCAAAAAGAGGAAAAATGTACTTTCTCTAACAGAAGAGAAACATTACGTTTGTATGTAAACGTTACTAAACGAAGCACGCAGAAGCTAATACAACCATAATATTACCGGATAATAAACACAGAAATGATATTTCACATATAATTTACACAAATACAACTTCTTGCTTTCCCATGAATACCATAAGATAAGTAACAGGAATAGTAAAGAACATACATCTGAAATAATATATATATACATAGCCACCAAGCAGATATATCTCCAACACAAACCAGTGTTAAATACAATTCACTAAAACAGTTACTTTGCACAAATTGTCATCCATAATACTTTTAGAACATATTAATAATCAAAGTACTCGCCGGCAATGCTTTCTGAGGAAGAACAAAGAAAGATAGATGTAAATTAGGTCTAGAGAGATCTGACTTCTATCTCTGATGGCTAAAGCTAAACATGTGGCATGTAGTTCCTATTTCCTGTCTATTACGCACAAAACTGAATATACAAAAAATAACAGCACCCCCTGCGGGCGAGAATCATTCTCTGCCAGCACAGTTAAGTAGCACTGTACTAGGATTCTTCTAATTAACTCTGAAGCTCGTGGGTATTATAACTGTTCACTATAAATTGTGATCATATCACCCACCCCTGCTCCAACGGTGAAGTAATGTGGACATCAAGTCTGCATATAAGCAATATAAAGTCTAACAGAGCTCACACACGGACACAGTGTAAGGTAAAGCCCTGTTTAATAGTATGGAAGGTCATAATGTCACCCATCACCAATACAAAAGTCAGACTGGAGAACTTCGTCTGTTCCAGGGTAAACCCATGAAGGAGTCCCTGGGAGAGGTCGCCTACTCGGCCTCCTTCCTGGAGTGGTTCTCTGAGGAGGCCCGTCGTGTGTACGGCGACATCGTCCCTTCTCCAGCCAAGGACCGGAAGATACTGCTGCTGAAGCAGCCAGTGGGCGTGGCCTCCATCATCACCCCGGTGTGTGTGGCCGTCAGCCAACTGGCGGAAGGAGGCTTTGAATGAAGCAGCATGTGATGTCATCATTCATGATGCTCATTGAGGATAAGAGTGCTGATTGGCGGGGACATGATTCTGAGAAGCACGTGTTAGCCCAACCCCCAAACCACATGGGCAATGCATTCAGGGAAAATGGCATCCAGTGCCAGATCTGTGTAGTTTGCAGTGTGCAGTGCAGTTTAACGGCTGTACCTTCCCTGCTCCGGATTCGTCTCCTGTTTAGGCGACGCTGCAGAACCCGCTGCAGCCGCAGCCTCGCCTCACAAAATGTGTGACGTTTCTCCCTTAACTCTCCCTGCAGTGGAACTTCCCCAGCGCCATGATCACCAGGAAGGTGGGCGCGGCCCTGGCTGCCGGCTGCACCGTGGTGGTGAAGCCGGCCGAGGACACGCCCCTCTCTGCCCTCGCTCTTGCCGAGGTCTGGCTCTCCTCTTTCATGCTGCATGGTGTGACATTGACTGGGTGCAGTGGAGGGTTTGGGTTGACACCTCCTGTCTTTAACAGCTGGCTGCACAGGCTGGGGTCCCGGCCGGAGTGTTCAACGTGGTTCCCTGTTCCAGGGATCGTACCCCAGCTGTTGGAGAGATCCTCTGCACAGACCCCTTGGTGGCCAAAGTCTCCTTCACTGGCTCCACTGCCACTGGAAAGGTATAGACTAAATCCTGCAGGCTCAGATTCTAGGACCAGGTGCTCCGTTAGGTGATGGGCTCACAATTTAAATATCTACAAGAAATCTAACTTTCAGTCAAAATAATAACCATTTGCATGGTCTTTTTATTCCTTAATCCTGCACTGTTAAGAGGCAGCAAACTTCACGGCTCTGTGGTCCTCCACCCTGTAGATCCTTCTGAAGCACGCTGCTGACACCATAAAGAAGGTCTCCATGGAGCTCGGCGGCCACGCCCCTTTCATCGTCTTTGACAGTGCTGACTTGGACAAGGCCGTGGCTGGTGCAATGGCCTCCAAGTTCAGGAACTCTGGTCAGGTACGAACATCCAGGGTGTGGGTGTGGGGGGGGGGGGGGAGAGGCCCCACCATGGCAACAGGTAGCATTGTGTTAAGGATTGGACTTGTAGCCTGTTTGTCTCTGGGTCGAGTCCCATGCAAGGATCTATATCCATTTTTGAAATTCTTGCTTATCAGATTTGTGGTTGAAAGGTGGTAATTTTCCCGATCTTCTCTCCAAGACGTGCGTCTGCTCAAACCGCTTCCTAGTGCAGAGCGGGATCCACGACCGCTTCCTGGAGCGGCTGGGCAAGGCCATGGACTCAGAGCTGCGGGTGGGTCATGGATCTGAGCCCAGCACCACGCAGGGGCCCCTCATCAACGTCCGCGCTGTGGAAAAGGTATGCTGTTCACTCTGTTTCTGCTTAATCTGGTTCAGGTGTCCAGGCCGTCGTGGTTTAGTAGGATACGGTCAGTCAGGAGAGAACTTCACTTCGTACAAACTTGTCCTAGTAGTGCACTTCACAGCACTTAATGTTTCCCGTTCCTTTTGAAGGTCATTTGATATCATGCTACTATTCTTGAGAAACTGTCGGATAAGTTGATAGTCATCTCTGACATTAGAAAGTCACGTCTTAAACCAGGATTTCAAAATACAGATTATTTTAAATATGGAGAGGTCTCTTAATTTTTTCCAGAGCTGTACTGTGTCTAAGGCTTCGCATGTCCCAGGTGGAGCACCAGATCGCTGATGCAGTGGCTCAAGGTGCGACTGTTCTCCGGGGGGGTCGGAGGCTTGAGGGCTCCTTCATGCAGCCCACGCTCCTCGCCAACGTCACCACTGACATGCTCTGCACCCGGGAAGAGACCTTTGGGCCCCTGGTCCCCGTCCTCAAGTGAGTCCTAAGAAAACATTGTGGGGGGGGTGACTGGGGGGGAAGTATACCCCCCCCCCAGAACACACTAGCACAACTGGGTGACGGGTGACATGCAGCCCAATCTTAGAGCTCAATTTCACCATCTAGCTTTGGTATCGATTTTAACTATCAGGCAAAACCTTGCTGACGAACCAGCGATGTCCAAACGCGCCGTGAACTCCGCCCCGACAGGCAGATACTGACTCAGACACTTTCTGAGGGACAGAAATGGGCTTGGTGTGCTGCAGGCTTATGGCATGCTGTGCTTGGATGGACGCGTGCCACAAGGCGCACAGACATGTGTCAGGTAGTGGAAACAAAATGGGCACGCTGCTTCATGAACTTTATTTCTGGTCTCCAGGTTTGACAAGGAGGAGGAAGCTCTGGTCATCGCTAACGCCTCCCAAGTGGGTCTGGCAGGTGAGCTGACGACCGTCTCGGGTCACACCTGCCGTGACTCGTCCAAAGTTAGTCACTGGCCTGAGAAAATCAACACAAGTCTGTCTGAGGCTTTTTTTTGGTCAGATCCACCAATTAGGTAACTCAGATCTTCCCTCCACCCCTGCCACACCTCCCCGACAGGGTACTTCTTCTCCAGGGACATCGATCAGATCTGGCGTGTGGCCGAGCAGCTGGAGGTTGGCATGGTGGGGGTGAACGAGGGCCTGCTCTCCACACCCGAGGCCGCCTTCGGGGGGGTCAAGCAGTCTGGTCTGGGCCGGGAGGGCTCCAAGTATGGCATCGAGGACTACCTGGATGTCAAATACATGTGCTTTGGGGGCCTGACTCCGTGAACAGCTGTGTGAAGATGGGACGCTGGGGGTGGAAGTCAGTGTGTAGGTTTAACTGGTGATGTAGCTATACTGGAATTTATCAGTCTGTTGAAGCGGCTTGTTTATGATGTGGAGATGAACTGAATCTGAAAGGAGTCTTGTAAATATTTATAGATCTTAATCTTACGACAGGTTGGTGCAGAATTCAGCAGTGCCCCGTGGTGCAGAAAGATTAAGGGCATGCCATGTAGTAGTCATTTCTAAGTATTCACTGCTCTTAATATTAGAGGTTAGACTTTGTGACACCCATTCGAAGCTGAAACTGATGGCACTTAGTCTTTAATTTTTTTTGGCCATTTCAATTTAGTTAACTGGATGTTATTGACCAGCCATGGATATTCACATGGTGAATGCCAGTTAATTATGGCTCCTTTATTAATTGTCTCCTTTAGGGTCAGATTATTATTGATTACTGGTACATAGAGATTAGATTATATTTTCATAAATGTTTTTAGATATGTCATGTCTTTTTCTTGTCAGTTCTGTGTCTTTTTGAAAGTCCTAACAAGAGTGTAACTGTGACGTTTTCAATGCAGCTGAGCTGATTCATTTAGCCGAAATGAAATCCGTCCATTGCGACCTTGACCTGAACCATGTCTTGTTCTCTGTAAGCACACAGATGTCCTGCCAAATGCTGTGATGTGTCACTTTACTTTGGTGGTGATTGGTTGGTTGTGTCTGCATGAACACATCTATTTCCAAATGAATGTGAACAACACCAATTTACCCTTTTTGCTGACAGGCAGCAGGTATGCTTTAATTACACAAATTAAACATCAGTATGCTTTAATTTGAGGAAAAACTAAATATCTGGGGGCAGGTTTACAGGTTTTCACCTCCAATCGCACAAACAACAAACATGACACACCACAGTCTAGACTAGTGAAGTGGAATTCCCAGTGTGATCCCATCTACTGCCATTCAGCTTTGCAAAGACTTGTCAGTTAGTGGGGCTTTTCTCCTTGTAATGTACCTATTTCACTGTGTATTACCCTTTTGGTGGTAAACATTCTAGTGCTCATCTGGTTACAGTAATTCCTAAGTTCCACACACGTCAGTCAGTGCTGCTGTGTGGATTTAGGTCCTTGGCTGTTGTTGCGCATGAGCCCCATTACTTGTGGCTGTACTCCACTCTCAGCATTAAGGCTGCCCCCTTGTGGTTCTGCTGTGCAATTCACAGAACAAACATGGCTGTATGTACAATGTCCTGGAAGGTGTGTAGAACCCTCAGGATGGGAGGTCTGCATACAACCATATCAAAGAGACGATTATAACAATATTAGAAGTGCAAAAAAATAGCCCTACAATAATGTAAGTCTGAGTCATTCACGTCTGCAAACATCAGTACAGGTCCTGAACACAGCATATTAAAAATCAAGGATTTGTTGGCTTCTGCACAGTCTGTAAACACAAACTGCAAATGAAAGGATTGTACAGAGTGACTGGAAGGAACCACACACATTAAAATCACAAAATAAATAATCATAGTCATTAAAAGCATAAAAATGGTAAGGACCAACCCTAATTACACCTACATTCACTGGTCACCGTTCCCTGGGCATTATGGGACACTTCCTGTTTCCTGGGCTTGTGTCCATCATAATCCAGCAGTATTAGTGCAGGCCTTCCTGCCAATGACCCCCCAGTGCTGAGGACTGGAAGCCTGCTAACCCTCAGCTGTCCACGGTCCGTGCGTTGAAGGCCCCCCCGTTCCTGGGGGCACCGTTATGCTGGTTCTTACTCCTGTCCTGCCTCTCACGGGAGAAGATGGTGTCCTGATCGCTGTCAAACTCTGACTCGGACATCATGAGGCTGGAATTATGCTCCGTGCTCCTGTGCTTGATGTCTGTTACCGGGAAACATGATGAATACAAGTCGCACTGTGAGTATTAATACATATGAGAGTGAGTATTAATACATATGAGAGCATCAGGCCTGCGACATACAGCTAGGAGAAATTTATCATCCATTTTTATAAAATAAAAAAAAAAAAAACGAATTGATGGTGAAGCAGCAGCGATACGAAAACAGCCTGTTGTGCTCTTGGTGCCTTCTGGGGCTGTTCCGTTAAGGTCGCTCAACAAACCTGCACTTCAGTCAATTAACCTGCCAGAATTAGCGTTCGTTCCCACTTAAACCTCAAGCCGTAATGTGATGACAAATCAGCTGCGCCTTGCTGACGTCAACTCAAGCCAAGCTTCTTAAAGCCACCATTGGGTATGACCACTGGCCACTTAAACAGCCCTGAGCAAATTATCATCGCTGACGTCACAAAAAGAAGGTGACGCGAGGGGAGCTTTCTGTCACGCTGCTCAGGCAGCTAGATAGCAGATTACGGTAACTAAATTTGCTGGCCGATGCTTGGCTGGTATTACGGTAACTAAATTTGCTGGCCGATGCTTGGCTGGTATTACGGTAATTAAATTTGCTGGCCAGGGCTAGAGAGTGCCGGTAAAATTTGGGGTGAGGCTGCAGCATTAAAACTTTCTGCCGGCTAATTTCACCACCATTGAATAGCGGAACGGCAGATTTCCGGGACCTTCCAGGAAAGGGGGACTGTCTGATATAAGGATTACAGGAATGTCATCACAAAAAAGGAAACGTCACCACTGTCAAGGAGGCTAATAATGTGGCAAAATAACACTGGCAGATTAAACACGCAATGTTTCTGTGGCCCAACTGCTACTGCTGGTCTGAACTCAATCCCCCTCAGTCCTCACAGAATTCAGTCCTGTATTTAACGCAGGGACACCATGACATAGGCTTTTCAGTGAGGGCTGTATTAAGAGAACAGTATTCAGTCATGTTAAATAGATACTAACATTAATTTGTTAATAGACATTCGTGACTGGTCTGGGGGGAGGCGGTGGCTTGTGAGGGGTTGCCCCCCCCAGGATGTGGTGTCCAGGGCACATGCCTGAATGCCCGTATTGTTAATCTGGACCTGCCATTTCTGCTGGAAAAAGGGCCCTCTTTGATATATCCATTAAATTATCTATTTCAGTTCAGTTGCCTACTAAGAAACATTTTGTTTTTTAAAATCTTTTCAGGCCTTTTGCTTAGTGACCTTCATACTACACCCACCAGTACTGCTGCTTTACAATAAACCATAGGGCCTTTTGCACGTTTTAAATTCAACGATCCACCGTTTTACAGACCACAGCAGCCCTGACAGATGAAAGCAGCCTTTTGCCCCCTCTGCACCCAAACAAACCTCTTCTGCAAACTCTGAAATGACTCACTGTATTTTGGCCGCAGTTCCATCCGCTCCTGCTCATCCATGTTGTCCAGAATCGTATATTTGGTTTTCTTCCTCACTTTCGTCCGCTTCCTCCTGTAAGCGTGACATTCAGGACAGCCCCATTCCTGCATGGTGCAGAGCCCAAGGGGGGACGGGAAGGGGAACGGGCAGGTACCTTTTGCAGCAGCAGATGCAGGCCCAGCTGGCTGACAGGATGGAGACGAAGGCCACGAAGAAGCTCCCGACCACACACAGCAGACTCCAGTCTGCGGCAGAGAGCGCAAGATTATCCCACAAGTCACTATTCGATGAGCGTAAGGATACATCTACGGCTAAATGAAGATATAGATGAAGAGGCAATGGGGATTAGGAGACAGGATTACAGGATAACATTACAGGATTACAGGAGACAGGCCCGTATCTGCTCACTGCCAGGCTCTCAAAGAATAAAGACAGCGCTCACCGCAATTGCTTTCCCTGTCCTGTAGGAGGCGACGGATGGGATTCTCCATCCAGAATGGCTCACAGACACAGCGCTTGGTGATGGGGTGACAGCGGCCGTGGTCTGAACACCGTAACAAACACACTGCACCATGGGAAAGCCGGACAGCGCTCATGTTAGCACACAAGTGTACACCACACGTAGCCATGCTCCGCTTCATGACGAGGATACGCTCTGTGAAGTACACCATTTGGCAATTTCATCACTGTGCGAACATCACAGAATGCACCTGCACAAACCTGGATGGTATAGCTTACTACACATTAGTAAGTAACAATAAAGTATAGTACAGTAAGCAAAAATTATTATTATGTTATTGGTTAATGTATTAACATCAAGTATTATGCACTGTACAGAATTCTATGTGCCACTCGTTTATATGACTAGCAGATGTTTACACCAGCATTACCACAGACACGCGAGTAAGGCATTGTGCTACGACGTTATGATGGCTGCACAATTTTTCAGCTCAATTATAATATTCTGTGCCCATAGTCGTCTGAACATCATTATGTGCCACATGACTGTAATTCCCACAGTCAGCATTTCTGAAGTTCACCTGAACTTAATCTGACATTCCATTAATGTCCATTGCTGACTAACAGGTATCAAATGAGTTAGTGGGGACGAGTCTCGGGTGTCACTCACTGCTGGTGTCCACGCGCAGCACCCTGAATGGCAGCAAATGTGTCTTGTCCCCATGCAGCAGCACACGCAGACGCCGGGCCAGCTGGGGGCCGGGGAGGGGCTCGCCCCGGGCTTGTGCTGAGAGCCGGAGTACGGTGCTGCGGCGAGCAGGACAGGAGAGGAGAGGAGAGGGATGTCGAGCAGGAGCTGCCATAGTAGGAGATCCTCATGTGCACCGACATTGGGAGGTGGGTGCATACCTGACCTCTGACCCCGCAGACAGGCTGCGCACAGTCACGTTGGCGTCCGGCATGTGCAGCAGCTCTGCCAGCTGGCCCACCAGTGTGTCCATCTGTTGTTGGCTCACCTGGGACACAGTCGCCTGCAGCTCCAGCTCCACCTCGGCCTGCCGTAGGGGGTCTGCGCACAAGGGCCCACATCCCATCACATCACATCGCCCAGGATTACATCATGACACACTCTGTCACACCAGATTACATCATCAGACTACAATGCACCAAACATCACATACCACACACACACACTTGTATTTACATCTTATTGGGGACCTTCCATTCATTTCTTGGGAAAAACCTAATCCCAACAATGACAACCTTAACCCTTAGTAACCAAACAAAATGCAAGAGTTTGATTGCTGTCACAGATTTTTATAAAACTGAGTTTCCCCTTGTGGGGACCAAAAAGGTGGTCCCCAAAATGCAATATATACATATCCTTCCCCCACACACATAGTTTCCCATGACATCACACCACTCAGTATTACATAATCAAACATCCCGTCACATCAAGTTTACATGAGATTACAATGCACCAAACATACATCTCATGTCAAATCACAAATATATGGATCACACACACAGACACGCACATACACACACATACACGCACACAGCTGTTTAGCTGGGGGCTCCTACCAGGAAGCACCTCCACGGTAGCAGTGGCTGCGCTAAGTTGTCCCTGAGGGTTGCTGACACGTAGCTGAAAGAGGTAGATTCCCTCCACCAAGTTGGCCAGGTGCAGGGAGTCCCAGCGCTCTGAGCCGTACAGGACGTCCTGGGGGCCACAGTGTGTTACCAGTGTGTGCAGGGAGTGCCAGCGCTGTGAGCCGTACAGGACGTCCTGGGGGCCACAGTGTGTTACCAGTGTGTGCAGGGAGTGCCAGCGCTCTGCGCCGTACAGGACGTCCTGGGGGCCACAGTGTGTTACCAGTGTGTGCAGGGAACATAAGAACATAAGAACATAAGAACATAAGAAATTTACAAACGAGAGGAGGCCATTCGGCCCATCAAGCTCGTTTGGG
>JAODUD010000134.1:7394740-7405931 GCA_026784285.1 Stomatorhinus walkeri
AGCAGATAACGATTTCTGGAATAGTAAGGTTAAAGGTTGGCTAATAATTTCCCTCATCTCTTTTAAAACTATAGGTATAGGGAGTGCCAGCGCTCTGCGCCGTACAGGACGTCCTGGGGGCCACAGTGTGTTACCAGTGTGTGCAGGGAGTGCCAGCGCTGCCAGCCGTACAGACGTCCTGGTGGCCACAGTGTGTTACCAGTGTGTGCAGGGAGTGCCAGCGCTCTGAGCCGTACAGGACGTCCTGGGGGCCACAGTGTGTTACCAGTGTGTGCAGGGAGTGGCAGCGCTCCCAGCCATACAGGACGTCCTGGTGGCCACAGTGTGTTACCAGTGTGTGCAGGGAGTGCCAGCGCTCTGAGCCGTACACGACGTCCTGGGGCCACAGTGTGTTACCAGTGTGTGCAGGTAGTGCCAGCACTCCGAGCCGTACCAGTAGTAAATTTATTCACTGAAATAAGGGATAATATGTTCCCCATTCCAACTTGAGAAAGTTCTTATATATGTGATATGTAGCCAAACAAAGTTGCATAACATTATTATAATGAGAATCTTGGCCAATTTAATTTTGTCATGCAGCAATACACTACTGCCCAAAAATAGTGCTGTCCTATCAGAGAAACACCATTCATGACCACTAGGGGGAGTTAGAATCACTTAGAGTTGTGTTTTTTTGCACTGCGACCTAATCTTTGTCATGTCAGCTCAGTCGCGACCCTATATCATGTATAGGTTTAAATGAATGCAATGATCAAGCGCACAGTGCCAGTGAATTTTAAATTCAGCATCTGTGGTTTGGCTTCTTGGATTGGTTGAGTGTTCAGTAGTTTTGCGCTAAGCATTTGCAGACCCTAGACCCGTTCATATAGGTTAATTGTAGGACTGGGGCTGGGAAATCTGATCGTGGATCAGCATAGAAGCTCTGCCTTGCAACCCTTTCAGAACTTCCCCATGGATTGAGAATCGCTGAATTAGAGATGCAATAACGAATCTCCAGACATTTCAATATTTAGATTAAAAATAAACCTACAAACTAAAGGAGCCCTACAGACGGTGCCTGCTGACTCACCCCTGCTGCTGGGCTCTGCCCGTCCCGGAGCCACAGGTAGGACACCGAGCCCGGCTCAGCACCAGAGACATTTCCCTGCAGCACTACAGAGTTGTTGGGCAGAACCAAGGTGTGGCCTCCACTGATGTGGACTGAGAGGGGCTGCTTTACACCTGTGGGGGGTTAACACTGACTCAAGTGGCAAACACAGACTGTCATTTTTCACAGTCACTCATCGTCACTCAACCAGATGCATAAAGAGTCAAACTGGACATAACAGCTCCGGTATTTTTGGTATTTTGACTATCAAAACCAGAGCAGTAAGGTAACCTATGCAAGGCCTGCCTGGAAAACTGTGACTGGGATCACTGGGTGAAAGCAGACCCACCTTCACATACGGTGACGTTAAGGTAGGCGCTGTCTGTCGCCCCCTGCTGGTCCTCTACTGTCAGCCTGAAGGAGTAGTGACCAGCCTGGAAGCCTGTCACCATGGCTACAGCCTTGTCAGAGTCCTCCATTGTCAGCCCGGAGGGACCACTTCAAAGCAAGAGCAAAGGAGATAGGTAGTATGACAGAATGAGATGCTTAAAATGTAGCACCCCAGAGGGCTCCATAAGTAACACACCCCAAGTGCATCACCGAACGGACAGGCACCGATGACAAATCTGAAATGTCTTTGTTTTTGCCTAGAGCTCCATCTATAAGAAAAATTCCAGACTTGCTTAGTGACTGTGACAGTAAGTCATAAATACCAGTAAAAAGTAAAACAGCGCTGTGGGGGTCAGAACGCTGAGTCATAAGCTCTGGAGGACAAGCGTGTGGTCAGAAAAGAAGAGTATTCAGGAAAAAAAAGTCAGACCACACTATCTTCACAAAAACAGCCAATAGCACATGAATGGCTCTAGCGGCATGGTTTACATTAAATTACTCATCTGTACTCATCTGTATTACTCAATCCTGCCACCAACCCTGTATTATTCCCTGTAAGTGGGAGGACCTCCTTATAGGGCTGGATGTAGATCAGCATCATACCCAGAGCAAAGCAACTGCAGGTTAAGCGACTTGCTCAAGGGCCCAATGGAGTAGAATGACTCTGGGCATTTGCGGGATTTGAACCAGCACCCTTCTGGTTACTGGCACTGATCCCTAGCCTGAGAGCCCCCACTCCGCCCCACACCTTTACATAAGCTGACTGTTAATTCTGAGGGAGAGTAATACATTGTGTCTGTGACTATCTGAAGATGCTCCTTCTGGTTTCACTGCAGTGTGAGTCTTGGGTCACTCTGGGTTAGTATCTGGCTGAGCAGGCAGGCGTACCTCAGCACCTCCCAGTGGAAGGCCATGATCCCGCGGTCATCTGTGCTCCTGCTGCCGTCTAGCCTGGTGCTGCTTATGGGGAGGGTGAGCAGCTGGTCGGGGCTAACCACTGCCACGGGGGGGGCGTTCCTCTCTAGGACACAAACACCCCCACATGGCTCAGAATGAGGCCACAGTGTCTTTTACCTTACTACCCCCCCAACACAAAGCTCATCCTGCCAAAAACTGTTAAAGGTGTTACAGTCCCATAGTATTTAAAATACTAGGATTATCTTGATTTTCTCCTCTATGAAACGTGTTTGTGGAGAAAATGTCTAATTATTTATCTTCCTTTTTAATATCTTGTGCTAGTAAACAGGACACTGGTCAGAGTGGATACTCTTCTGTATCACGCCGGAGCATGCCCAACATCCCATAATATGCAAAGCGAAAGCCGGCGTGCGGGTGCCCACCTGCCTGTACGCTGAGCATCACCGCGTCAGAGGCCTGCTGGCCGGCCGCGTCAGTGACAGTGAGCAGGAAGAGGTACTGTCCCTGGCGCAGGTCCGAGAGCTGGAGCAGGGCCGTCCGAGCACCCTGGCACAGAGCAGGGGGCCGTCAGGGCATGGCAACGTCGGGCGGGAGGCCACTGGTCGCGGCACTGGAATACCCCACCTCCCGTCTCCTTAACGGGCTGCAGAGCTGCTTTATAAATTGCTGCGTCCCCAAGATGTATAGAGAGAACTGAACCTTAAGGGGAGCAGCTCTACAGAGTCATATACACCCAAACATGAGATGCAGGTTTTACTGCCGAGATATAAGGTTAAAGGCTCCGGACCCCAGGCAGCTGTAAGACGTGGCTAGGGAACGTCAAGCCGCTCTTTTACTCACACAAGTCAAACCCACAGCATCGTGGACCTGCACGATGCGTCCATCCAAAGGGACCAAAACAGGAAACCCACTCAAACGTACGACAGCGAAGCCCTCGGGACGGACTTAAAAGGTACAACAGCGAAGCCCTCGGGACGGCCTTCAAAGGTACAACAGCGAAGCCCTCGGGACGTCCTTCAAAGGTACAACAGCAAGCCCTCGGGACGTCCTTCAAAGGTACAACATCAAAGCCCTCAGGATGGCCTTCTCAGCCCACCCACCCGCATGGTCGGCCTCTCGGCCCAGCTCCCCGGACTCAGGCTCCACAGGTAGCCCACGATCTCGTGGTCGTCGCTGCTCTGGTTCCCACACAGGGTGACGTGGTCCAGCGGCAGCGTGACCGTCAGATTGGGGCCCGCATTGGCCACTGGGGGCAGATCGGGGGCTGCGGTGACTCTGACGGTGGCCATGGTGGAGTCACTCAGCCCATCAGAGTCCGTCACTGTCAAGCTGAGAGAAAGGCAGCCTTTAGCTTTACCAGAGAAAACACACTGTCACCTCCATTCCCCTTCATACAGCGTTAGAAATTAGAAGAGTAATAATGTTCTCTGTTATGCAACTAACACAGTAACTTGGCTTATTGATTTACACAGTCTAAGGGATGCGGGCAGCGGCACCATTAGCACATGATCAACACTAAGTGCAGCAGCTGTAAACAGCCTGTGCTTCAGGGTTACCGGGGAAACGGTAACATTAAGCAGCTGTGTGACGCAGAGTCCCGGTAATGGGGATAATTAAGGTCTAAGCGATGGCACCTGAAGGTGTAGTCACCAGGCTCCAGGTCCGAGAGGCGGAGTAGGGGGGTGTCAGCGAAGGCTTTGCTTCTGCGTGGTGGCCCTTTCACCTCCTCCCAGCGGTAGGTCATCACGCCGCCATCGTCTGTGCTCCCTGGAGCCAAGGAGAGAGCCGTGCTCAGAAATATCACCCTCTGTCATTAGGTGGAGATTCATCTCAGATTTATAAGGGAAGTATTCTTAGAGGAAAATGCTGCTTCTGGGAGTTTTACTTGCGCAAAAATGCTCTGAGGGCAGGATGAAAAACGACTGGGTCAGAGAGATAACCAATCAGATTGTGGGTCCAAGCTAGTAGAGGAGGTGGGACCGAGACATCTGATTGGTTGATCCTGCCTCCTTTAATTGCTTGAACTAGCCTCCTCTGTAATCTGATTGGTCCTCTCTGAACCAATCATTTTTCATTCTGCCCTCAGAATATTTTTGCATAAGTACTCTCGAGTGTCTCCTGACTGTATGACTTTCCTGGACCGCCCCCCCCCTACCCCCCACTGCTTGTGCCAAAAAAGCAGAGGCAGACAATGTCCTTGATGTTTATAAGCCTAGAGGAAGACGGCTGGGGTGGGGCTTACGTCTGCCATCGATGGAGACCAAGGAGGCAGGGAGCAGGACGTCCTGGGTGGGGGGGATCACCACAGCCCTCGGGGGCTGGTTCACACGGGCAGCTGATGGAGCGACAGAGATGTTTCAGCTTGTGTGGATTTTAGTGTGAATATGCAGCCCCGAAAAGTGGCACCCACCAGCTCTCACGGTGACATTCACGAGGGCGTCTCCGGACCCGTGGTCCCCCGTGACGGTCACTCTGACAACGTACACACCTTCGGAAAGCTGCCACAAACAAAACGGTCGTGTCTGCAGTGAGCAAAAAGCACATTATTGTGGCAGCAGAGATAGACTATAAATTGAAACACGTTTTACCCCTGAGAGCTTCACTGTCTTGCTGTGCATGCCCTCCATCACCCCCTGGTGGCCATTAGGATAACTGCGCAAACTCCACTCATAAGAGTATGTGCTTTCTGGTAACAAAAAAAAAAAAAAATCACAATTAAATAATGCAAGAGACGTGTATTAATCAGCATCATCTCTTCCCTATTCACCTGTCTGGGGCTCAGGAACCACAATGGCTCCCAGTTCCACAGTGCTCATGGGTAGCGTCACCTCCACAGGGTCTCCCGCCGAAACCAGCAGGGTTCCCACTGTTCGGAGGCAGACATTAAAACGTCACACCATGTGGTACCCTGGACACTGCTTCCGCCCGTTTTGCTGTTCACCGTACCTGTCTGTGGGGCAGCGGTGGGGATGGTCCGATTCAGGACAGGGGGCAAACTCCCAGTGGGTAGGCAAGTCGTAATTTGGCGCCGAGGGGGGGGGTCAGTGGGACCATCTTGGGGAAACACCGTAGGCTGCATCTGCACGGACGAGGCATTGTCAGGCGGGTCCTCGCTCTGATTGGGAGGCAAACGCAGAGTCATTAGTGCCCTCCCTGTGTGTCACCGGTCAGGTCATCACTCTAATCCTGTCACCTAAAACTGCAGATGAATTTCAACGACCCATCCTCTAACCGCCTATCCTCCGCAGGGCTGTACGGGGGCACAGAGCAGAGCACTCATTTCACAGCATGTCGATCCCAATTCCCCAAACGCATCACGACTTCCCGCTGCAGTAGGAGACTGGACACGCTGATTATTTTATTTCCTCAAAAGCAACAGTGCGGGGGAGGGGTGTTTCTGTGGAATGGTGAGTCAGCATGCTGCCATATGGCCCCGCTGGAGCGACACCGTCCACAGGGATGATGATGCTTCGTGATCCGTGAGCAGAGGGAAGATTCTGTCCTCCGAGGAGAGGAAGAGTAAGTCCGAGTCACGCAACCTACTGTGTCGCACGGACAGAAGGCAACGGTAAACGGTAAATAAGCGGCCGGCTTGAAAACTGACTGTGTGGCTTCAGGGTACATAAGGCTAAAGGTCCAGTCAAAAGATGGCATTTTGGAAGTGTGGTCATCAAAGATGCCCCCCCGCCTGCCAGTGCTGAGTTGCTGTTTTTCTGTTCTGTGAAGAGGGGATACTTACAGTGAGGTTCTGTGCGGCTGAGGAAACTGCTGGGTCAGAGTTAGGGGCTGGTTCAGTGGCGGGTATCCCGTTTGTAGGGGAGCTGAGAAGAGATGGGCTGTCCTGGGCAGTGTCTTGCAGAGATTCCCTCTCCACCGAGCCGCCCCCCACATCAGTCATGTTTAGCCCCTCCCTGCCCAGCAGAGGCAGCCAGTCCAGGTAGCCTGAGCTCTCCTTCTGTTCCGTCCGTGCCGCCTCAGGTCCGCTCTTCACCTCGATGCCGAATCTGCCGCCATCTTCCAAACTCCCGTCAGAGTACTCCACATCCGTCCACGTGGGGTCGAGGTCACTCAAGTCCCGCGTCCCATCGAAGAGGGCCAGGTCCTTGAGGACAGCAGCGGGCCCTTTGGGTCGTGACAGGGGTCTCCAGCGACCCGGGTGTGACTGCCCACGGACGAGGGACTGCAGCACAAGTGGCGATGCAGGGCCTCGATGCACGAAGGTGACGTAGGAGTCGGAGCCAGGCCTTGGACGTGGCTGGCAGCTTTCTTGCCGCCGGCAGCTCAGCACGTAGCAGCGGCGCTCGGAGAGCCATGCCAGGTTGCAGCCTGGTAGTTCACAGCAGGCCTTGGCGCACTGGCCCACCGACGGCACCTCTGGCACCCGCAGGATGTTGCCGCTCTTCAGGTTGGGCGAGACGATGCTTTCCGAGTACGTCGCCCCCTGCCAGCAGTGCTCTGCTACTGCACCTACAGAAAGCAGGTGACCGTGATACGGTGGCGTAAGGAAATCCCACAAACTTGCTAACACCTGACTGCTTGTTCATGCTCCAGGAAGGGCCCTGTTATTATGGCCTTTAGATGCTGTAGTAATACCCTGTTTACATGAGTAAAAACAAAGTAACTGAGTAAGTAACTACATGCTAAATATATCTCCCACCCTGGTAATCGACAAAAAGTATTTCCATCTTAGACCATTACCCAACCAAGTGACCTCACTAGTATTTCTTGTTAAAATAAAATACAAAATGAAAGTATTATTTCAAAATCCGCAGCGTGCCACGAGACTCCAGCTATCTGACTCTGAATATTCAACAAGGAAGATGTTTTTTTTAACATGCTCACAGCTGTACTGGAAACTACCACATGCATCTCTGTCAGCTGTACAAATCAAATGTGATCCTATGTAATCATTTAAGTGAAGTTCAAAGCATATCAAAAACATTAATTATGTAATAACCTGCCATGTTTCTTAATTTACATCATTATCTTCTAGAGACTGAATTCATTCTAATTAATCGGGTAATTAACTTCAATAAAGCACTACATTTGTTTGTATTTTGACAGTGAACCAATCTGTCATCTTCACAAACCTCAGCACTGGCATTTAGGAATGCAGAACATGGAAGCATTCGACGGCCCTGGGTGTTATCACCCCCCCCAAAGAAAACGCCAGGCCGCAGACCCACCCTCCATGCACTGCAGAGCCAGGCAGACAAGCAGGGCGAACACCCTCATGATGACGGGACGATGCTTGCGGGAGGGGCGTGGGCGTCTGTGGTAGGGCACGCCTCCAAAATCCTTCAGCCTGAAACGGAGAAGTGAGTAAGACTGTAGCCACACTCCTGACTGTGAGCACGGAGAGCCCTCTGCAGAACACGCTGAGAAAAGTCCAGGCAACAGATAGACATGTCCACAAAATGTTATTAGCAAGTTATTTACAAATGTGAGCTTCATTATCTTTGGGTTGGGCCACAATAAACGGGCTGGTAGAGCTTTGGCGTGAACAGCTCCACAGGGGTAACGGGCTACGTAAGTCGCTCTTCATAAAACCAATTTTGACTGAATCACAGTGTCCACTCTTAAACTCTTCGTTGAAACATCTACCAGGATTAATTAATCATCAACATGGAATTAAAACATAAATTTATCACGGGTAACACACCATTCATTTTAGTCATTACCATAGCATTACACTGCGTTCTTGATGCGTCAGATAAACTTCTCTGCAACATCCAAAGTGCAGATAACTGTGTGACATCAGCAGTGCTAAAGGGGAACTCAACACCAGCTGACTAACACCACAAATGGCCAATTCAAATCAGTGTTGCTGGCTGGGCCCAGCCTTTAAGTGCTAATCATTTGAATACTGAGTTACTTGGATGTTTTGAAGGTGAATCAAGTCTGGATTTTATGTTCGCCCCTTGCTGGAAAGGGGTGGCTGTGTGGATATTAATGTCATTTAAAGGTACAGTTACCCCTGGGTCTGGGGAAAAAAAATCTGCAAAGCCAACCAATAAGATGCACACAGAACAGTTGGAAATTCACCCTAGGCAAGGAAACGATCAGAAAATGATCGATTATGCTGAGCCTAGCGAGAAACCCCCTAAGAAGTTGGTTGTCATCACAGGTCGACCAATGTGGCAGACATTAAAACGACTAAGAGCAAAAGGGGCGCGGCACACCAAGCTCTGATGGGGGAGGACACGGGCCATACCAGCAGCAGAGACCTTCACTGTCAAGACAGTATGAACATTTCAAGTCTACTGAGAAAGGTCTTGGTGTGGAGTCATCTGAGGGACCGTGGCGGAAATTAAAGAACAGCCAGTCAGTAATTCTGTGCGTCCGCTAGATTCAAAGGTCCAGCAGAAGCTAAACCTGCAGCCAGAAGCCGCTGCGTAAATGTCGGTAACCAGGGGGTTAAAACATCAGGCGTAAGCGAAGGAGCAGCCCTAAGCTGGGCGAAGTCTTCAGGCTCAAAACACTCCAGCACTATAATTTACTGGGCTAGTGGTTCTGCATAATCCAGTAATGAGGTTTACGAACTTCAGAGCTTTCGCCTGTTTAACATCCTGAAATAATTCAGAGTGTCACTGGTTAATTTAATACCATATGGTGCCTGTCCGCCGATAAACGAACACATTGATTTCTAGGCAACCACGTATTTCGTTAAAGGCGATTACAAGAACCTTATCAGAGTCACATGCGGTTATGAAAATGAAATATACCGGTTAGTCAGTGGGATTGTAATAAAACATGCAAAGGAAAAACAAACAACGGTACTCGCAGGAAACATCAAATTTGTTTGAACCGGCCGCTGTTTGCTCATTTCATCTTTCTGTCCTTCTTCATAAGAATTCCTAACACATGTGTGTGCTGCAAATACACATTTGAGTTAACATATCCAATCTGAACAGAAACTGTATTATACAATAGTGGACATAATGTCCAGGGACTATGAAGCTCTTCAGCACTGCGTCCTCGAACAGCGACAATAACAACACCTTTACATACTAGAAAAACATCAATATACTATTCGACAGGGAGATTTGATTTAACTGTTTTTTTATATATTTATCGAAACAACTAAAAATGACTTTTTAAGGCGTACTGACAAATTGCTTACAGAAAGCGAATAAATGTAACATACCTACCTACCTTAGCCGAGACAGCATTTCTCGTCTAGGTTATAAGACATTCTTTGTCTCAGACATTCCCTTCATTAATACCCAGGTTAAGCCGTATTTTGTGTACGATTCCGCGCAGGGCTACCGTCCTGGGTCCGGCGCGGAAGACAGGCGCATGCGTTGCTGTACCCGAAAGCAGAGCAGCGGGATGCGCGCAGCGCCGCTCCGGAAGGGGATCCGTCTGCCGCGTAGCTGCGCTCTTTGCTCCGCTGCCGAGTCCGAAGGAAAAGCGGGTCCCCAGCCTTTTATTACCGACCTTCATATAAACCGAGTGTCGTACAAAAATGTGATTGTCTCCTAACCATTTCTATGCTCATAATACAAGACTGCTGCGTACGACAGGCACTGCATAAGGGGGAAAAACATTTCAGCTTTTATATATGCATATATATGCTGAAAGGTTATTTTTCTGTTTTTCAGTTTTTGTGTAGCAAGGACAGCAAAGCACATCCTTAATGACGCTGCAGATTTTCCCGTATCTTGGCATTAGAGAGCATAAACGAAACTGAAAGCTCTATTCGAGCAGAGTCAACCAACACAGGACCAGTACACAGAGGTTCAATGTCCCGCGATTAACTTGCTGTCATATCATCGTGGATGTTTAATTTAATCTCTCTGTGGAACAAAATCGAGTGGTTTCTGTGGAACAAAGTTTGGTGAGTTCAGGACGTCAAAGCCAGTATATAAACCTTGTGAAATGTCACCACATGATCATCTGACAATTTACACACCTTGGAGCAACTTGCAAAGGAAGGATATAGTTACCAGGAATTCTTTCGTACGTGTCTCGTCTATATTGAAATCGGGTTATACAGCCTGGCTTTATTTGTTTTCTGCTGCACTAGATTGTTGAAATGGAGATTGGCCCGGGCTCAGGAAAAAGGTATGTATTAGGGTGCGGCTGAAAGATTTATTCTCAGGGTTCGCACCCAAACACACACCCACCCACATATTAACATATTACGATCTTGTCTACCTATCTGAATCTCGAACTCCGTGTCGTATTAAATTCTCATAAAACTTTCTCGCTGTCAGTTTCGAAGTTGCGGTGAATATTCGTCAGAACAAGCACAGTGAGTATGCTGGCTGTGGCCCTGTTCGTATATATGCGTTTAGCCATCGCAGAGTGCCGAACGACGTAGGGACATTTTCGATACACAGTGTAAAGTGTCTTTTGTGCTAAATAATGCTTGGGAAATCTCACTACTCCTGGGTTCTGGTAAACGGAGTATGTTGACATTAGTGGGACTTGCTGTGTTTAGAGTTTCTGTCCATGTTTTCCATCACACTACTTGCGTGTTTTTTTGCAAACGTTTCTAATGACTTTAATTGTTTTGTGGGAGCATTTGTTTATTTTAATCTCCTGGAGGTAAAAGAACTAGCCACATAAGTAATTTTATGTTTGACACTACTCCGCATATGCTGAAAAATGCAGTTCAACAACCGCACGATTCCAGAAATATATCAACCAACCAATTAGGTCAGTTCACTGACTAACCACTCTCGTCCACTTCAGCATTCTCGCCAATTAGCCAAACAACAACAAATTTATTTTTGTATAGCGCATTTTCATGACTTCACATCATCTCAAAGCGCTTTACAGCATCCCCAC
>JAODUD010000134.1:7427724-7440564 GCA_026784285.1 Stomatorhinus walkeri
TGGCCGTGGCGGATCTTCTGCTGCTCATCACCCTTCCCTTCCTGGCCCACTATTCAAGAGCAGACTGGGTCTTTGGGTCCGACATGTGCAAAGTCGTCATGGGCAGCTACTACATCGGCTTCAACAGCAGCACCTTTTTCGTCGTGATCATGAGCATCGACCGGTACCTGGCTGTAGTTCATGCCGTGAATTCCCTCAGAACCAAAACACGTAGATATCGACTCATCATGATCACCGTAACCTGGATCATAGGACTTTTGGTTTCGTTTCCTGAATTAACGCTCATTGACAATATTCAACAACCTAACACAAGTTTGTGTGAAGTTGGTTATAACAGTGAGCCAACACAAAGAGCGTTTGGCCTGTTTAAAATGAATGTTACCAGCCTTCTGATTCCATTTTTCATCATGGTGTTTTGCTACTCGATGATCCTCAGGAGAGTATTCCTCTGCAAGTCAAGAACAAGGAAGACCATACGTCTCGTGCTGCTGGTGGTTCTGGTGTTTTTCTGCTGCTGGACCCCATACAACGTTGCATCATTCTTCCAGGCACTAGAAGTGCTCGAAATCTACACGTCATGTAAATCCAGCAAAGCCATTCGGTTGAGCCTGCAGGTGACAGAGGCTGTAGCCTACTCCCACACCTGCTTGAATCCCATCATTTACGTCTTTGTGGGGGAGAAGTTCAGGAGGCACCTGTTTAAACTCCTGAACAGGATGCCATGCATGAAGAATAACTTTATTATTCCCACAGTCACATCACAGCGGTCCCAGACAAATAGAACTGAAGGGTCCACTATAAATAAAAATGTCACTTCTGTTTAAATATCATATCCATGCAACATTTTAGAAATATATGTAGATTTTTTTATCTTTTAACATATATTCTGTCTCCAGTATAAACTTGTTCCATTTTACTTGATTAGTAAGAAATAATTTTCTTTATAATGGAAAATGGATTTTACTTCTTTTATTCTCTCTCTAAATGTTTTTTGAATGACCGTGAAATTGCTCTTTAATAAATAAAACACTGATTTCTACTCATTTTGCAAGCTCTGTGTTCAAATTGGTCCCTGTCCTGTCCTGTTCTGCCCATTCCCTGTTTGGCCACTGGGTGTTGCTGGTCATCCTGTTCTATTCCCTGTATCCCCCAAGGTTTACCACAGCTATAACCGTTTTGGTTTCCCTTGTTCTCCCTGGTCCACTGTGTGGCTGAATAGACTGAGTATCCCATAACTTTATGAGCTGGACTTTTAGTGTACTTGTGTTCCAGAACTGTGTTTTTGGTAAAGCCCGTGTTAACCATGTATTTAACCTTTGTGGGTTGGGTGGGTGGGGTCTCCTACAATGCTGACCGCTTTACAGGTTGGGTGGGTGGGGTCTCCTTCAATGCTGACCGCTTTGTGGGCTGGGTGGGTGGGGTCTCCCACAATGCTGACCACTTTGCCGGCTGGGTGGGTGTTGTAGAAGTGAAGGGGCTAGTGCTCTTTCCTACTGCGTTCACTATGCACTGCAGGGATTTTCGATCATTGGTGGCGCAGCTTCCAAACCAAACAGTGATGCAGTTTGTCAGCATACTTTCTGTGGTGCCATGAGCAGAACTAGGGCACAAGCTTTCTTTAATTTGCAGGTGAAGTAGAGGCGTCATTGAGTTTTAATGTTAATGATGATCTCCTCTGTTTTATCCATGTTCAAGAGGACATTGTTGTTGCTGCAGCACATTGCCAGTTGGTTCACCTCATTCCTGTAATTAGTCTCATTATTGTTGACGAGATCCAGCACTGTGATATCGTCCACAAACTTGAAGAAGTGGTTGGTGCTGTAGTTTGGGGTGCAGTCATGCGCCAGCAAGGTGAAGAGTAGGGGACAGAGCATCACCCTTTTGCCAACTTGAACTGCTTGTGGAAATCCAGCAGCCAGATACAGAGCAAGGTATTCAGATCCAGTTGGTCCAGTTTCTGTATCACCTGTTGTAAAGTAAAGACAAGGGACATGTGCATTTTGGTTACATTATATTTGCTTCAGAATGACACAAGTGAAATTCACAAATAGAAGCTCACTAAATATGGTATCTTCTTACAGTATATCAAAGAATCTTTATTCAGCTGTTGTTTAAAGTTGTGTCAAGTTTATGGATGTTCATCTTGGGAAAGTTGTTGAAATTATATGCAGTGTAATGATGTCTTTGTAAAAATGATCAATAGAACATTTTGTTGCAATTTACTAACTTGACCTATAAAATCCTTATGGGTTTGTGTTTTCAGATCTACAGTATATGTGATTCTCTAAAATTGCTGGCAAAGATTTTCAGAAACATTTATATGAAGGCCTTTAACAGCACAGTCCTCTGTCTCCTACAACTTTTCAAATCAAGACTGGAGTTTGTGGCAAACTGTTATCAAAGTTTTTACAACCAGAGGCTTGTTTTGTATCCTTGTTCTCTCAGATTATGACATCTAAGCTATGATTGTGTGGTAAGCAACAAATGTTTTTATTATTCATTTGTATGAATATGGATTTTCAGATCTTTGATAAGCTAACAAAAATATTAATAATTTGGGCACTATACTAGTAAAATATTAAAGCTAAATGCATTAATCTGTCCTTTCTCTTTTCTCATAATGAACTCTGAACCAACTACCATAGAACTCTGGCAAAGCGATATGTGGATGTCTCATAAAGTCTGCCGACATTCATTTTCCACAAGACGTGTCCCTGTGCAGGATGTGACATACTCACTCTCCACCAATATAAGCTGCCGGGCACACATGATGATATCAGCAGTGAATGACATCCCAGTAGTGGCTGAAGGATCAGATGTGGATTGTAGGGGGCATGTTAGAGGGCTAAACATGAGTGACATCCACTGGTGATACTGTTGATAGACTTTTCCATGTCAAAGGCAGGAAAGCAGAAACCTACTACCCTCTTAAGTTGATTGCTGGTCGGGTGGTTCAGTTTGACGTGTAAGGCAGTCGAAAGGTTATCCAGGACCTGTCATGGATCAACGACATGCTCATATGAGAAGTTCTTTTTATTTATCAACAAGTAACCCATCACTAGTGATGGCAGCCGTGTTTAGATACCTATTGACACTGAAATCTATTTCTCAGAAGGGTGTGTCCCTTGAATGAGATGGGGATGCATGTGTTGCAAGTTGGCCACTCAGATGTTATCAGAGACATGTTTGATAATGTCATCAAAGACATCTTTGATGGGGGGCAGCATGTGGCTCAGTGGACTAAGCCTCAATTCATCTGTGGGTCCTGGAGCAAGCCCCCTTAAACTTCCACGGGGAGAATTTCTCCACAGGGATCAATAAAGTATCTATTGTTATTTAGATTGTAAACATAACCACATGTTCATACTTGTGAGCAGCTGAGTGTGACTTGACTAGATGTCATCAACAGATGACTGCCACAGAATCGTCAATACCCGACATGCCGTATTGTTGCAGTCCAGGAGACGACGGCTGGCAAGATCTGAGGGTAGGTTGGCTGTGCCTGCTACTCGTCAGTCTGAAACCTGGTAACACCTTGCGGTGGAGAGGAATGTTGACACACATGGACTCCGCACCTCTGCAGTTTCTCAAAAGCTTGCACACAGCTTACCGTCAGGTAGCACTCGTGCAGGTTGAAGGGACTGAATGATATATGGGCTAAAGTGGTTTACAGAAGCAGCTATTGCAAGAGCCTCTATTTCGCAAGGTAGCCATGTAAGGTGGTGACCCTGCAACAGCGCTGAAGTAGCCTGCAAGGGCCTTATCTTCACAAGTTATATATAGGGAGGCTGCGATTCCAGTCTCCTCACAGCACCGTCGGTAACTATTCAAGATTGATCATCCGGGTGCGACAGCATGACGGTTCAGCTGGCAGAGAAGGTGACACATGCTGTCCATCAGAACGTCTTTGCGAGATGTACTAAACAGTGATGAGGGGCCGATCGAACAAGAGAATGATGAGGGAATGAGAGACGCACAGAAGGAGACAAGTGAATATACCACCAGTGGAGGTGGAAGAAGATAAGCAGGCAACGTGACAGCAGCTGAGCACAAAGATTGTGCAAAAGGTGGTAGAGAAGCTAAATGAAATGAAAGAGTTGGAGCGGGAGAAGAAACTGCTTTGCAAGCATTCAGAGCTGGAAAAGAGTGTAGGAGATGGAGGCAGTGAAGATGGAGGAGGACAGCAAGGCAGTAGTGGAGGAGAGTGACCATAATGTATATCAGTATTAATTGTAACTTGTAAATAAATAAAAAACTAATAAATAAACCATTTTAAAACCAGAGAGTGTTTTTAATTGAATGTGAGTATCTGGCATTCATTAAATGATGTCAGGAATTTCCAAAATGTCTAATAAAGGAGGTTACCTGCACATTCTATCTCAGTAAGACACTGCCAGAGCCTCATTCTGAGGTGCATGAAATTGCGGGGTTTTTACAGCAAAGTAGCAGAAAGGCTTCTTGGTTCTCGTGGAAAGGGGTGTATTAGACACCTGGGACTCATGTGGGTCAAAACAGTAAAGCTCCGATGGTAATAAATGCAAGGTAACCTGGGAATTTGAACGGTTCGAAACACAAGCTAGTGTAACCTGTGAGTGAGTAAGATAAGCCTTGTGGTGACACAATAGCACAGGGTGAAAAGGAAATGAACATTCACACAAGAGCTAGATATCATTTTCCACTGATCATTTATTTTGCTTGTTAATATTGTAAAAAATGGTTTCTGCTAAATTGATCAGAAGAATAAAATATAAATACTAAAAAGAGAAATATTGGTACATAACAAGATCATCCAGACAGGCATTCATACAGGTAAATAGCTACATATCCCCTTTTGCTAAACACATACAAGCAAAACTGGCCAATTGCTGGCAGGAAGTGGGGGGGGGGCATACAGGAGTGAGTGTGCAATGGCTTCAGCGAGAGCAAACTGTGACAGTCTTGGTTGTGTGTCGTAAGCGAGAGGATGATGGATGGAACATTTTTAATTTAAAATAAAAACACTTTACCAGTGCGATGGGTGTCTCTGTCTTAGAATTTCACCTGGGGTTTTGTGTTTTTGTTTGGAAGTGTAGGCTTGCCTGTGCATTCTGCTACAGGGCCCCCGTATTGTGGAATGGTTTGCCAGCCTGTGTTCAGGATGCTGAATTGGTTGCAGGCTTTAAATATTGACTGAAGACCTATTATTTCAGTTTAGCTTACCTGCAGCCTATTACATAACACACCATAACCATGGCTGCTGGTACATGCCAACTTTGTCTACTATGCTTGTCCATTAATGTGTTCTGACCACCCATGTTCTCTGCCTTCCTTCCCATGTGTCTGGGTGGGGCCCGGGGTGGGCACCATGTGAGCTGGAGTCCTAGTTCAGTTCCATGGAGGTGTGACATTGTCGGAGTGACTTACAAACTGTAACGTCGTGGGTGCAGACCTACGCAGGCTGATATGGAGAACTGAGTCACTGATGGATTTGGTTTTGATCTTGACCACAATTAACTGCTTACTATTAGCGAGAAAACGCACTTTTTCCTTTTCCTTTTCTTTCTTTCTTTCTTAATTTCTTTCTTTCTTTCTCTTCCCTTTCCCTGTTTTTGTTTTATTCTGTTTTAAAGATGTTGTCATGTGTCACTAGGCACTCATGGAAAATGCCTTTGGGGTGGCTCTGTTGTGAAAGGCGCTATATAAAAACAAATTCAACTGAATTGCTCACTTTATGGTCCAGGTCCTGACGCAATGACAGACTGCAGCCAATCAATGACAGACTGCAGCCAATCACTGCATGATACACTGCAACCTGCGCTGGAGGAGGTGAGCATGGACTAGATGGTGGCAGAGGGAATAGTGCACCATCACTGTCTTTGGCAGATTGACTTTCTTCAGCTTTCTTCAGTACATCCTCTGCTGAGCTTTGTCCTGCTGAGGGAACTATTGTTCATCCCCTACTGACAATGTTGGGAGATGAGCGTAATGACTCCACGGTGCTGACTGGGGAGTCACACAGAGTGACGTGAGTCGGAGGTGCTGAACTTCTCCTGAAGTTCGTTACAATCTCCACTGTCTTCAGGGCATCAAGCACAGAGTCATGCTGACCACACAAGGATACCAGATACAAGATACACCAATACGTCTACAAAGACCCACTTACTCCCAGGCACACGTTAATGAAAGTGCAGCAAGGTCACTTCCTCTGCAACACCTCAAGGAAATTCTAAATGACACAGAGATGCCCAACGCATCCGCAATGTGCTTTTATTTCACATTTTAAATGTTTCATCCTTCTTCGCCACACACCCCTTTGCAGCCATGGTGTACCAAGTGATGGTAGCTGGGGTGTTGCTGCGTAGTTAGGGGAGAAAGGACCAGGAGACTTTGTCTGGGAAAAAAACAACAGGAAAACAAGGTCTGGGTGCCGTCAAGACAAATGTGGCCCGCTGAGAATGTGGCAGGAAGAAAAACAAATACTCAGTAAAGACACTCTGAGAATTCTGACAGACTAAGACAGCACTACAATTGACTCTCATTAATTTAGCCTTTATCTAGATTGAGACATTTCCACTCGCTCAGATGGTATTTCTGGGCAGCACGCCTTGAGTTATGTGCAGGTTTTTAAAAAAATTGTGAAAACAAAATTTTTATTGTTGCCGCATAAAATTCTCGTAAAGATATAGATTCGTAAATCAGGAGCTTGAAAAGTGAGAATTACCTGGAACAGCAGGGGATGTACATGAGAATGTTAAGCTATTTGCGGACTTCAGCTTATCAGAAAGGCTACTGCGATCAACACATTTACTAACCAAAAGCTATCGATCTTAGCGAATAATGATCAAGATTAACGAACAACTTAGGTAAAGAATGAGTGAGAGCGAGAGGTTAAGGATGGTTAAAGTATGCTGAACACCTCTGCCAGCTGATCTGTGCAGTCTGTCTGGAATTCTGTCTGGACTAGTGGCTTTCCTTGGGTTGACAGTGCGGAATACTCTTCTGACGTCATTTGTGTTAACAGTAAATGCCGTACTGCTAGCAGCTGCTCAGCAGTTGTGAGACTATGGACCCTACAAGGACTATGTATTGCAGTGACATCTATTGGTCAGAATAAGTATTGCCACGAGTGAGGACTGGTTTGTACAACAAAATATTGACTAATTAAACTTTGATATTTGATTATTAATATGTGAATATTCTGTATATTTATTTGTAGCAGGATAGGTTGATTGGTGTGTCTAAATTGGCCCTGTAGTTGTGAGTGTTGGCAACTGCCCAGGGTTGGTTCCCACCTGCACCTGTTGTTCCCAGGATAGGCTCTGTCACCCAGTCACCCCAGTTGGGATTAAGTGGCTTCTTTCCACAACAAAAGGGGCTCCAAGGTGGAGAAAGAACCAAAAAGACAAGCGGTGAATCCCAATTTTCTGGCTCATTTCAAGATTAGCTGCTAACGATACAACAAAATGCACTGTATTTTATTGGTAACTTAGCATTTGTAGGTTCTTGGTGCTGCCCTCTTTGACTTTGGCGGAAAAGTTTATTATGACACATCACCTAAATGGTAAAAATTCCTTAAACTTCTATTCTACTATTCTGCATTTTCACTTGTTGTTTCTGAACATGATCCTCTGTCAACCTGCTTACTTTTCCTGCTTCCAAGAAGCCTTTTTGCTACTTTGCTGTAAAAACCTCATAATTTCATGTACCTCAGAATGAGGCTCTGGCAGTGTCTTACTGAGATAGAATGTGCAGGTAACCTCCTTTATTAGACATTTTGGAAATTCCTGACATCATTTAATGAATACCAAATACTCACATTCAATTGAAAACACTCTCTATTTTTTAATGGTTTATTTATAAGTTGTGAGTAATACATTATAGACATATATGTACAGTAATACAGATATACATTACAGTATGGTCACTATTCTCCAGTACTGTCCACCATAGTGTGGGGCTGCTCTATTGGTCTTCGCTCCCCGTTGGCGTGCCTTGAGTGCACACCTTTGTAGGGGGGATACTATCCTGCCCCGATCGTCTGCTCCTTCCGTGTGCCACACCCCCTCATTAACCTCGTGTGGAATACCTGTGTGATCAGCTGTTTCTGGTTGTTGTCATGAGTCCTCTGTATTTAGTCCACATTTCAGTTTGTTTCCTTAGTCCGGTCATTGCATTGTCAATCTGCATTGTTGCCTGTTTGTTTTGTTTTTATTTCCATTAAACCCCACATTTTCCCTGACTCCTGCCATCTTGCACTTCTGTATGTGCTCCGTGCATCAAGAGGTGCGACAAATTTAGCATCTGTCGTTGATGGAGTCATGCGAGCTGTGCCATCCGCAAACCGAATCATCGCTGCAAATATTCAAAATGGCCCTAAACATTGGAGCAGTTCGAAAGCAGAAACTTCACCCCTCAAGCTGATGAAGGCAAAACATTATGATTGGACATTGTATAAATAATTTTTATTAGCATAATATATCTATGAATAATGATAACCTACATAATACATTAAAACCAGAGTAAGCCATATGTGTGACATAATTAATGAATCGATAGATAGATAGACAGACAGACAGACAGACAGACAAACAGGGCAAACGTATGGTGCACACATGAGGGCAGGGCAAATGTGAGCCCTCCGCCAGAATTTTTTAAAACTGCGTTTTCCACAATTTTATGATCTTCGTATATCAAACTTTGTACATTCACAACATTCAGTTTTGAGGACTATATTGGCCGTTTTAATTCACATTTAAAGGAAAACTGCAAAAACAGGGAAATAAAGATATTTTTCAGTTATTGGTGTCGTTTTTATAAGCTTTTTAGGTAATTGGCTTGCTTTCCAGAAGTCCATAATACTGCCTTCTTGCTGCCCAGCTAAATATGCACGGAAGGAAGTGTATAAAAAACAGTTTCGAATGTAAATTAATACCAGTTAACGGAAATGTTAAATAATGCCTTATATACTGTGACACTCAGCAGATCGAAGGTTCGGCCGGAGAGCATGAAATGAAACCTTACAGAATCAGGGTTTTTTTATGAAGACCCACATTAGTCCAACCCACAATCACGGCCAGAAGTTTTCCGCACCTCACAACCCACCAACAAACAACGTCAGACGAGGTTACACACAGTGGGCTCTGCACACGGTAAGTACATCTGCAAGGCGGCTGGAGACACGCGAGGAGCGGGCACCATTCACTTGCGATAGCGGGTTGGGCGCGTGCAGAAGTCGGGGACATTTACAATAACAGAAAACTGCAGCTCGCGCGGAGCATGCCGGGACCCGAGCAGCGGGACAAAGCTGCCGTTACCTATTTAGGCATCTAGTTGCTTACTGTCTGAAAAGAAACGTCTATGTTCTGCTTTCTTCGATTTTTAGCTTTTACTTTCTCTATTTGCTCACCTCCACTAACTGATCAATTAAGAAACCCCGTAAGATCTGTGATTAACATAACAACACAAAATGACGTGTACCGTGTACGGTTCGGAGGGGTGGCACACTTCAGATTTCCTTTACAAACGTGGCAGACGTTTAATATATTTTCCACTGTATATTGGGCGGGGTGGGCAATGAATGTGTGTTTACGCCATGAATAAAAACAGTGATTATCTTTTGAGTCCTTTTTACTAGTACTGAGGAATACTTACCTTCAGTAAAAATTACAAAACGTACAAATTAAAATGAAAGTGTTTTCCTTTAACTTTTCTTTCCTGCCTTGAACAAAACACATAAAATCGTCAAAACACACATCATATCCAACTGAAGAATTAAACAACGGGACGCATAAGCAAGTGATAAGTTTAATTACAGCACAGTACAGACTGTGCCTCCTACCGTCAGTTACGCTTGCATGCACCACCAAGCTCTTACTAAATACTATTATCTATGGACTTGTACAGCATGCACAAAAGTAAGCACCATGCTAAAATATGTAGATATCACCAAAGTTTGGCTACAGTATATTTATTTCTGGGAAATACAGTTGGTTTGCCTTCCTGATATATCTATGGACATTTCTACAGGGAATCTACACCATGGATATCAGCAACTTTACCAATGAGATTATGAGAAGGTATGTGCAACTGTCTGTCGCACTTCATTACAGTTGTATTTAAAAATTCATGGTACAAAACTAATGTTTTGTAATCCAGCGATTCTTAAAATATTCTTAAGATATTGTTCAGGTCGTGTAATGTGCAACATTACTTTGGAAATTTATGGCATTAACCTGTGTTTTTATCATTTCATGTTGCCCAAAAGGGTTAGTTCTGATGGATCATCCACCTTTGCATTTAAACATGTAAAGGCCAAAATAAATTTGTATAAGTTGTGAATAAATGAATAAACATTCTTCAATAAAGGGGACACAAGCAGAAATTGATGGTGATCAAAACATTTGGACAGACTCCTGCTTGAATGATAGTTAATGAAAATTGTGTAAGAAATAAGTCATTGTAGAGGTCATTGTTGTTGTCATTAAAGGTGCTATTAACAATTGTTACTTTCCATCAATATAACAGAACGTGTTTTCCAGCGAATACCAAATTTATTTCTAATTGCATAAATGAGGTATTTAAACATTTCATAAGACCGGGAAGAAATGGGACTCATGAAATTCAGACAATATATTCTGCCATAAACACAGCAAAATGAGTCACCCTTTTCATTTTCACTATGTTGAATGCCTAGATGCAAGATTGTGATTATGAAATGGGCAATAATGCACATGCTTCTCCTTTATGAGATATGGAATATCTGCTGCTTGCATGAACTGGTGATAAAGGTTTAAGCACTTAGCCACGTAAAATAAGGGGTTTTAATCCCCCTGAAACTTTTTTCATTACCAATCAGGGACTTAGGCAGGTAGTAATATTCTGAACCACGAGCAAAATTAGCTTTAGCTATTTTTGATGAAATCTACTAAGAAAAAGGTACTTATCAGTTGGGTTGCTTTATGCCTCATGAAATTTGTTTCTGGCTAGGGGCTTATAAGGTTTCCGTAAGTCTATCTAGTCTATCCTGAGTGAAGATCAGCAGCTGTCACTCCTCTGGTGAAGGAGACCTTCCAGTAGACCACCCAACCGACAGGCAACATTGGCACTCAAGATTGACGCCCTTGGTGACTACATGGTCGAGATGCTGATCAGTCTGGGTTCTGCTGATCAAATTCTGTTGACATGGAGGGGTTCACAATGACCAAAGGATGTCAATGTTGTTCTTCTGAACCATACCATCAACGAGTACTGTAGGCGGCCACTCACCAGGAATCCAAAATGTCATGGACTGTGCACGCTCGGGAACCATCGATGACACGTCATGGACTGCACGCTCGGGAACCATCGATGACACATCATGGACTGTGCACGCTCGGGAACCATCGATGACACGTCATGGACTGTGTACGCTCGGGAACCATCGATGACACGTCATGGACTGTGCATGCTCGGGAACCATCGATGACACGTCATGGACTGTGCATGCTCAGGAACCATCGATGACTAATAGAGGCAGGGGCACCAGGTGGTCAGTGGGAAGATGCAATGGGCTATAACGGGCTGGCTTCAAAAGAAAGATGTGGGACACTGGGGAACTCTGGTAATGACTTAGCAGCTACATGTGGTAAGACACAGGGTCGATTGGACGGAGGATCTAGAGTCCTATGTAGCATGGGGATAAGTTCCTGGATGGGAGATGGAGCCAAATGACAGGGATTAATAACCATTTTCAAAGGGCACAAACTATGGAGACCTGTTTGGTCAAAATTGGACACGGATGGGGGCCTAACTTCACACTGCTGACATCACCATGTAAAGAAACATTTATTTTTCTCAAGCAAAAATTTAAACGGTACAAACCGGCATAAATACAGTACAAATGGTTGAGACCAGTTTGATGAAAATCAGACGCAAAACTTAACACTGGTGTTATGTGACCATGTAAAGAAACATTTGTATCTCAGAGACTAAAGCAGAACAAATGCCAATTTCAATGGCACAAACCAGCACAAGCATCGTACAAGCGATCGCGATTGGTCGAAATCGGACACAAATGGGGGGCCAACCAACTTCATGCTGGTGACGTCACCATGTAAACAAACATTGATATCTCAGAAACTAAAACGGCACAAACTAAAATTTCAATGGCATAACCCAGCACAAATACAGCACAAACGTTTGAGACCAGTTTGGTTAAAATCTGCAGGTCATGCAGTCAGGTTGACAAACATTTGTGAAAGAATTCGTCATTCTGAAGAACTCAGTGAATTCAAGTGTGTCATAGGATAGCACCCTTACAATAAGTCAGTTGATGAAATATCTTTCCTGCTAGGTATTCCACGGTCAAATGTAAGTGGTAATGCGAAGTGGAAGCATTTAGGAACAACATTATGTCAACCAGAAAGTGGCAGGACCACCTGAAGTAACAGAGCGAAGTCGCCGACCAGTCTAGTCAAACTGGTCTAGTATCCCACCACACATAGTTAAATATGATAGCACTCTAAGAAGGAATGAAGCTGTTCTGAAGGCAAAGAGTGGCTCTATTCCTTATTGGGTGCTTGATAATAAATTGTAAGGAGATTCTGTTGTTTTGAAAAAACATTGTTTATCTACTGTTAATATTTAGTGAAATTGATAGACAATTTAAATTTTATTGGTCTACTTCTATTTAGATTTATTTATACTGAATTTCTTAATTCAATTGTATTATATTTTACAGTGACCACTATTCCAATGAGGACTATATCACCCCTGAATACACTGATGAGTATGACTTTGAGGGTTTTGGACCATGCAAGTATGAGAGACATGGAGCTGTGTTCCTGCCTGTGTTTTATTCCCTGCTCTTCGTGTTCGGGGTGA
>JAODUD010000134.1:7447383-7469274 GCA_026784285.1 Stomatorhinus walkeri
GTCTAATGTTTATCAGTCCATTACAGAAAATAATGAACTTTATCACAATATGCTAATTTTTTGAGAAGGACCTGTATGCTGTATATAAAACAATTTAAAAAAATAAAACCATATAAATAAATTTTAACTGATAGTGCAATTTGAATATATTATATAGGAGGACATGGTTGTTATGTGACCTAAAGCTTATGGGAGAATTTTATCATTATATATTTTTATTTTTAAATAAAAGAAAGCAAAGTCATTTCAAAGAATTTCTAAGGTTTTTCTTACAAAGTTATGACTTTAATCTAGAAAGTTTGAGTTTTTTCTAGTGTCCACTCTCCCCCAGCTCAGCAGTTTTTATACTTACATTGCCCCCCCCCTTCCATTTCATAATGTAATTTTGTTTCAGTGTTTTAAGTGACCACTGAAATGAAAAAGATGAAAGGAATGTGAAAGTGCTGGTGGACTGGACCAACATACATACTGAGTGAAGGTTCATGTTCAGAAACAGCGTTTATTCTCCATAAGTGGATCCTTCTTTTTATTTCCAGCTTTTCCTACTTTTGAGAATATGTGCGGATACACAGGGGACAGATGAGGCAGGGGTGCAGAAATTGCAGTGCGAGCTGAAAGAGATGTGGATGAACAGACTGCTGCATGGACCAGAATCTCAGTGGCTCCTCGGAAGACAGTATTTTGGGGTCTCAGCATAGATGATGGGCTGTTATTATACACCAGTTTCTGAGAACAGACTGAACACCAGACCTATGGACAAAATATTATTGCATCTCTATGATGTATTTTTTTCTGTAAGTACTGTAGAATAAAGGCATTTCAAATGTCATATATAATTAATGTGGTAGAAAAATCAATGACAATGCAAATACAATTCTGATTTCAATCAGTAATTACCAAAGACATTCATAATGACACTGTTGAATTAATTACAATGATTATAATGATTAATTGCTGCTTTGGAATAGTTTTTATACTTAACATATACTGCAATCATGCATGCTTGCTGAAGTAATGGGTTTTTCACTTTTAATATTAGAAGCATTTTATGAGGAACTAACGTGATTTTGCTTAATCTGCAAAAATGACCAGATAAAGGTGCAGACCTGATCCCAGAAGTTAGAACTGTTACAGATAACAACATTAGAAATTTCTGTGCTGATGTCATATGAATATAGGGGAAGTAAGATGAAGAAAGCAACTGAAAACAGCCGAGATGAGGTAGAGAAACCAGAACAATCTATAGGTCAGCCCTGCCTTGGACCTCTATAAGCAGAAGTAGCTGGTGTCTACAGATATCTGACCCCCCCGAACTGTCTGTAAACTCTTGTGTTTTTGGCTATAAGAGATGTTTGGCTATAAGAGATGTTTGCACTTGTTGTTCGGAGAGCAGATACTGAGGAGTCTCTGCTCCCACAAAGCTTTGCGGTAAAAATGTTTTGTCAGACTCTTAAACAAACCAACTTCTTCGAAATTTCTACCACATTAACAATATACATATTGTTATTATTTTCTCATCATTTTTTACCTTATTTGTCAACATTAGAATTAAAAGTCCCTAAACCCCAGAACATACTTGATTTGTTTCCTCGTTTGTGCCATCAGTGATTTCTTTTCATTGTCGATTTGCATGGCAGACACCCGACCTTCATGAGGACACCCACTTCAGGATTCATGCTTCCTTGTGAGGACAAAGCCAAAGCAGTGACGCGATTCTGTCGTGTTTATGTCAAGAATGAACCAAGTTTTGATATAGCAATTGTGTCCTGTACACTTTTTGTTCCCTATACACACATGACTGTGACACCGTGCACAGCTCCAACACCGTCGTGAAATCTGTGGATGACATAATGATGGTAGGTCTGATCTCCAGTGGAGATGAGATGGCATATTTGAGCGAGGTGGAGAAGCTGTTTCTGTGGTGCTTAGTTAACAACCTCTACCTGGATGCCTCTAAGACCAAGGAGATGGTCATGGACTTCAGGAAGGAGCAGCAGAGGAAGCTTACTCTCAAGATTTTCGGGACTCAAGTGGAGAGAGTTAGCAGCTACAGGTACCACAGAGTAGACATCTCTGAAGACCTGACATGGACAACCCACACATCCATCCTGATGCAGAGAGCTAGGCAGCAACTGTAACACCTGAGGAAATTCAAAAAAAAAAACTTTATACAGTGTCACTGTGGAATCTGTGCCTTCCGGGAGCATCACTGCCTGGTATGGCAGAGCCCTGCAGAGGGCAATAGGGAGCACAAAGAGAATCACCGGGACAGAACTACCTCCCCTGCAGAGGAGGATATGCTGAGCAAATCACCAGGACAAAACTGCCTGCCCAGCAAGACACCTACATCCAGTGATGTAGGTCCAGGGCATTAAACAATATCAGAGACACTGACCACCTGTATCGTACTCGTTGTCGTACTCAGACAGAGACTGAGGAGACTGAGGAGAAGCTTATACCGTCAAGCCACTTGGATCATTAACTTCACCAATTAAAAACTAAAACAACATATGATTTCAACCAGTACTTTAAATATCAGCTGGAGTGGTGGCTCAGAGGCTAGGGGTCTGTGCCTGTAACTGGAAGGTTGCATATTTAACACATTTCATACAATTTCCTTTACATATACATTTACAGCATTTGGCAGACACCCTTAGCCAGAGTGACTTACATAAGTTCTTTAAGACTTCACAATGAATTTCCTCCTGATGCTAGCTCAATAAAACCAAGGCTATGCATACCTGCAGCAATACCTATGCATTCCTTTGCTCCAGGCGCTGTACCAGATGCTGTCCATGGAAGTAATGATGCAGGGGGCTGCGCTCGCTCGCCTGCGCCCCCTCTCTCTCACGACTCTCATTGGACATTAAATAACAAGCCTAAACTGAATTGAGCATGCATCAGTCTTGGGGAAGTTCTCAGCCTCTGATTTTCTATGCAGTTGTATTTAGATTCGATTTATTTTTAACACTGAGGTCCAGACCTTATATCTGGCTACGCATATGTATGCAACAAAAAAACTTGGGCCAAGCAAAAATGAAACCAGCAGATTATAGTGTTCGCATGTCAAGCTGCATTTCAGTCACTCTCTGCGGCTGAAGCTTCGTATCGTATGGTGCAGTGTATTCAGTACTCACGGTAGAGTTTTAATCAGACCAAGATGCCAGTTATGTGTTTATGGCTATCTGTTTTGAGATCAAGACAAGAGCAAGACTCATCCAACCCAAGACCAAAACAAGATCAACAATTTTAATCAAGACCCATAAAAGAGCAAAACTTGAAACTTCACAATCAGAATTTATATTTTTTGATAGAGTGCACCCATATTGGGGTTATATATAATGTTGCCATTATATATTAATTTATGTAATTCCAAAATACCCTATTACTGAAAATTTTTAATGTTCACATACTCTAAACAATAATGCAGGCATATAAAGAACACATAACAAAACCACATACACAAAGCCCCCCAGCTCCCTGACAAAGACAGTAAATTACAACTATAACAATCAACACTAAACAGTAATCACTACCAAGAATGTCCAAAACGGTCCAGTATAACAGGGGCAGCTGATGATGGAAGAGTGATAAGAATACCTGGTGAACAGCTCTCTATAAGGAACATTTCAGTTCCTGGTGCGGCCTGAAGTGACTGGGAGCTGACCCGCAGCAATGATTTGAAAAATAGTGAGGTCAGGGACCCCGTAGGGATTAGTTGGGGGTCTCAGTATCACATTGCATACGGGAGGATTGTTTTCTGGGGGATAGGCAGTGTTAAAAATACATTTGGCCCGCAGACATTTGGATATATATATATATATAAATTTAAAAAACGGAGGTCCGGACCTCGGTGACTTCCTATCTGTCTAATTGGGAATGCTCCCCAAACGATACAGTATCCATTCAAGACGATCTCAAACGGACAAGCATGAGCAGGACAGCATGTACATCTAGACGGAAACTGTAACCCACTGTAGTGGAGTTATATTCCGACTGCGTGTGAGAAACCTATGAACTTCACGATCGCTCCGGAGTTTTTCATGTTAATTTTGAAATGAGCCACTTGCCCAGTATCTCTTCCCAGCAGTCCCTGTGCCTTCTGAAGCTGTCCAATAGCTTTATACCGCCGGGGCAGCTGGGAGATGCAGTTCATTTTATGTATATCTGCTACAAGAGGACAGCGCAGGAAAATTAATTTCTGCTTAGTGAGGGGAAAGAAGTGTATATGTATATCGATTCAAATAATGTGTTTTGTAATATTTGCAGACTTATAGCCAATATCAATACAAAACGGAGACAAGGTCGCGATCAGGTCGCGCAGTCCCGAGAAATCTGCAAGACGCTATACTCGTTTGTACTGTTTGAAAAACTCTAATTACTCTCTATGTGACGTAAACTACATATTAGACAGATTTAACGTATCTAAAAGTGCCCATGAATAACGTTTACTACTCTCAGACCTATGATGTACCGGGCATGGAGACGGCAGACCACCCGAATTATCACCGTGATGTCTGTCTTCCCAAGGTGCTCCCACGTTTTAATGCTCATACGAGTTTGTCGCCTAATGATGACGCAAGCGCGCACTTAATCGATGGTTACGCCCGGTCATTAAAAACACTGCCATTAAATTAAGAGCAACTCTTTTTTACTGTAATAAAAATTAGGAATATATTTTAATAATCCATCATCCAACAGAGCCGTGTTAACTTGGACCGATTTTGCCAGTTTTTTTTTGCTGAAATACCCAAAGCTGCGTAGTTGGCGAGGGGGGGCAAGTGTTTCTTTTTTTGTATATGTGTTGGCCGCAGCCGCGCATTGGCTTCGGTCCCCCCTTCGCCGCTCGCCTAACCAAAGCGCTGCAGCCTGATTAACCTAGGCTGGGAAGACGGAGGGGAGGCGACTGGCACCGTGGGCCGAGAGCGGAAGACGGGGTGCCAGCGGGCGGCAGTGGACGCGGACGGCCCCGGCGCACACAAGCTCATCTTCTGGTAAGTTGGCTCAGCTGACTCTGCCGTTTTTATTGTCTCAAGAACAATAAATCTCTGTTTCCACTCGCCAAAATCCCCTGTTAGCACGCGGAAAAACGAAAGAGTGCCTCACTTTTTTTTGCTTCCCCCTCCTTCCCAGCAGACATCAAATATCCCCCAGCAGCGTTAGTACGCAGCTCAATATGTCTACAAGTATTTTTCAAATATATGCATTCACATCTCTTAAATATCATATCGGCTATGTACTCGCCGTTTTCTGCTCCCGTTTTCACCTCCGCATCGGCTCAGTGTTTGTTTCAGGTCTGCTGAGAAAATGTTTCGGCAGTCATTCCTCTAATAAGTTTTCTCAGATATATTTATTGCAAGACATCCATGTTCAGTCGTTTTCAGTCTATAATTACAACTTGATCAACCATCGTTCGCATTTGCCTTGGACACATCGTCATTTTTGGTTAAGGTTTTCTTCAGCATACGAGTTGCGGAACTCTTACCTGAGCAGACACGTGTTTTTATTATGATGTAGTGTGTAGCCAGTTACTGAGGAGGTGTATTCATTCCCGGTCTGTAATCTGTATTCATTGTTAAAGCGTTGCGGTAGATCACAGTATCATAGGGGTTGTTTACGTCAATTGGTAAATAAGCGTGAGTTGTTCTTGAGGGGAGAGTGACCTCTGTGTTTTGCAGGATGCAGCTTAAGTGTTGGGATTTCCCTGGATGCGTGGAAATGATCGGTCTCTGAGGAAGACCAAGCAAGGATTCTGAGGGACATTTCAGTGTAAAAAAAAAAGTTTTAAAGGCCTCCTTTGGATGCTCTTGATAAGATGGCAAGTCGAAGGAAGTCCACAACACCTTGCATGGTCGTTCCCTTGGATACAGCAGAGCAGGACCCAGACATTGAGGCCACGGACAAGAAGGAAGGTCCTGACAGTGTAACGGAGGTGGCTGTGGAGGGCAGTGCAGCCCCTGCTAAATCTGATCCAGGTAAGAATAACATATCATTTGCTGTTTTCGCTCACAATCTTTGGACATAAAATTGTACACGCATTATATTTACATGTTTAGCTAATCAACGGGCCCATTAATGTAAAAGCAGCCTGAGTTAATTGATTAAATACCTGGCTTAAGCTGGGACTCGCTCCAGTAATGTTTAAGGTATAGATCATGTCGTCCCACTGTGGTTGCATGTTTATGTGGAGTGAACATATCTAACTGAAATACATGCTCTGTCTTCAGAGCACAGCGTGCGGCACCTTGGGGAAGATGGTTTCGCCCGGAGCACCACGAAGCGCAGCACCCACACTGCCTCTGAGCTGGGGCTTGCCGACTTGGTGTCTGTGCACCCGGAGAGTGAGGAGGCCGAGGACGCGGCCATCACTGGCATCTCGTTGAGCAAGACCCCAATCATGAAGATGAAGAGCAAAGGTGAACCCAAGAGGATTGCCGTCCCTCACAAGGGTGCTGACGAGAATGGAGCGAGGGGGGAGAGCGAAGGAGAGCAGGAGGCTAAGGAGGGGGTCGTCTCCAACCCCATAGGAGTGCTTACCCCACTGTCAGTTGAAGCTGTCAAGCCCAGTGTTGTTGTCACCAATCCTAATACTGTTCTGCCTGAACCAAAGAAAACAGTCATCAGCTCTGCCACGGTTCTGCCTGCAGGCCTGGCCCAAGTTCTGTCTGCCCTGCAGGCCCAGCAGAATGCCCAGACCCAACTCTTGATACCAGTCAGCAGTATTCCAGCGTACAACAGCACCATGGACACCAATCCCTTACTGGTCAACACTTACAACAAGTTCCCATATCCAACGGTTTCAGAAATCATGACTTTGGCTGCCCAAACAAAGTATGCAGAGGAGCAGATCAAGATCTGGTTCTCTGCCCAGCGCCTGAAGCACGGAGTGAGCTGGACCCCGGAGGAGGTGGAGGACGCCCGGAGGAAGCAGTTCAATGGCACTGTGCACACGGTACCCCAGACCATAACAGTTATTCCAGCCCATCTGTCCTCCACACACAATGGCCTGCAGTCCATCCTGCAGACCTGCCAGATAGTTGGGCAGCCTGGTCTTGTCTTGACACAGGTAGGCAGTGCTGGCAACTTGCCTGTGACTACACCGATCACGTTGACTGTGGCTGGTGTTCCCAGCCAGACGCAGTTGCCCAAGCCGGCTACCATCCAGGCGACCCCAGCTACCGTGGAAACAAAGAGGGCCACCACTGTCCAGCCACCTTCCCTGACTCCTCAGGAGAACTCGGCACTTACTGCTGATCATTTTGGAATGCGACCCAAGAAATCCAAAGAGCAGCTTGCAGAGCTAAAGGCCAGCTACCTAAAGAACCACTTTGCCAGTGACGCGGAGATATCCCGGCTGATGAAGCTGACGAATCTCACCAAGGGTGAGATAAAGAAGTGGTTCAGTGATACACGCTATAATCAGCGCAACTCTAAGAACAACCACGTCATCGTCTTTAATGAGAACATCAGCAGCGCCAACAACAATGCCACCATCGTGATCGACTCTAGTGATGAAACCACAGAGTCTCCTACATCAGGACCGGTCAAGGAGAAAGAGACGCGTAACAAGTCATGGAACCCTTTTCCTGACTTTACCCTGCAGAAGTTTAAAGAGAAGACTCCGGAGCAGCTGTTGGTGTTGGAGGAGAGCTACCAGAAATGCAACATGCCCACTGATGAGGAGCTGAGCAGACTGAGAAGCGAGACCAAGCTGACCAGGCGGGAGATCAATGCCTGGTTCACAGAGAAGAGGAAAGCTCCAACAGATTCAGCAGACCAGAAGAAGGAGCAGGCTGACGCAGAAGCCGTTACCAGCCTCCCGTCACCGAAGTCGGGAAGCCAGACGCCGCCCAGTAGCCGACGGTGGGGCAAGGATAAGATTGGGAAGAAGACACCTGAGCAGCTTCACATCCTAAAAAATGCCTTCGTGCGCACACAGTGGCCCACAGCTGAGGAATATGACAAGCTGGCAGAGGAGAGTGGGTTGCCCCGGACCTACATTGTGAACTGGTTTGGGGACAGCCGGTATGCTTGGAAGAATGGTAACCTCAAGTGGTACTATTTCTACCAAAGTGGGAATGTCGAGCCCATGAATGGAAGCGGACACAGGAAGCGGGGAAGGGGCCGGAATCGGAACCGGGGTTGGAGTAGGTCCCGGAGCAGGAGGGCCAAAAGAACCTCAGCCTTGGGGAAGTCATCACCTCCTATCAAGTTCAAGACTGGAAAGGAGATTCTGAAGGAGTACTATCTGAAGCATAAGTTCCTGAATGAACAGGATTTGGATGAGCTGGTGGCAAAGACAAATATGGGTTACGAGCAGGTGAGGGACTGGTTTGCTGAGATCAAACGGAGGGAGGACCTAGGAATGGACCCTTTCGATGGGGGGGCAGAGAATGGGGAGCTGGCGGAGGGGGAGGAGTCACAAGAGGAAAGTGAGATAGCAGCTGAGGAGCAGGGTGAAGTTATTCGTGGTGAAGATGATAACGATGACAATGACGACGACGATGACAGTGATGACAGCGATGCGTGGGAACCCCCCCAGAGTGTCAGGCGAACTCTGTCTGGCTCAGAGGATTAGTGACCGACAGCTACCCGTCTTCAGTAAGTACTAACCTTTGGGATATTTTTTTCTCCTCCAGAATTCATGACCACACTGATTAAAAGCATATAATGATATGTTTGTGTAAGGTTCTCCAAAAAGCTTGGAAATGCATGCATATACTTCTTTATGCTAAGTTGTGAATGTGATCCCTGTATCTTGTTTGTCTTCCTAGCGCTGCTTGTTTACTCGCCATGAAGAAGGAAGGTGGAAGTCTGTGTCCTCAACATGGAGCAAGGAGTGAACTGCTTTCTCTTTGCGCGGTTGAACCAGAGACCTGCCACCAAAGAAGTGGTGCCAGTCGTCTCTCCCAGTGAGGAGCCCAGTTTGCCAAAGTAACGCTGCTGTAGATGTTTGATTCCTGCGCTCTTCAAGATCCCTAGTCAGTTTCCATCCAAACATCTCTGTGAACTGGCAAATACTTTGCTTTGCACGTAAGACATTAAGGTACTGTGATGACTAAGATGTTTGTGATCTGGGTAATGATGTCACTAGACATTGAAGAGTCGCCTTCTCTTGCCTGTTTTATTTTTTATTTTTTAAAAAGGGTATTAACCTTGCATTTTTTAAGAAAGCATATCACTCTTCATATAAAGTTTAATTCCTCAACAAATAATTTCCAGTCACGTCCTTGTGCTAATAAGTAAACCATACAACATTCTGGTCTGCATATGGTGGTACAATTCGCTAGTGCAATCTAAACTCTGATTTTAATTTGGAGATTAAATTAGCTAAAAATTTGCTTGAATGCAACATGTGTTATTTTCCTCAAATGATTTCTAAGAAATCCTTTACTGGGACAGTAAGCAAGTGGTTTTATTAGTATTGCGGATGCTATGTGGTTAAAAGTGAAATAACTTCAAGCTTGATTTTTAAGGAAATGGTGCCTTTATCAATAAGATTTTTGATCGCTTACTGCCATATTTTACAATAGGCCTTTTTCTACACTCTTATTTTAGAGTTGTCTTGCTTACTGTATTTTTCCTCTGTAATGAATATCCCAGTAATATATACAGGAAATTATCAAGTGACAGAAAGGCAGCATGTTCACTTACATTAAGGTCATGCTACTTTTCTGAAGTTCTGAAGACAGTTTGACTTCCTGTATTTCAAAAGAAGTGTTTTAAGTAAATTTACCTGCAGTCTTTATAACATTTTGAAGAATTCTAGAACAGTATTTATTATTTTATAAAAAGAGTATAGTCAGAGAGCAATAAGATCTAAGGTTAGCCCTGAACTTTTAGTTTTTCAGTGACCTAAATCAGTAAACTTGTTTGGAGAGATCTAAAAAGAGCTGTTTGGATGAACCTTTTTTGTGAAGGAATAGGTGTGATATTTTGAAACAGTCTTGCACAGTAGGTTCCGCACCGTGTCTGTTACAGCAGGACCTGCTTTTGTGACTGTTGGATCTGTCTTGGATTAATGGAAGCAGAGTTACGGGAAGGTACGGTAAAAACTGGACCCCGTAGACAAAGTGTTATTCTAGCTGGTTCCTGCTTGCAGAAACTATGAAAGAGGAAATAAACTCTTGTTCTGTACATACATTTTATGCTCTTGTATTGGGGGGGACTTTTTAATTGTTTTATACTTTTTTAATTTATGATAATTATCAATATAGCCTTGAACTAATGTATGTTACTCAAGTGGTGTTCATTGAGATGATCACTATGTAGGTGACCTTGACATCTCTTTGCTTTTTGTATGGGAAAAAACATTGCTATGGCTTAATGATTTAAACCAGTATTTCTTTTTTTCTTGGCAGTTTGTCACAGATAACTGTGCCTCAGTTGATTTAAGCTTGCAGTGTGAGTGTGAAGCTTGCAGTGTGCACTGGAGTCCCGTTGAAGTAACTGATGCTTTGCCTCTGTTGTATTTCCATTAGACAAATGTGTAATAATTGCTTCTCTTACTTTCTCCTGTAAAGTCGTAGACTTCTCAGATCGCATCTCTTAACCAAAAAAAATGCTTTAATAGTTTTTGTCATCTGTGTTCTCTAAAGTTTTTTTCTTCTCAAACATAGCACTTAAAGAATATAGATTTTAAATATTAGACCACTTATGAATGTTATTTGAGACTATATTGACTGTTATAGGTTATATAGATTTTTTTAAAAACAGATTGACATTGGCGGAGTTACAAGGAACCTTAACAGAGATGATGGGATGTTTGCTAAGAATAATGTCTTTTGGGTTTATCCTTATATACCACTTTGATACTGAAAATCCATTTGAAAAAATGTCTCTTAAACCAGCTGGGTTGTGGCAGGAAACTCATGGATTTACTAAGCTTCTGTGCCACAGAAATACACGGAGATCTTTTGAGTAGTTTTTTTTTCGTCAGACAGCAGATTTTTAATCCTCAGATAATGCTTCATGTCATTCAGTACGTTAAATGGACCATGTTTATGGCACAATTGTTTTCACGTGGGTCAGAAAGGATGTTTTATACTCGTGTTTGGAAAAAACAACTAATAAAGGGCTTAAGAAATCATGGAAATTTATTTACTTTTGCAAAGTCTTTCTGAATATTTTGTGTTTTTCCCCCTGACAAGAATTGTGGAAGTGTTGTGTTCTCTAACCTGTGAAAAGAGGACATTATTTTGATAATTGTAGGCTGAATTTATCACTCAGCTAAATATATTCTGCATTGCTGTATAAAATGTGAATATTTAATGTCACTTTGTATAAGCTAAGTAAAACTTAACTAACTGCAATTAACAGTTGTAGCATATATATTTTCTTTATGTGACACGGTGGATCGGAACCGCACTTCCGCGTCTTGTTTCCCCGCGGTCCTTTTACCGCGTTGCACTGACAGGGGCACAGGTTGGGGCTGAACTATTCCACTTGCTGTGTTCTTTTTAAATGGAGATATTTGGCAGTACATTTGACGACTCTGTGTTTGAAGAATGCAGAAATAGGGTCCCCATTGCTCTTTCCTCCTACAACGCAAAAACCTGTGAACCTAAGGTAGGTTTCTTCATACTTCATTCTTCATAACACGACGAGGTACGCGTTACTGGCACAAGCTAATCAGTGTGTATTGGTCCGTAACGTATTTTACGTTACACGTGATAATGTAACTTCATACCCACATGTTTGAAACGTAGCATGAGATTTAGTTAAAAATCAGATAAGTGGTCAGCGTATTGTAAGATTGGTAGCTTTACGACGTTAACATCATGTTCTGTAATTCTGAGAAGATGAAAGATCGTTCCTCTTTACAGTGATTACATTCTATTTAAAACCTTTTCTGATGCAGTGGTTCTGTGAAAATGTACCGACAGATGATGAATTGGAGGAGCAGAAAGTTTTCAAATTCCGTGCAGATCTAGCGTATAGTCAAAATGATTATAAGGTAATAAGCCTTCTCATACTAAACCATTTACCTTCGTGTAAGAAATTATGCCATCGGCCATCTGTAACTGTGACACGAATCATATAACTCGGTGACTGGAAATGACTCTAATTATTCACTGTACGTTCATTCAGAAAGCTCTCGCGGACTACTCCACGTGCTTGTCCCTAATACCCAAGGGAAACGTCGCCATCAGACGGGATGTGCTGGAAGGTCAAGCCAGGTGCCACTGCCATCTTGGCAGACGCGAGGAGCCCCTGGAGATTGCTGACCTGCTGGTGAGCGCCTCCAGCCATCATGCGTTTTCCCTGCTTCACCCAATAATTATACCATCTTGTATAATGAATTGAATTTAGATTTTAGATTCACCTTAATTGCCCTTGCACAAAGTGCAAGTACTGTGGCAATGAAATGCAGTTTGGCGTCTAATCTAAAAGTGCAAAATAATGCAAGCATGCTAGAAGCAGCTGTAAAATATATAGATGTGTGATGGAGGAACTTACATGCATACGGTGGTATACATGATGTGATATAAGTAATGAGTGTATACAAAATCTATTGGGGCTTTTCCACTGCCACAAAGAACTGAGCCGTATTGTGAACTGGCGATTTTCCATTGTAAAGTATGTGAGCCACAACCCAAGCCGCACTGTGAACTGGCGGTTTTCCATTGTAAAGTATGTGCGCCGTAACCAAAGCCGCACTCACACTGACTTGACCCTGCTTACTGTCTGGGCTGAAAGTGCGACCAAACCGAACTGGTTGCTTCACCACCATCCGCTTGGTCAAAATGCATGGAGATACCTCTGCTTTGTGCTTGGATTATCTGAAGGAAAAGGCATAAATCCTATGGCTGTGTCTGAATCCAGGGGCTTCCAACCTCCTACTTAAAAAAAGTACTATAGAACAGCTGAACGAAATGTATTCATAACACAAATTTACACAAGCACGTGCTAGCGTTTGATACTTGCATAACATGGCAGTTGTCACAGACATGCTAGTGGAAATAAGCACACAGTAAAAAAAAGGGGAAAATAATAATTGCAGAAAGTAAATCATGGTGTATGCCGTGTGAACAGTATATCTCTTCAGTTGTATGTCACTGTCACTCTCCAAACTCGGCAGCTCTTTTACCGAGACAACCCAGAAAGCGATGGAGGAAGTATGGAGGAAGATTACGCAGTCCATGGTCTTGGCGCGGATTTAAGATTTGCTTATTTACTTAGTATATTGCATTAGAAGCACAGACATGCAGTGTGTGGAATATGTCAGAATAAGGGCTTCATTGTGTTTTTCATGGACAGAGGAAGGAAGCGACAAACTCCAGCCACCTCACGTGCGCTTTAAACCTTCAGCTGATGGTCCACCAGCTCTTCGGAGATGTCGGTGAAGAGATCTCAGTCCTTCGGCAGCTTGTCTCCCTACACCCTTATAACCCCTGGTACTGGCAGAGACTGGCGAGGTGCTACTGGGCCCTCTGTCCGTCCCCCAGGGGCAATGAGTCTGAAGCTGATGGACACCATAGGGCAGAGAAGACGGCAGAGATGAGCATAGGGGGGCAGTCGATCGGACAAGGGGCAGACGTCCGGTTAAAGGCTTGCATGTGTTTCGTCCGAACCAGGTGACTGAAACAGATCATCAGTAATATTTTTATTCTCATTATGTACCTGATCTCTTCATAGTCAGCCATCTTAATATACCTTCCTGCATATTAGTCTCATATTCCATCCCTTTATGCTGCTGAACTTACTATGTATATGAACCCACTCCCTGTCAGTGCTGTTTGTATGATACACCGTGATTCTGGGACAGCGTATTTTCCATGCCACTGCCTATTGTGCGTGGATTGTATGACAGCAAAGCACACTTATCTCGATTGATTTGACCTTCCCCCTTGCATGTGTAACTGACTGATTATGTATTTTTTTTCTACCTCCGTAGACTTCTGATCCATTTGCTGAGGATCCAACAATCGGCGTTTGTGCTCCAGTGCAATGAAAGAGCCCTGGAGGAGGTGGAGGAGGCCCTGCGATGCTTGGGGCTCGATGACAAGACCCTCCAGCTGATATCAGAGGTGCGTTTGGGCCTTTCAATACCAGCGTGTGTTCGCAGATAAGGGTGGCAAGGCGGCTTGTGCCAATTTCAAGTAGTCGCCAGCCAATAATGTGCTTAATTGATAGAATTCAGGAATGAAGTCATCGTTCTAATAATAATCTTCTTTGGAGATGCAATCAACTGTTCTTACAATAGGAAATTTAATGGAGCCGACTGCTAAATGTTTTTATTTTAAGAAACATCTCCAGCATCTCATTCCTGCCACCACAACCATTTCCCGTGACCTAGGGAGGCTCTGATATTGACCTAGCCGCTTTCCTGCTCCTTTGCCACCAGGTGATGGCCGAAGACCTTGTGCCGGAGAAGATGAAGGAGGACAGCCAGGATGGCGAGAGCCTGGATGCTCTGTGCAACGTGGACTTTAACGAGCGGTGGTATGACAAGCTTAAAAGGCGACTCAGCTGAACAGAGCTGTACGGATGTGTGGTTTCAGGACACAGGGAGGCACTGTTCTCCTCAACCAGTAGCCAGGCTGTGGTTCCAGGCATCTCACAGTCCTGCAGTCAATGGAGCATGGATGGACTGATATTTCTGAGGAATGGATGCCTTTTATCTAGTGATGGCCAAATGAAGCTTTGTGAACCATTTGCTGTATGTTTTCATCCCACCATCTAGTGGGAGGAAAAAATACAGCAAATGGTTCTGGTTCAGGTGAGGAAAGGCTTGCTGTTCTGCTCTAGTCCTTAACATGCTCCAGGTCTCTGGATGGACTACAGTTTTAAGTGATTTTTAATGTACATTTACCATGCACTCAAATTGCTCAATAGCATGTATTAAATGAACAATGCATTTTAAAATACAAATAGGACTTCCAGTTTGCTTAAAAGAATATTTTTAATGTTAGTAGAAAAGAGAGGGGATGTCAAACGACACTGGAGACCCCTTCCATCTGCTTTCTGCTCATCAGTGTGCAAAAATAATTAGTATTAAACACCACCACTTCCTCAAAATGGATTTTTTCTACAGCTGATAAAATATTTTCTCAAATATGTTACTTTTTGCTGTATTCAATATCAGTGGCATTACATTTTCATGTTTACCTACAAAGAATCTATTAAGTGAATTCTTTTAATTGATTCATCCATAGCCACTGTAGTAGGTGAGTCTGACAGATAAGCAGGCTGTTCCCATTATGACCCCAAATTCCTAGCGAGAACCAGCTAAACATTGAGCACACACACACACAGCCTCGGCTGCTTAAATGCCGAATGCTGTGTAAATACAGGCTTTCCTGAATACGTTGTCATTAGCAGTTAGCTGCATAATGACTGCATGGCTGACCGGCCGTGCATAAATAAACCGTTTCTGTTGAAATGGTGCCAGTTTTCACCATTTACTGAGGAGCGTTCACATCGTGAGGGTGCACCAATGTTGGATGATAAAATCCCAGGGCCAGCCTGTTAGGCCTGGTCACGGGCAGGACCAGGTCGTGATGGATGATTTGCCAGCTCAGGTCCCTCGTGGCGTAGTTGAGTGGTCGGTGGATGATGGGCCGCCACCATATGGGGGCAGGTGGTGACACTAAAGGTGCCCAAAAGCTTGGCTGGGCCCTCGGCTCCGGGGCGTGGGGAAAGGGCGTGACCATGGCCTGGACTGGGGGCAGAGCCCTGAGGGTCGGGTCCGGTTTCCCGGGAATGCCTGGAATGGGCTCAGAGGAGGCATAGAGCTGGCGGAACTCCAGGTCAAAGGTCTCAACACTGCTGCCCTTCATAAGGACATTGACGCCCCTGTGGATCTTCCAGGACAGCCAGGTGAAGCTGTGGGACAGGACAGGGAGGAGGCGTGGTCAGGTATACAGTCACACATATCACACATATCAGCCTGCTTGCGTTTGAAGGATGGCCGTTCTGCACGACTTTGTAAAGGGCAGCTGGGAAATGACGTGGGCCATTATTGGACTTATGGTTTCTGTTCAGCTCCACACGGGCTGGGGGTGGCGTATGGTTCAGCGGGTTGGGACGCCGTGCCTGTGATTATCACTGGTACAAGTCCCCTGGATATTAGAACGATTTCACGATTAGGCCTAAGAGTTTCTATACTCCAGTTGCTCCAGGGACTAATCTGACACTACGTTCTCAAAAACGCATGTTGCTTTGGAGGAAGTCATCTGCAAAATAATAAAATGTAAACGTTAAAGTTCCACCTCACCTGAAGGACCCTGCGAGAACCTGGGTGCGGTCGATGATGACAAACTTCTCCTTGACCAGGCCGCTGAACTTCCTGCTGGACTTGGCACAGTACGTGCCCCCCCGCACGCTTCGGATCGACATCCGCTGCAGGGAAATAGCTGGCTGCCTCACCGAGACTCATAAGAACGTGTTTCATTGTGAAATAATGTCACACCTTCTGTGTGTTAATCCTTATTAATAAGCTTTAATACTTCTATAGGGCCTTCCCCATTATAATTGCCTTAAATTGTTTACCAGCAAAAATCATTAACAATAAATTCCAACTGTAGAGAAAGGTAAAACAAGGCAATAGGTGGAAAAACAGGAAAAAATCCTTACCAAATTAGGTTTTACGTTTGCATCCTTTCAAATCATTTTCTTTAAGTGATTAGTGTGATGTGTACTTTCACATACGTGCGAGTGTCGCACTCACACTGTGGTTTTGCTGTACTCACTTTCATGTGGGAAGCAGCGATCTGCAGCTTCTGACACATCTCCACAAAGAGATGGATGTTCTCGTGGTCCAGCAGGAGGTAGGTGAACACGCCACGCTTTCCCGTGGCCTCCAAGATGTCACAGAATATTTCCACGTCGCTGAAAGCGTCGACGACGACCGCCAGCACCTGCACCCACGCGGGTGTCAGTGTCCCTGTCTCTGTCCCCAGGTCCCCGTGCCCCCTGTCTCAATGCCGCGAGGTGAAAGCATTCAGCCAGTCATTGGTAAACATGTACAAGTATAAACGGGTATATAAAACAAGTTGCATGGCTGTAAGTTCATACCTTAAACTCAGAACCTTTTGCATAGTTACATCAGTCATTGACGCTATCTCACCTGGGTTTTAGAGAGGGAGCGGGACTTACAGTGGTAGCCTTGTTGATGGACTCACGCAGCAAGTCTCGTACGCTGCTCGTTCTATTGGACCCAAGAAACACCTCCACTGCAGGCTGATCCTGCAGCTGGGGGCTCCTCTGAGTGACGGGAAAACGGCGATCAAAGTCGGTTGGCTTGGTATCCACGACGTCAGGGCAGTACATCTCAGAAGACCTTGAGGAAGCATCTGTCCACTCCGGGTTCAATCCCTCATCCCCTCTGGGACCATTGGCATTCTTTAGGATGTAGTCCTTCTCCTCCCGGGACAGGAAGTCCACTTCCCGCTCGTGCGCCAGGACCTCGCAATAGGCGTCCAGGCTACGGTCCAGTAGGGTGTCAGTGGCCAGGCGGGCAATCTCGTTGTGGCTCAGGTCTATCTCTGATACGAGGAAGGATCTGCAACGCATTTCCTGCACCCGTCGCCTCACCTTACCCACCCGGTGGCACCTCGAGAGGCGACTGCTCCGCGGCTCCATGTCGGAGAGGCACGAGGGCTGGGCCCCTGTCCGGTCAGCAGAGGGAACCAGCTGGTGCTCTGAGACGCTGTCAGGCAAGGTGTGGGAAAGCACAGCATCGGCTGCCAGCTGAACCACCCATCTCAGGGCGGGGCCACACACTACAGCAGAAGATTGATAGGTATGATCACACGGCTGCCAGGTCAAATTAGCAGTCAGCTGCTACATGAGAAGCTTTTAATAGCTTTTTTTCCTGTATGACACCTATGAAGGGTGGTGCATTAACTGAACCTCAGTTTAATTGTAACCACATGTAATGACTTATGTAAAGCCCTGTTAAGTAACAAGATTTGTGAAAACAAGACCAGTGAATGCTGAACGATTCAAGACTGAGGCCGAGTGTTTATTTGATTATCAGACAGAAAATTGCTATTATACAAATACACATATAAAATATTTTTCTGTACAATTCAACAAAAGATACAGGTCTGCTCATTGATATCACAGAAGTGTTAATGCAAGCTTCCAGCACATAGACCCTTAAATTAGTCTTAAGTATGGGTAAACTGGTGGTCTGTGAGCTCTGGGTTGCCATAGCAAGCATAAGGTCTCTGGGTGGTCTGTGAGCTCTGGGTCGCCATAGCAGGGATAAGTCTCCGGGTGGTCTGTGAGCTCAGGGCTGCCATAGCAGGGATAGGTCTCCGGGTGGTTTGTGAGCTCTGGGCCGCCATAGCAGGGATAGGTCTCTGGGTGGTCTGTGAGCTCTGGGCGGTCTGTGAGCTCTGGGCCGCCATAGCAGGGATAGGTCTCTGGGTGGTCTGAGAGCTCTGGGCCGCCATAGCAAGGACAGGCTCCCGGTGGTCTGTGAGCTCTGGGCCACCATAGCAGGGACAGGCTCCCGGAGGTCTGTGAGCTCCAGGTCCTTGCATGACACCTACAGAGGGACGGCGCTCCTGGTGATATGAACTCTGGATCCCTGTGGGTTGCCGTGGGCTGCCTTCACAGGGATGGGGTTCCTGCGTTTGCTCTGGCGCGGGCGGCCAGCTTTCGCCGCAGCTCTTGTGCGTTCCGCATCAGCTCCCGCTCCCTGCAATCCAGCTCTGCCCGGCACCTGTCGAGAGAGACTGGGCCAAACAGAGCCGGCGACGCCAGGTCAGCTGTGCTACGATGTTACTTAACAGAAAACGAGGCTTGAACACCATAGTTCATAGGACCCTGGAGCAGACAGTCGCAGGTTACCTTGGTCCAGCCAGTGCTGTGACCAGTAGCACAGGATAGCCCAGCCATCTGGGAGCCAAAGCCTTTCTTAGCAACAGAGGTGTGCTAGCCCTCTTAGGTGGGATTAAAGGTCATCTGCCATATATATTTAGCTTAAAATCTCATACTGGTAAGGCTTCTCCCAGCATTATATGTAGTAATAATTTCTCGTGGGGAAATTCTCTTTATGCCTCCCCCAGTTTGCTCTCCCTAGGTGTAGAGCAAGCTGGTAGTGAAGGGCAGCCACCTGTTGTGGCACCCAGGGAGAGGGGGGTGTAAGGACCTTGCAAGCGTGCAGTGGGGAGGGCAGGCCAGCCTCGGACCGGCGACCTTCTGACCACAGGCACAGAGGCTTAGCCCGCTGAGCCACACGCTGCCCCCACGTTATATGTCACCACTGGCGCTAGACTTAGGGTCATGTTACTGCTGTCTGAGGGCACAGACTCACAGGGCACAGACTCACAGGGCACAGACTCACAGGGCACAGACTCACAGGGCACAGACTCGTCTGTGGAGGACCGGTCGCTCAGGCGGATGGCATCAGGCTCCCGGTGCGGGGGGGCTGCTTTGTGTCGTCTGGGTGAGCAGGGAGACCAGCACACGTCTGAAAGGGAGAGAGAGAGAGACACAGACACACACACACGTCATCAACATCCCCCAGCCCTGGGTGCTTAAGCAGTCCTGCTGCCTCTCATGGACTCGGCTCCAAACTCACTCACTGACTGGCCCTCATCCCCACACTGTCGCTCCCTCTGGCTCTGCATTCCCAGCGTCCGTCTCCCAGCCTGGGCCTCATCCTCCTGCTGAGCCGTCCTCTCTACCTCCTCCCACTACACAGAAAAACACAGCCCCCACAGTCAGGAAACAGACACAGCCCCCCTATGCACACACACCTCTGAGTTCATGTGAATTATCATTATTCTGATAAAAGCCCGAAACAGACCATTCAGGCGTTACATGGCTGGAAGTGAACTGCACTGTGACATATCATTCTGCGAGGCTCTTATCCAAAGTGACAAAAGCTTCTCCCTTTTTTCACGGCTGGATTCCCTCTCTCTAAAGCTTAGGTTCAGTATCTTGCTCATGACTACAGCAGCAGACTAAGAACTTGCATATTAATGCAAATAAATGCGTTATAAACAGCACATGACAGATTAGTCAAGTTGCATCTTACGTGAGACACTGACCTATTACTGCTGACATAGGAATCATTGGAGTACAATGTGGGTCCTACTGACAGTGGAGGGGGGGGGGGGGTGTGTATCAAAGCTCATTGCAGGATCCCCCCACCATAAAACCACACAAGGGGCTCGCACACTTTCCAGAAGAACCCTTGCTCTACTACGCCCCCTACTGTCACCTTCCTGCTCTCCATCTTCTTCATGGCCTCAATCAGCTGCTCTTCTGAGGCGTTAGCCTCTGCACTCCTAGCAGCCATCCAACGCCGGTCCCTCCCATGCTCTCCATTGACCTGCTCCAGGTGGCTCAGCACCTCCGCCCTCAGCTCTGCCTCCACCTGCAGCTGCTCCGCCTCTGCCAGGGACTCCTCCAGTGCCTGGGATGGCAGAGTAGGAATGAGCCCCGCAATGGTGCCCCCCCCGAATATTCGCTATCCTTGATGATGAGGACTGCCCCACAAATGACACCATCAAATGGGATTTAACTGGTATATTACCCTTCATTCATTAAACCCTATTTTGAAATTTGAGAATTACTACCAATCTCAAATACCTCAAACCACAAATATAGTTGAATAACTAGTTTTTAAAATCTGTAAAACAAAATAAAATAAAAATACAGATGGAAGTATGCTTTTAAAATGAGCATTTCTGAAACATTTCGACATGCAGTAGGTGTTCATACTCGGTGCTGATTTTAGATTCTAACAGCAGACAGTGTCTCTGTGGAAGATGATGGCGCAGTTAGTAGTGTTATCATTTGGCAACCTGAGTGTTGCAGTTTCGAGCCCTGGTTCCTCCTGACCCCATCAAAGTGTCCTTGAGCAAGACACTGAACCCCCAATTGCTCCCGGTGTGCAGGTTGGCACCTTGTATGGCAGCCTCCGCTACCGGTGTGTGAATGGGTGAATGTGAGGTATGAGTTGTAAAGTGCTTTGAGTACTCATACGAGTAGAAAAGAGCTATATACATGCAGTCCATTTGCTACAATGATAACTTGCTCGCCTTACTGGTCAAGCTTAGACTATCTGCACTTTGCTATAATGTCTTGCGATATACAGCCCCGCTTGTATTCCGCATGTAACATACATGGTACCTGAGAGACTGACTCTGCTCACCTTCCTGATGCTCAGGCCGCAGTTGGGGTCCCCCTCCAGCAGCTGCCGGTAGGCGGACTCGTCCTCCTCCTCTGCGTGGCGTTGCCAAGCAACCGCCTCTGCCCTCACCTCCTGCGTCACTTTCTCCTGCTCTTTGGCCAATTGCTGCAAGCAAGACGTGTGCTGAATGTCCCATTCCCACACAAAGCAGGTAGCTCACTGGACTTGAACATCGAAGGATAAATGGAAGGCTGTTGGGTCAAGTCTCAGGACAAAAATGGATAAAAAAATTATTTAGCTTTTGTAAAATGGTTAGCTAACAACTAAAAATAATATCATCTGTCTCATATGATATGTTAAAATTTCATATTTTCATATTTCAATCTCTTACAAACAAACTTGCACGAGCATCTTTAGTGAGCAGGGTCAGGATTACCAGCACTCCTACAAATCCAGGATTTTCAACATTCACTTCCTTGGAATTGCCAAATGGAACCAGACTGAAGGGACCCCTAACGTGTGACCTGATAATACTTATGGACCCAGGCCCCCCTCCCTGCTGACACCCCCTACCCACAACAAAGTGAAACTGACTTGCTAAATCATCTACGTCAGCAGATGGTGCCCTAGGCGGCAGCCTATGTCGCGTAACAGGTTGACTGATGATGTTTATAAATAAAGACGACTCCACTTTCATTTTTTGACTCTGGGGACGGTTCTGATGCTCAGAACCTCATTTAGAACTTCACTGAGAGACATGGACACTATGAAGAGTGAAGCAGAGTGGTGTGGTG
>JAODUD010000134.1:7469374-7484527 GCA_026784285.1 Stomatorhinus walkeri
GGTAATGGACACGGACACTATGAAGAGTGAAGCAGAGTGGTGTGGTGGGTAATGGACACGGACACTATGAAGAGTGAAGCAGAGTGGTGTGGTGGGTAATGGACACGGACACTATGAAGAGTGAGCACTGCCACACGACTCAGCAGGAGCTCACCGACCCCCAGCTGACCTGCTCCAAGAGCCTCCTCTGGGTCTGCAGCTCCATCTGACGCACTTCGACATCCTGCACCGCAGCTGCGGTCTCCTGCACCCTCAGGGACGCCTGCTGGGACGGGGGAATGCGTCAGAGCCAGGGCCTGACCCGGCCCCATAATCACGCCCCGCTGCGTATACTGGGACGCACCTTCCTCTCGATCTCCTCGTCCAGCCTCCGCAGCTCCGCCCTCTTCTGCTCCTGCCGCTGGTGGAGGAGGTGCCTCCTGGCCGCGTCCAGCAGATGGAGCTCCTTCGCCTTTAGCTCCCGCTTCATGGCGGCCAACCTGAGTGTGCGTCAAGGGACTGCTATTTAAAATAAAATTTTAAATAGAGGGGGGGGGTGATACGGAACCGTGAGGCGAAGTGGACACAGACCTGCCGCGCTGCTCAGCCAGCCGCTCTTCCTCCTCGCGTAGCCTCCTCCTACGCCTCTCCTCCTCCTCCTGTAGCAGCTCCTGCTGTGCGTGCCACGCCTCGTCCTCCGCCCGCCTTCGTACCGCCTCCACCCTCAGCTCCTGCAGAGCCTGCCTGTGGAAATCGTGTCCTTGCTTAGGCCCGGATTAATCCCCCAAGCCACACTCACAGCCCGCTGGCTTGAGGGAACATGGAACTAGATGGGAGATTACCAGGGCTATAGTGAGGCTACAATAGATCAGCTCAGTTTGACATAAAACTTACATTTAAATGTACTGTTCAAAGAGGAATAAAACAGAACTGAACAGTAAAGAACAGAACAGCATAGAAAAGAACAGGTTGATGTGATCCCTTTACTTGACATGGGACTTAAACACACAGCCTCCTGCATTTGGGCACGGATCCCAAGCATGTTGAGCTACACCCAGCCCCATACCTTTCTCTCAGGTACTCCAGCTCTTGCTGACGTATCCTCTCGCGCTCCTGTGACCGGTACTCCACGACAAAGGTGGGGTACTTGTTGAAGATGGGGTACTGGCCCTGGGTCAGGGGTTCAAAGTCAGCCAGCAGGTTTTGGGGATGGATGTCCTCAGGGGTGCTCTCCATCAGCTGGTAGGCCTCCCTGATCACGGCGCCCATGTCCAGGTTGTTTCGGTGATGGAAGAAATACTGCGGGGTTTAGCAGAGTGCTCTTCTTAAAGGCCTTTCTGAAAGCCCAGGATGGGCTCCTCACACAAAGTGGGTAAAAGCTTGTGAATCGCCAGTTCAGTTCTATTTGACTTTATTACTTAAATATACCATATAACATATTACACACTAACATGTTTCATTTGTATCACCTGTCAATATCTGGCAGTAATCAAATCTACAGGGTTTGTGTTTTATTGCGGGGGGGGGCGGCGGAGGGGCATTCACCCCCCAGGCCTATCATGGCAGGGGTCCCACTACACACTACAGAGCTTTCTGAGTACCCCTTTTGATAACAGACAATCATGTGAAATTTGCAACATTTTACCAAACCCAGCCAACACTCCCCCCATTCCACCCTTCCCGGACAGCAAATTTAACTGAGCCCCCCCATCAGCTCCGCCTGCTGTGAGAACCCTCGCCCACCCCTGCACAGGTGATCCTCCATCACACCAGGGCTCAGCTGTTGGGAAAAGAACCAGAGCAGTGTCGTCATGGCGATATGCGGCGGGGGTGGACCTGAAAGTCTTCCCTGCGGGTGCAGAGCAGCAGTGGCGCGCGGCTGCATGTCACGTACGATGCCACGACGAGCAGCAAGAAGGCAGGGTGGTTGGAGAAAACGTTATCGAACAACTTCAGCCACTCATCCCGCGTCAGCACCTCAGAGAAGAGGGTCTCCAGGAGAGGCCAAGCGTACAGCTGTAGGACAGACAGGGTGGGATGATCCCAGCCCAGGGATAATGCTGAAAGGTGCAGCTGGTAGATTTCCCAAGATCTCTTGTTAATACACAATTTGGCCAGCAGGAGGCGTCGCACTTAAAGGCCCAAAGTTTAACCTACAGTAAAAGTAGCAAACTCAAAATAAAATGGAAAACGCATTTTTCCTATAAAATGAGTCGGCTCACATCTGCACACCTGAGACGTGACACCGCAGTGGACCAGATGCTGGAGTAGCTCCTTGTCGTGATGAGCCAGGACGTTCTCCACCATGCTGAGGACGTTCAGAGGAGGGTTGGGGAAGTACTCAAACCAGTGCTGGCACCAGTTCACTGCGAAAGGCAGAAGGCAGCACTGAGCAGAGTGACGGAACGTGGCGCTGATTATCCGACTGACTCTCGGGGCACCGGGACGCACCTATGACTGTGGCGATCACCTCGAAGCAGACGAGGGGGTTGTTCTGGAACAGCTTGACGAAGGGAAATGCCAGCAGGGGAAGGTATTCAGTCTCCCCAAAGATGGCTGACCAGTGGGCGAGGGCAGAGAGGACCCTGTGTGGCAGCAAACGGGCTGTTAGCGGCATGGGACACCGGGACATATCAGACTGCAAAGACTGGAGAACCTTCCAGAACTGTGAGCACGCATGTGTGTGTCTGTTGCATACTGTGAGCACGCATGTGTGTGTCTGTTGCATACTGTGAACACGCATGTGTGTGTCTGTTACATGAATAGATTTAACTTCTGGCATCTGAATCTGCAGGGCATCAGTGGTGAGCGTCTCCCGGGCATCTGTGAGGCAGAGTGATATGCCCGCGGTGTGCCCATGCGGCTGTCCGACACTGGTCATTTCGTGGCATGCTGGAGGTGTGCAGGGCACCTCTGCAGGCCACGCTGCAGCCTGGCGCTCTTCACAGGGTAGCGCTCCTGCAGGGTCACGAAGGTCGAGTGGTGCCCCTTGTCCGTCAGGCTGCTGAAGGCCGAGCAGTTCTCTGGCAGACGCAGGAGGGAGCGCCAGATGAACATCCTGTCGAAAAAGGATGGAAGGCAGACTAGCACTACAGGTTCCTCGTGACACGCGTCACACACGCTGACAGCCTGGGATTCCCCTACCTGTATCTGGCAGGGTATTCCCCAAATGTCTTCAGCAAAGCCCGGAGTCTCTTCTTATTCAGTGGGTCTGACATTTCATTCTGCATGGTCAGTCATTGGAATATTAACAAAGTGGGTATCACAGCTACCTCAGCTAATCTCAGCTATTCAACTGTGTGCAAGACTGTGATTCCCAAACCAGTCTTCGGGGTTGACAGAACAGATCCACATTTTTATTTTATCCCAGTTCCCAGAACACCTGATCCAAGCAATAAGGAACTTTAAATGTCTTACAGGTGTGCCGGGAACTGGGATAAAACAAAAATGTGGACCTGTTCAGTGTGCCCCGAGCCCTGGTTTGGGGAAGACTAGTGTAATGTATGTTCTTTCAAAATACGAATAAAAATAAAATTATTTCAGATACACAGAGGAAAAAAGAAAAACTATGGAGAATCTGGTATGTAGTATGATATAAATGATCAGAATTCATTTACATTTCATTTTTTTTTGCAGGCACCATTATCCAAAGCGACAAGCATTCTTGAGAAAGCAGAGTCAGGCAGCTGAACTGGTGGTCTTCCGGTCACAGGGCATAATCATCTGAGCCAAAAACCGGCCCCGTTCATCAACCGCTACATAATTAAATCAAGAATCCAAACGTACAGGACAAACTGACTGCTACTCACTTCTTTGTCCTCTGGTAGGGAGGTGACTGGAGGCCTCGAGGCCCGAGTCTGGACCTTACGTCTGGATGTTCTGGTGGGCCGCCAGGTGGACTTGCTTGGGACCCGTGGTGTCATGCTGGAGCCGCCTGCCTGGCCTGGGGTGGTCACCACTTTCACCAAGGGGGCCGGGGGCTGGAAAGAGACAACAAGGGACCTCATAAAAATGACAAAATAAAGCAACCTTCTCCCTGTCGTTCTCAGGGTTCAAGGAGGACATGTTTCTGAATTTCACTGGGCCAACATTGCTGCTGATCTGAGTATGATGAACGATGCAGAAAAGACTCTGGTCCAAACAACATGAAGCTACACTGGACCAGGGAAAACACCAAACGTATGCAGTTACCTTCTTTACGTGGCTAAATCCATTTAAATAAACTTCATACTTCATGTGAACCTGGACTGTTTGTAGATTTAAAAAACTGAGAAATACAGAATTTGATCTGAGAAGATCCTCTTACTCTGACAGCACAGTCAAACATCTCCCTTGTCAGAAATCTGACTCTGACAGCCAAGCTCTCTGGTCCCACACGCTCACACCCACGGTGGAGACGTGCTCATACCCTATTGATATCCCGAGTCAGGGCCTGGACGCTGTAGATGTTTAGCGCCCCGCTCTCCATGACGGTCACGAGGTGGCGGCCACTGGGGCTGATGGCTGCAGACGCAATGCCATCGTCATGGCTACACACTTCAAAGAGGAGCTTGCAGCTATGGATGTTGATGAACCGCATGATGCCATCTTGGCTCAAAACTCCCAGCACCTGAGAAGAAACATCTAGAATTAGGGAGAAAATGTACAACTGAACGTAGATGAAATTCACACTGGAACGAGAAGATCTTGACTTGATTGACGTTACATAAAAAAGCTTCACCATTTGCAAGAGGGTAGGTTTCATTTCAACATTGCTAGAGTCCAAATCAATCCTAACCCCCCACCCTTCACCCCCTCCCATACACACACGGTACTCCCACAATATTGTCCCTACCATCCATACCAAAATCTACACTGCAGATATTTGTCAGGTTTTATGCTACTAGTAAGTTAGCATTAGCGAACATACTTGGCTGGAACCACCGTCGAAGCTGTCAGGCAGGAACTCTAGCTGCCGCACGGTCCTCACACGGGAGGGCATCTGAAGGGCCCTGAGGAGCTGCTGGCTGTCCAGACACCACAGGTGGAGGAGGCTGGAGCGGCCACCAGCTGCTAGAATCCGCCCATCCCTGCGTGTGCACAGAGCCTCTTACAGACCTTGCACTGGTCATTAGCTCGGTACACATTTGCCACACTGCTCAACAACCATGTGATGGTACGGATAATAGTAAAAGACAGATTACTAGCTTTTCAACCATTTAACCATTGTCTAGAACATACTGTTCATTAGCCAAGTATTGTGGCTACCGCTGTCTGCATGGCTTGTGAATTTATGTTCTTGTTCTGGCGAATGGATTAAAGGACGATCACAGCTCCCCCAAAACCAGTACTGACCGTGTGACCGCAAATGCTCTATAGCCCATCTTGGGCCCCTCCCCTGGCACATGTAGCTGGTATTTACAGTACAGCGTGTCACTCTCCCAGGCGAAGATGGTGTCGTCACTAAAGCAGCTAAGGATGGTGTTACTCCGAGGCAGGAAGAAAACCTGGGAGGAAAATACACATACAGACAAATGGCAAACGACCCAACGGTGCTGGTTTGAAGCCCAATCTTATCTGCGTCATCAGAGTATTACGATGACACTCAGTGTAAGTACATGCGAACACTGTCGCTAGGTCACGAGACACCCAGCGGTCTCTGACAGGGACTGGGGAACATTAAGTGGGGTCAGACGCTTTTGAGATACCTTCCAGGTAGTAATTAGTCCGTTAATTTGTTACTCTGCTAACGATGAATCATCAACCACCTGCAGACTTGTAGCACTAAACCTCAGTGTCGTCATGTCATGGGACTGCAAGTAAACAAATCACATCTCAAGCCCAAAAAATATTCTGCTGAGAAAATCTAAATTATGCTGACATTCAGCTGCTTTGCTTTCATCCAGAGTGATTTTTGCTCATTTTTGGACAGATATTTCCCAGGAGTGGAACGTCGTGTTTGAGGTTAAATACGCTCAGATTCTGGGCCCATCGAGGGCTCCCCTGCCAATGACCTTTCGGATGCCCACGGCCTGGCGCACGTTCAGCTTCCGCTTCCTCTGGAAGGTGTCCAGGTCCCAGAGCTGAGCCGCGTCGGCCGAGGTGGTGATAGCGTAGCGGCCGGAGCTGTGCACCGACATGGAGGACACAGCGCCGTCGTGGCCCCTCATCCAGCTCACCAGCTGCCTCGTGTCTGACACACACATACACACACACATACTTGTCTTCATATCTTTGTGGGGACTCTCCATTCATTTTTATAGGAAAAACCCTAATCGCAGCTATGACAACTTTAACCCCCACCCAGGCCTAACCGTAACCAAACAAGCCAGTAGAGTCCACCCATCCCTATATGGACGCAGCGCCTCTTACAGGCCTCGCGCTGCTCTTTAGCTCAGCACACACCTGCAATCCTGCCCCACAACCATGCAATGATTTTTACTTTCTTGATTGCAGTTGCAGGTTTTTATTAAATTGAGTTTCCCCTTGTGGTGACTGAAAAGGTGGTCCCTACCATTTCAAAATAACAGGTCTTTATCACATTGTGGGGGCATTTGGTCCCCACAATGTAATATATATAGTGCTCAACACAATTATTGGCAGCCCTTGTTAAGATTTGTACAAAGGTTAAGAAAATATCTACCTTTTGAAGTCTACATGTCACACTGGAAAAAATTAGAAAAATCCAACCTTTCATTGAAATAAAGTTAATTAGAGAGAAACAAATCCTTCAAGAAATAATTTTCAGCAAAAACACAAGTACCAGAATTGTTGGCGCCACAGCATTTAATACTCTGTACAACCTCCCTTTGCCAGTGTAACAGCACTGAGTCTCCAATAACATATCAGGTTGGAGATACAGGACAGGGCATCTGAGTCCATTTATCTTTACAGGATCTCTCCAGATCACCCAGGGTTCTAAGCCCTGTCTTCTTCCAATGGGGTTCGGGTCAGGGGACTAAGATGGCCATGGCAGTAGGTTGATTCTGTGGTCAGCTAACCATTTCTATGTTGTCCTGCTGGAAGATCCAGTGATGGCCCAGTTTTAGTTTCCTGGCAGAGGCAGCCAAAGTTTGATTTAAAATGTCCGGGTATTTCATAGAGTCCATAATGCCAGATACCCTAAGAAGGTTTCCAGAGCCTTTGGAGGAAAACAGGCCCACGGCATCACAGAACCACTACCACAATTTATTTGGGATAAGGTTCTTTTCATTATAGCCACTGTGAATGTTTATTACCAAAAGCTCTATTTTTGTTTCAGTAGACCATAGAATATGGTTCCAGTTAAAGTTTCAGTAGCATTTCACAAGCACCGGGTGCTTATGGTTAATTTACAGACAAGGCTCCTTTCTGGCATACCTTACAAATAATCTGTTAGCATAAAGGTGGCATCTGATGGTTTATTCAGAGATGTGGCAACCCCAAGATTTTACTTTGTCTTTCAATTCACCAACAGTGATCTTTGGGGATTTACATGGGTGCAAAATAAACTTGGGTCCTCTTCCAGGCAGGTTTGTAACAGTCCCATTTGATGTCCACTTTATTATTATTATTCTTATTAATATTGTTGCTATTTTTCATACTAACTTCCTGACTTCTGAAGGTCAGCACACGTCTCCCTCATTTAGCTTGTGTTATCTTATCTATCCCATGTCGATGGATGACTAAGGGATTTTTGCTTCCTCCTGACCTCATATCTGTACCCCAGTTAATCAGGAAGTCATGGATTACACACTCCAATCAAAGATGTACAATTTACATGGGCAACGTGCTTCGGCTACATGGTGTTCACTATATTATCCATGCCATTAATTGTGGCACGTGTTTTTGTTAAAAAAAATAAATAAAAATTCTCGATGACGGATTTCTTTTTCTTTGATTACATTTATTTCAATGAAAAGTTGGATTTTTGTCATTTTTTAAAGTGTGAGATTAAGATACTTCAGCAAAAGGTGGATTTTCTCTTAAGGGGTGGCAATAATTGTGGAGTGGTGGCACCGTACATAACCTCCACACAAATGCATGCATGCATGCAAGCACGCACACACACACACACACACACACACACACACACACACACAACAATGCACTTTACCACCAGACAAAGTATTTATATCCTAAAATGGAGATAAGTGAAAGGGACAGAATTTTGGGACCTGAAAAGATTACGACTGACCAGTAAGTATTTTTATCAACCAACCAACCAATCAATCGGTATCTTTATCAACTGATAAATAACCAATTCCTTTTTCAATCAATCAATACCTTTATCAAAGCACTTGATGGAGTAGTCAGCCAGGGCGACCAAATACTCTGTCGTCCTGCGCAAATTAAAGGCCATGGCTGTGCTTGCCTGTCCTGTTTTTTGAATGAGTTTAAACCTATCGGGAACAGCAGATCATAACAAATGACTGAATGGCTAAAAGGTCATATAAAAGCAATATAAACACAGACGACAGGGTTGCCGACTTTGGTCAGCTGGCTGGCATGAGATTTTTAATTTGAAACGTCATCTACATGTATGTAAGAGTTATATTACTTTGTAAACAGTCTATGGGGTTTGCAAACTGCCCAGATGCTTCTGATGTAGCTATTTCTAGGTTTATAATGGAATAATATAGATTTGCTGGAAGATTTCTTGCATGGGTGTGAGAGTCAAAAAAGCGTGACTGTCACGCCCGATGTGGGAAAGTTGGCAACCCTGCAAACTGTTGAACAATATATCTAACCTCCAAGGATGCACAAGTTTGCATGTCCATGGCGAGAACAATTTACCTGTTTCTCCCAATATCGAAAACATAGATGTTTCCGTGGTGATTACCAGCCAGAAAGGCCTCTCCCGTAGCATCGAACGCCACCTGCAGGAACCGCACTGTTCTCGAATGGTAAGCGGTGGCACTCTGGATTATAGTCACCATCACTCTGTCACCAACCAGGCACATGTGGAGATGGACACATGGGATACGCTGAATACAACATTTACACCCGGATGATTAAGTACATGTACATGTAGGGAACAACTATCCCTGCAAGTCTAATGGTGATACTGTAACAAACTACTGGAGCATCATCAACTGTTGTCTTTCAAAAAAGTTTTGACATCTGCTTTGTATGGAAAACACTGAGGCTAATTCTGAGTGTTCAGCATATAAATCCCTGGTTACAATTACAATGTTGCAAGTTCATAAAATCTAACAGTGTGGCTAGTTGTATTCCGTAAGTGATCTAAGTAAACCTAACTTGTGGTGCTGCGTGTTTCTGCACGCGTAAGAGTACATTAAAACTGTAGGACAATAAGCAAAATGTCACATACAGATCAATGTTAAACACTTCAGATCAAGAGTAACGAAGCGGAAGACACACACAAACGAATCATCTCGATCAAGCCAGAAACAATATCACAATAACCGCCCTAAGGTCTGTAATTACGATTAATTTACTGCTATGTTGAGTGTGTTATAAAGTATCCGTTATTGCGATTGTGTTCACGTTTCTGAATACTAAGAGTTCCATAATTTTGCCGTAAACTGGGCGCCGTTTGGTCTTGTTGAATGCAACTTTTACTCACCCGTTATTACTTGGCGACGGTGCAGGTTTTCGATGCCAGATTTTCCCGTCCTCCTTATTTCCTATATCAGTCGTCTGCATTTTGCAGTAAATAAAATCTGTCAGTCTGCCAAACGCTAAGTGAGACAGATCTTGCTAGTGATTACCGGCTGACAGCCGCTTTGTATAAACAGATTAGACTACCGGAGTAAAGAGCTACAGACTGAGGCGCTCAGCGCAGCGGGAAATTTAAACGGCAGCGAATAGACGGTTCGCCGTTTGGCTTTACCTCTCACAGGTCTAACTGAAGATGTTCGCAAATATACACAACATGTGTTTTTAAAACTACATCTCAAACAATGACCATATAACTTCAATTAAAAGAAAATCCACGAGCACGCGAATATCTGGATAATTTACATTAAGCCAGGAAGTGGCGAAGACATATAAACAGAGCGGTGCATTGTGGGTTTTGTAGTGCGGCCGGACTTCCGTCCATGAACGTGAGCGGCTTACCCATCTAACCTTAACTGCTTACGCATGTGTACCTGCGTGTTTTTAAACTTTTAAAGTGTTTTAGGAAACTTTTGGAATGGATGGAAATGATAAGTACACTCATAGGAACGCAATGTTTTTAACTATCGAAAGGATCTAATTATTTCATTACGGCCCTGGGATTGTGTACTGTGTACTGCACGAAGTTTTAATGTACCAAATTTACCTCTTTGTAATATTGTAAATATCCATTTGCTCTAAAACGAGTAAACCGCTATAAAGTCATTACTGTTGTTCTGCAGGCTATATACAAAATGAAAATATTTATGCAGAACAGATCGAATCATTTTTAAAAACGCAAAGCAATATGTTCGGTCCTTTAGGCACATTTTAAAATGTTACTGCTTTAGATTTTGCTGATAGCTGACTGATAGCATTCCGCGGTAAGCTTACTGTGTCACCCACTGAAAAGCAGTACAATATTTAAATAAATTATTCACGCTGAGTTGGCCCCTTCACACCCCAGGGTCGGGGATTTAAATCACTCACCTGATTTTATAGAGATTGCGTGTTCTCCATGGGTCCTTAGTTTGGCATCTCTAAATTTTCTGTAATGTATGACATTACGTGTGTGTCCTGTGATAGATTGGGACGGGCAGGGACAGATTATGGGTTGTGTGGGCCCCTGGGCAAAACGTTCGCGAAACCCCCCCCCCACCCCCCATCAGCACAACCACCACAATTCAAGGGCCCTTGGCAGCCAAACACCCTCCCTCCATGTTTCCATCAGAGGGCCCTTGTAGGCAGAGGATCAAAGAATGTAGGACCTCCAAAATAGACAAACGAAAATACATAGGCTAGTTGATAAGCATTGCAAATCCCACCCCAAGGGCCCCTGGGCAGCGGCCCCGCTGGCCCAGTCCGTAATCCATCTCTAGTCCAGGGATCTTGTTCGTTCCCCATTGTGATTCGATAATAGTCGCTGGTGTGATCATGTTCCGTTCAGCTAGCTAATAGAACAACAAATGTACATGAATTTCCTGTTTCTTGCCCTGCTCACTTCGCATCATCTAATCACATCTTCTCCCCGCTGTTCCTGGTGAGGATCATGGTGGCACGGACATTGACATGGATGTTAAGACATAGGTAGAAGAAAGACAATGAAAGACAGGATTGGTGGGGAAGGCAATGTGCAAATTTGGCATGGGAGTTTGGCATAAAAGCAGAATGTGCAATAAACGGGAAAGAGCTATCAGCTCCCTTCCACTCAACACAAGGCTGGACGTTAAGGTCCCCCATGATGAATTTTACTGATTAGGGTGGGTTACCCATCAATACATTTTGCTGGCCTACAAACCCATGAGTCCAGATGGACAGAACCTACTATGCCAGATGGCCCGTCCAAGTCTGCTCAACAGGGAAGAGTCACCTGTGTCACTCCAGCAACATCCATTACTTTCAATACTTTTGGACAGATTTCACCCCCACAGTCTTTCCGTTATATCATTAGCAAATTAAAGACTAAATGAAAATGTCAGGAAGGGACCACTTTGAAACTGATCCAATCAGAAGTAGCATCTTTAGTTTTCAACAGTGTTGATTGTAATTGCTCTTGATTGGATAGTGTTCATTTAATTGGCTTCAAGCGTGTAACAAAATACAGTTCTGGCTGTTTACAGTTCTGTAACCTCTTGTGCCATTATGTCTCTGCCAGACTTGGGAGTGTTTTATCTTGGGTGCTTCTTTCCAGCTGGGTGAATTTTATTGGCAAGATTTAAAAATAAGAATAGCAGTGCTTTTGAAAATACAATAAACACCATTTATACATGTAATCTCTGGATGGTATGAAAAATTATATACCCCCCCCGCAAGTCTGTCTGTGCCACAGTTGGCTTTAGGTTGGAAAAAATATTCCAACACAATTGAATAAATTTCACATTTAATATGAAAGAAAACAAGCCATGTGGAGTGGGAATATCAGGAGAAAACAGCACGTTTAGCTTAATGCCATAAAAATAGCATTACAGAGTTTTCCTTCAGAAGTCTAGCATGGATAGAAGTAGATCAATGTGTGTGTGTGTGTGTACAGTATGTGTACACAGAAAATTAAGTGAAAATGTATTAGACTGTGACTAAACCTGCTAGTTTCATTGATTGCGTGTACTGTTGATTTAGTCGACTGTCCTGTAATTCTTGTTGACTAAAACATGCCTAAAACCAAGTTGCATTTCTGTCGTAAGACTAAAACTAAATCACAATATACTGTCAAACTTGACACTATGGAGGTCTCTGACTACTGTAACAGCTTCATTTGCAGCACTGTTTGATCTACCAGAAGTTTCCAACGCAGTATCAGCTAGGTTTCCACTGCTGGACATTAACCCCAGAGATGATCAGCTGAGCCCGGCTGGGATATGTGGATGTCCTGGCCCCCACTGGATTATGTGGAAGGTCCCTGGTGAGCGCCACCTGTAGGTCAGTCTCCAGTACTGCTGCCAGTGAAGCAGGGCAAACTGCTATATGTTAATAACAATGTTATGAATCAGAATACCTGCTTTTTCTTTCACAACCTCAGTTCAGTACTGCACATCCAGCTGAAGACTACAAAAGCCAAATAGAATTGTATACTTTTAACGTGTATTTGTGCGACCTGCCACAAGGTGGCGCTACTAAAACTAACTTCACTAGTGCTTTCTGCTGCAGTTGAATTTTCACGCCTTACTATTTTCAACATAACATTTACCTTACAGTCACATGGCGTATGATACACTACGTCTGCCAGTTGCAGGTGAATTAATGCTAACAGGAAATCCCAGGATCCATATGAGGGCTATAAACAGAATGCACATTAATAGCCAGTGCTAACTGATAACATGCTGTAGGCCTGAAAAAAGAAGATTTGGCATTTCTTTGTTTCATGTAGACTTGATTTTATAGATTAAAAAAAATATTTGTGCTGAAAATGTGCTTAAATATTGTAGTATTGTAATTGGGGGGGGGGGGTCTGCATTTTTTGTATTTATCATTTTGACCATAATTGTTTAAGTAAAATAAACCCAAATCTGCCAGATGGAGGCCAGACATCCATCAATTCTAGGTGTGATGTTGGCGATACCCTAAAGCCAAATGGAAAGGAATCTCCAGTCGCTGGGGCAGTGATTTATACAAAGAACAGCAGGTAGGAGATTTCCTAACCAAACAATAGGAGTTAAACAGTGAAGCTGTTAGACAGGCCAGGCCAGGCCACCAAGCATCTAGGCACGCTTAACTCTGCTCTTTCTGATGTTGTTTGACTGGGGAGGGATCTTGTGCAATTTTACCCCCCCCCCCCCCAAACCCAAATCTGAGTGCATTTAACATGTGATGGAGAGCTGTTTCTGGCTGGGAGCCAAAGGGGGCGGGCAGTCCCTGGCGGCAGCCAGCTTCCTGTCTGGCTGGGGCCTGTGTTAGCCGCTCTTTGTCGCACTCGCGCGCCGAGAGATCGCCGTGGGTTCGCTTCCTGATGGGATGATGTATAATGACCATGATCTCGTCGGCACCATTTTCCTGACGGTCAGCGCGCATCTGCCTCGTGCCAGACACATTGTCTTTTGATTAGGGTGGTTAGCAGAAACCCGACAGGCTGTTTCCATGGTCTCTACCCACCTCTTTTTGTGTGGTGATGGTGCTAGGGGGGGGTGCTACAGAGCGCCCCCCCTTGCCGAAGGAACAAATAAAACACAGTACTTCACCCATTACTGGCACAGCCCTCTGAGGCCACCTGCTGTGTTCTTGTATCACGGGCCCAGAGCGCAGAGCTTCTGTCACATGATCTGTATCATCCAATCACAGACTAACTGAGCTGTGATGTCAGCACATGTAACAGCTCCTATAGATACACGTAAACAAAATTAGAAATAGTAGATGAGTGTAACCTTTTTAAAGCCCAATGTAATCCTGTACCATCTCTCCCATTTTTTGTCCCCTTGACATTTAATATGAACATAACTGACTGCTTTCTAAAACTGCAGATTAACTTGAGTTCAAAGATGAAAAAAAAAATCGAACAATATGGAATGTGTATGTGAATGGTGTGTGTGCCCTGCATTAGATATTCCACACCTTGTGTCCATGGCTTCCAGGATAGGCTCCAGACCCCCTGCAATCCTTTATGAAAAGCAGGTGTAGAAAATGGATGGATGGATGGAAGGAATAAAGTATTTACACTAATGCTGCATCATATCCCTTTGTTCTCCTGTTTCTGCACTGTGCTTCATACGGCCTAAAGGTGACCACAGGTACGTGCCATTCAGCAGGATGTAAAGTGACAATTATTAGGTACTCAGGGAGCTAAGGGGACCTTGAGAGCTGGAAAGATGGAAAGACCCCCCCCCATTCACACTCGTGGTGGTAGACCCCGGTGCAGAGAATGGAAGAGCCGTGCCTATTTGCTGTTGCCGGGCGACACTCGGTTTGACCACTTCCATAATAGGTTGTAACGCGATGACCTGTATCTCCTGACCAGCATCAGCACATCTGTCAAAACGGCGCGGCGTTCGCCAGCTGAGTGCCGGCCAGGCAGGAGGCACGGGTGTTCCGATCCGCGGAGAGCGCGTCTACTTCACACCGGTTTGCTGCTACGTCTAGTTGACACTTTCATCCAAAGCTGTGCGAAGAGGTAGCCAATTTATATCGCATAACTGGAGCTTTGGGTGTTTTACATCAGCACTAGAGATTGGAGTCCGTCAAAAGGTGACACCGTGAGCCGTCACCTGGTTTGCCTGTGGGTACCTTTACCATGTGAGCTTTCTGAGATTTTCCGGTTACATTCCTCTTCTGCCGCCTTAGACGGCAGGCACCATAACGGCCGGGCAGCGCAGTCGCGCTCTCACTCTGGAATTCAGTTTTCCCAGAGTGTGGACTCTCTGCCGGACTCTACCCCACCCCAGAAGGGGAGTAAGTCTCCTCTTGTTTTTCCAGGCTTTTGAGGATGCAAATCCCACAAAGGTCCGCCCACCCCATGTGAGGTGGCCCTCATTCAGCAGGTGTTGTGGAGGTTGGTGACGCCGGAGTGACACAGCAGCTGCTCGTTCTCCATTACGCCTGTGTCTGTCCTGCCATATTGAGCCCCCCCCCCGCCCCCGCTAACCCCCCCTCCCCAGCCGCCCTTCCATC
>JAODUD010000134.1:7498349-7509671 GCA_026784285.1 Stomatorhinus walkeri
GGGGGGTGGCGGCTTTCAGACTCAGAAACCGAATCCCCAAGGCCCAGAATTCCCGTGGCTGCTGTCCCAGAGACCGTTATGAAACGCTGCGGACGGATTCGTAGGGGCCGACCTTAGTGGTGGGGGGCAGGGGAGGGGGGGGGTATGGAAGGCCTGTTGTCGTCATCCCCCCCCACACACACTTTTCACCACCCTCACAAAAGTACTTCCAGCCCCTAAAGTCACAATCTGCACAAAGATCACAGTATCAGTCAAACAACAATAATTACGTTCAATAAAATGTAATTAATTATAAATACATTTTTAAATACACCGTGAATGGGTCCTTGTTAATCCAAACAGCCTGCTCCTCCCAGCTGCAACTGACCACATACAGCCCACAAAAGAGGGCTAAGAGGTACCCCGCCTCCCAGTTCAGCATTTAACTGCCGTGAATGTTATATGATTTTCAGTACCAGTATTGCAGAAACAAGCCTCCAGGAGGCACAGGGCAAGCAGAACGAAAACCACCCAGTTACTGAAAAAAAACACCTTAATGAGAGAGGGAGGTCAGATCAGTACAGCCAGACAAGTTAAGGATAACAGAAAGGCCACAAGTGCAAAAATAGTGGCTCAGTCACGGTGTTCATAAAATCATCTCTGAATGTTCATAAAATCATTTCTGAATGCACAACTCATCAACCTTCGAAATGCTCCTGCATTCAAAAAGGGGGAACTACCTGGTACTACCTAATAAAGCAACGCTGAGGGTATACTACATTGTCTCATTAAGATTTTAAAACTTGAGATGAGGTGATTCTGACAAGAATTATGTCCGGGTAATTACAAAGTTCACTGTTTAATGAGGGAAATAACGATCCTATTATGGACACTTGAGACAGAAGAGGTTTGGGTATCTGCCCATAATGATCCAGAACATTCTCAACCAACACTGCAAACACTGGGGAAGCCTTGCTTTTCGTCAGACAGCTGATTACAATGAGACGGACACACATCATTCATTTAAACAGCTTCCATATTATCTGAGTTCATGGAAGCTCCACCCAGGCGACCCGATTGGCTAATTCCAGAGCCAATCGCATTTCTCCAAACTGTTTGGGGAAAACGCTCTCTCTTGGTGGTTCCCAGCACCCCTGGCTTCAGGCACTGACCTGGGAGTAGGATACCCCCCCGCCCACTCATTCTGGGAGGGTTGAATTGGGATCGATTTTTAGCTGACATTTTAAATTACGTTTAACTTTTTTTTTTGGTAAAGATTTGTAATTTCCAGATTTTTCCAGGTCTCCCATCACCTTTGCTGTCTTCTGTCATACCTGGAATATACGGAGGTTAGTAACGACCAGTGACCACTGGCAGCTTACCACTCTGTGACCTCCATCCTCGCTTCCTGGCGTGGGTGATTCCAGCGGGCTTGTTTAGCCCCCCCCCCGCAGAGGGGGGCAGGGGGGTGGGGCGGCTGGGGTCGGTGCTAGCGGATGAGGGCTTCCCCTCCTCCACCCCTCAAACTCTGGCGCAGCTGTGCTGAGGTAGCGGGCTCCGCCAGCCCCTGCAAAGAAAAAGATCAAAAAAAAAAATTACAAATTTTTAATCGATGGCAAGTTTTTAGTCAGTGTTCCCCGCGTGGTATTTCGGTAAATAAAAACAGAAACGCGCTTTAGAAGCCTTCTGGACCAAGGTGGTGGATTAATGACAAACACCATCTGTGATATTGTACCACGTCACTGGTACCTGCTCGGGAGCTCTGGCATTAATGTTCGGCGGCGTTTGACGGACATCTGTTTGCATCTTGCTGAGACACGCGTGCCTCAGACAGCGCACAACGTCTTGGGGTTATTTAAACACGCCTCTGACGCTTTTCAGGCGCGTCACATCAAGAGGCATCAGCCGGCTCGTTGACGGCTCAGCCGGGGCATCAATTACGCGGCAACGGGGCCGCTGGCAGTGCCGACGGGTAAATTCAGTAGACGCCTGGCCTTTTACTCTCCCACAGCGGACGGTGCAGGTTCAGTGGTATGCCCTTTGGCTTCACACCTCTGTCGCTGGAGCTTCCATTATCTCAGCATGACATGGTGTTTCTTTATTGTCTGTGAGCATGTTCCCTATCACGCCTAACATCCCCAGGGCGTTCTCCTGTCCCATGACCCAATCCACTGTCATCCACCTTAGACCACACTGTCATGGAAATGAGAAGATGTCAAACAGGTAAGAACTCACAGCAGAGGAGACGCAGAAGTCACGATGAGAATGAGGAGCAGCATTTGGAGATGAAGTGATGGACTAGGGGCTTTTGCTTGAGAACTCAAGGGGGAAAAAAAAAAGATTTATAGCCAAGTTCAAGTTCTGCAGCACATTAACAGCCTCCAGATGTACAACCAAAAGAAGAAGAAAAAAAAACAAGCACGTCGTCAGCTAGTTACAAAAATAAACACCCCGAAATCAAATTAGAGACGTGTCCAAAATGCGATGCGTTGCCGCAAGAAGCCCCACCTCTCGTTGCAGCCGGCTGGGTCAGGTGGCTTTGAAGTACTTCCTGCTGCTTCTTTCTCGGGGAGGGTGGGGGATGGGGGTTCCCTGTGCTCGGAAACTAGGAGTTACCTTTATTTATTTTTTTTTGGGGGGGGGGGTAACTAGTCAGTTGATCAAGGCGACATTGCAAGCCAGTGTGCAAAACTCTGCTTCAGTCATATTGTTTCTTCGTTATAAAAGGGAGTTGCAGGAATTAAATTCCCAAGCATTAGATTTCAAGCAGAGAGTAAGAAAAAAAATTACACAAATTATACCTTAAATCACTTCTATAATTGCTTATTCAGTATGGGACTACAATAAATCTGTAGCCTTTATTTGAAATATATAACTGAAATATAAATGTCTAACTTAAAAATAAAATAAAACCAGGTGATTAACAACAGCACGTCTCCCGCGCCGAGCCGCAGCCGCTGCTGAATGAAGTCATGGCCGCCAACGACAGAGAAAGCAGGGCCACTTCAGCTCTGCTCAGCCCCCGGGGGTGACGTCATCGGCCAGGGCCGGCTTAATCAGCCACAGCTCTGTCTGGACTTCGGGGGCGGCAGTAACAATCACTGCAGAGACCCCGCATGACGGGGGACGGCCGACCCTCCCCGCACAGGGGCCAGCTGCGGCCGCGCTGCTCATCCGGCCCAATGCCGTTGTTCGGCCCGGATGAGCCCATTTCTCAAAAGCAAGGGGGACATTTTCTTAGGCTCCTGCTTCCCATGAATGAGTCACTCCTACTGACCTCCGGAACCGCCACCCAAAATGGCCCGCGTTAGCTGGCAACTTATGGCCCACGGTAGCGTTAGCTAACAGCTCACAGCAGCCTTGTAAAAAGCGTCGTTATATGTCCTCACTTCCTCCTCTGCAAATGATCCAATACAGAACTTTAATTCAAATATTTAAAACACGGAGGTTAAAAATCCTTCCTGCGATGAGCAAAGAACACAAGATGACCGTAACCACGTACTGTCAGAGGTCTCAAAAATAAATGTTCGCATGAGTCAGATGAGGATTATTATAACTTTACATATGGGACGCAAGACTGGAGCGGATCCAAGATGCAGGGATGGATTATAAATAAATATCTCTGTCAGGCGTCCAGCGTGAATTTGTGAATTTTACCCAAGACACTCCAGTTAAGCACCATACTAGAGGTAAGAGCTGCAGGCCACTCTTGGTGCTGAAACCTATAAGCTTTTGGCCATTAAAACGAAAGTGAATCGGCCATGGAGCGTGGAGCCCCGGCATGGCACGCTCCAGCCTGCAAGCCGTGCCCGGCAATGAGCGTCAGAGTGACTCCACGCACCGCAGCAACCGTGAAGATCCGCGGCTGCGCCAGCCTGCCCGAGCGGCAAGGGGAATGTGCCCTCCAAAATGGCTGCCCTCGGCAACGGAGGAGGTAGCGTCCCGTGTCACCTTTTCCGGGCGCTCCTGCCGACGAGCAGTAACAAAACCGCTTTTCAAGCAGGTCAGGTTCTGTATCCGTAAGAAAAAAAAAATCTGATCTTTTATACCCAGGCGAAGCCAGAGAGAAAATACTACGTGCCGGTTTCTACTGAAATTAAATCAGCAGAAGAACAACACAGGCCTTAAAGCCTCTTCTGAAGGAAATAAACACTGAAACAATGAAAGTGCTTCTTCTGTATCTGGCCTTCACACACCCAACACCAGAAAAGCATTTCCTACTAGTGGGTGACTGACTGAAAGTTAAGTATATAAGTAATAGGAAAGACAGAATCTCGAGAAGAGCATCACACCAAAGGCTGTCCTCAGAACTTCATTACCCAGGGATCTCCAGAACCAGGGACTCCCTACCAGTAAAATGCGGTCACATAACTAGCTATGCGAATATGTTTTACTATGTGGGGGTGGGTTCCATACCATTTTCTCTATTTGTAAACCTCTGCAGACCTGCTACAACCCCAGGCTGAAAATCTTAAACAGCCATTTACTAAGTAACCAGGAGCTTATATAATTTGAGAGTGAAGAGAGACCAGGTGCTTACACTGCAGTGCTGGATGCAGTCAGGATACCAGGTTCACTGCCCTTCTCCAGCTGGGCATCGGGTTCTCCACCTAAAATGTTAGAACTAAACTAATCCTAGAGAGGCCAGTTTAATATGACAGATGCAGAGATATCAGCATGTTGCATGTATTTCATTTGCATATAAAGTTAAGGCTGTTCATTAATTCAAAGAAAGTCCAAAGATATGAAAACCATTCTCTTTCATCTTTTATATACACTGAAAATCAGCTACCGCAGTGAGAAAAAGATCTGAAAAAAATGTCTAGTATCATTCATGATACAAAACTTATCGATGATGTCCAAAATAAACAGTTTTGTCACTGTGTATTCTCATCTGTTTACAGACGTCTTATCAGTCAGTATAAACGAAGACTAGGGCAGGATCAAAGAGCAGCCTGTCGTTAGCACAATCACATCGCCATAATCATAAATGCACTTACATTCCAGGCTCGTGCCGGAGCTCCAAACTCCCCTGGCAATGGGGTCCAGGGAAAGACAGCAGCTCGACACAAATCAAATTTGTTTTTGAAATAAAACTGTGATGTTACTCCAGCGTTATGAAGTGCAACAAGCTCTCCCTGGGTTTCGAAGTGACTCTCACAGTCTGACCATCTAACTTCCCAGGCATCACAGCCCCTGCACCCACCTCACCTCGGCCCTTAACTGCTTAATGAATGCAATTATGAGGCTCGTTACCCCATCTCACTGGGGGTTTTGGTTATCGACCAGCTACTACTTGTAAACTTTTGACACTTGCATTATACTGACCTCTACCAACCTGACTGACAACCCCACCCCCCCAAACCACTGGCAGATCACCATTCTGATACAAGACAGACGTTGCGAAAACAAATCAGCCATAGATGAACGCTTAGGCCCCAACAAACCAGCATTCTCTTAATCAAATCAGTGAAATAATTTAGTGTCTATAATAAAAGGTACCTATGTAAATATCATACATTCATGAGGACACAAATCGACGCTTGTCCTTAAGCAACACACAAGCGAGAGTGCTTTACATAGAATATTGTGCACTTAATATGTAAAGAGAAAAGAATCATTCTCTATGCATGACATGGACATACATCTGTTTAGTAAACGCCCTGCTCACAGCCTCTCTGAACTGCCCTGGAATTGGATTCACACAAAATTATACATATATCAGTATAGTAGCCTAGTGAGCAGCAGCCAGTCTGATTGAAGCACATCACTCAGGTGAAACTTTCTCCGAGTATCACAGCTTCACTCCCTGCGGCCAAGTTCATATGCACGGGAGGCGAAAGGGGCGCTTTAGCATTAACAAGTTTTGTTTCCTGGTCCGGATAGGAAATAAAAACAACGTGGAAGGGGAAGGAGGGGCGTATGTCAAGAGAGAAGAAACTCAGCGGCTAGATGTTGGTCTCAATTGCGAGATCCCCCTAGATAATGCATTTTGCCCGGTAGAGTTGCCTGTTCAGTGTTGATGAATAAAATCTACAGATAGGTATTGGAGTCCTGGAAAAGGGTGGTTGGTTTAAAAAGGGGGATGAACACACTGATGACTTTTCTGCATCTGGTATCCAAGGCGATTGTCATGCAAGTGAATGATCGTACCACGTTAATGCGGTGTACCCCGCCCCCCCCTTGCCCCGCTATTTTTATTGCAATAGCCGCAGCAGGCAGTGCCTGGCCGCCGCCGCCGCCATGCAGTATGGTCGCTGAAGGCGTCACCACCGCCCGCATCACGCAAAGAGTCGCGGCGACAATCAAAGCGGCGGTGCTGCGCGGATCGGCCGCGGCTTTGTGACGATCGCCGTTCGGACGCGGCGGCGGTGGTGGCGGCGGCGCTACATGCGCTTCGTGCGGTGCGGAGCTGGGCGGGCGGCCGGCCGGGGGGGCGGCGACGTAACGCCATGTCGAAATTGAATTGGAGGCCATATTCTGCTGCTTATTCCGACACTGGCAAAAGTAGACATGTTCTCGGCAGCAAAAAAGAATGTGGACCCCGGGAACGATCCAGGCAAACTTCTCAGTTGCGGGAGCAAGTTATTTAAGCGGCCATGCAACTATTCAGGTGCCTCCGTGCCACAATATTACAGGGAAGGGGGGCAGTAAAGTTCGGGGTCTAAGTTAAAATATTAATCCCGCACACGGCGGTGATGGGAGGAGAAGCCATCCGGCAGCACGGCTTTAACTTTCCGACTTGTTATTGTCACATATTTCATCCATTAGTCGGGAAACGCCGGAAAAATCATAATAATAATCGGCGGATTCTTTACCTGCCCTGCTGCGCTCCCCGGTTCGGCGACGATGGCGAGCAGATCTCGAACCGGTTTCCCGTCCAGGTGTGAAAGCGACGCGCAGCGAGCAATTCCGGAGATTCTCCCGAATCCCAAAGACAACAGCAGGGAAAAAAATTCTCCCGATCACGGAGGGATCTACGCCAAAACCCACATGATCGCCTACGTCAGCGCATGCATTTGCATACGATACCGGCCGCACTTCCATCCCGGACTTTTCGGTAATTGCGCTTGGGAAAAGTTTCGGAGACGGTGGGGGAAAGAAGAGCAATTAATCCGATGCGAAGGGGGGTGCCAAGTCCGCGATGGCTGCATCTGGACTTCCCCCTTTGGAAATGAATGAACTGTTTTTGTCCTGACGTCTTCCCGGGCCAGTAAACAACGTTAGGTAATTGAATATTAAGTACTGAACAGAGGGCGGTGGAAAGGGGGGCATCACCCGCACTATCTTTTGTCAACTGAAATTGTCGCGTTGTTGAATGAGCCAGGTGAGGATAGCGGATTCTTTAATGCCATTTCGTCTTTATCCCTCATGCTTTTAGTCTGGACCGCTGATCCCCCTTTAGAGGCCGATGGCACCGGGCGACGGTGACAGACTAGGTGTGTATAAGTGCCGGGTGACAGCAGCTATTGGAATCGGAACAAAACTCCGCAAGCGGGTAGCGGCCCTTTGGAGAGCTAAATTATGCGCAGGGTACAATGCCCAGTCCGCCGTGAGCATTATGTAAACCGCCCAGAAAAGGGATTAGAGAGATGCAGTGCAGGGCTATGGCCAAGACTTTTTGCAGCAAATGCCCCGGTTTGCGAATCTAACCCAACGCTGAATTCAGGCGTCTGTTTCGAAAAAAAACGTGCCTGTCGCTCCCTGAGTTTTAAAAGGTTTGTTCGCGACGCTTTCCCCTAACACCATATTATGGGTTTAAATACTATAAAAGAGGGAAGAATATATATATTTTTTGTGTTGCCAGACAAAAATGGGACTGTGGGAATGACCAAGAAAAAAATAAAGCAATATATTAAGTCCTCAATACTTTTATCTAATGCAAGTAAAACAATCGTTTAATATATTTTACGTCTGAAATAATACAATAATTTGCAGTGTATTATCCCTTGCCCGTGGCCTGACCAGGATAAAGGATTAGAGGATCAATCTATCAATTAAGCATCAATCAATCAATCAATCAATCTATCTATCTATCTATCTATCTATCTATCTATCTATCTATCTATCTATCTATCTAGCTGTCTGTCTGTCTGTGTCAGTCATTCCATCTACCCATCTTATACCTATTTATCCTGGTCAAGGCATGATTTTTAAAATAAATATGCATTGGAAATATCGCATGCGTTTTCTAGAAAATCGATAGTGTATTTTATGGAAATAATATCCAATGTAGGCAAAATCCAATCTTATTCCAATATAACGATAGAACGTATAAAATTGTGCCAACACTGACATCTTCTGTCCATTTTAATGAACTGCATCATGTATGTCAATGGCAAGAGTTCTAGCTGCAAACGCTCGGTGATGCCGGTGCGTTAGGAAGGCCTGCGTTAAAGCAACACGTGCGCATTACATATTCCAGTCCCAAAATGCTGTTAGCATGCATATAAACCCCACCAAATTTTAAATTATTGATGACTTGATAGAATGATGCATTCCTGTCGCTAGGTATTCAAGGTACTATCCTGAGTTAATGATAAGGAAGGATGTAACGTTTATAACATGCTGTTATAACAGTTCGGCTGCCATTGGAAATTGAAAACATGCATCTCGTACATTTCCTTCGGGATTGATAACGTATCTATCTATCTATCACACTGCGGGAGTATTAATTCATAACAGGAGTGAAATTGGCTATAGACAACTTATAGAGGTGTAATGACACATCATAACGGTTCTATTCGTTTATGTAAATGCACTGAAATGATTTTGTGTGTTGTCGGGATCATAGTGCAATTTATGAAAACACTTTGTATCCCATTACACCTCGACCCCGTATACACTGCTGGATGTCGCAGATATGGTTTATAGAAAGAATACGATGCAGATGACTTAATTGCCTAGAGGCTTATTAATGGGTTTCGAGGAAGTTAATTGGTCCGGGGCCAACCATGTGCACTCAGCAGTGAGGCTTATGATATACATTATTTATGAGGAAAGACTGGACTGCTATGCTGCGTGGACACATTTACATGCAAATGTGAATCTAATGCATTATAAATCATCCACCATCTCTGGCTATATTGGCGCCGCCTTTCAATAGCGGTTTGTCAACTGTGTAGCGTTATGTAATCTTTGACTGCATGTTTTGCATCTTGTTTGTATTGTATGTTTATTTATAATGCATTTATAAATATTTACTTTCAATAATATGAACAATTGCATTCTTGCATTAGCAATTAGCTACTTAACTTACAGAATTTCTACGTGTAATGCTAACGTTGTTTTCCCATCTTGTTTCATTGTAAAAGTTTGACTCCTCCTCTCTCTCTCTCTCACACACACACACACACACTCTCTCTCTCTCTCTCTCTCTCTCACACACACACACAAACACACACAAAACATGCACACAAATACACATGCACCATATTTTAGATTTAAGAATTTTTTTAGGAATAGATAGTATTTGCAAACATTGGGTGAGTCTCAATGAAACTGAAAACACATGGGCCTGAGTCGCCTTTGTGCTTCTTTTGAAATGTCCTTGTGGCACTTTCTGTTATATGTGTTCTGTTAAGCTCATTTTGTTCTGGTAATACTCAGCATCCTGCATGCCAAGAAACTATTCCTGCAGGGGAGGAAAATCATCTCTGTGCAAAAACAAAAGCAAACATCTCAGGGAACCGCCTGCAAGTCTGATGTTTCATCCCGAATGTCTCTGGGTCCACTTCTGGCCCCCCCGCACTCTTCCGTTTCGTTAATTTGAGGAATTCCAAATACCTGAATCTGAAATTACTGTTAAACAAAGAATGATATTTGCAGGGTCCACTTCTGTTGAATAATGCTTCTCTGTTTTTAATTGGAATAACAGGTTTGCTCCTGAGGCGCAATGAAGGGCATTGATGCTATTAGATAAACTGCACAAAAAGCATTACTTAGATCATTTGTGTTTTCTTGAATTTTTTTATTTAGCTAATACTTTTGTCCAAAGCGGCAGACAGATGGGATGGGTCATACATGACAACAGTCTTTTTGAGGCGCAGCTGCTCAGATGGGGTGAGAAGCCCCCATGGTTAATTTTGTGCAATTGACAGTTATTGAAAAGGGGCATTTAAAGGGGGCATTATCAACTGTTTGGATAAGCGGGGCAGATGCTCTGGCACCTCCTCTACCTGCACTAGCCTACATGACATGCACGACGATGCCTAGGAGGCAGCTAGGCTTAAGCGAAGCTAGGCTGAGCTTCCAGTGAAGGACTGTAGCAAGTGCAAGTTAGCACTGGAGTGAGGGGTGTGCAGTGCATTATGGGAAATTGCAAGAACCTGTTCAAATCAAAATGAAGACCCAGTACTTACTTGAGAAGTGTGAAATACATGCGTGGGCCGTGTTACTGAGGGACCATAACCAGGAGTCGCAGACGGAGAGGGTCTGGACTCGGACAAGTTAGTTACCACCATACTATCATTACTGTTATGAGCGTGTTATTAATTGAACTGACACTACAGATTTGCAGTAAATACTAGTGAAGATAAACTGTTATTCATAATCTATCTTGGAAATAGTTAAGAAAAAAATCAGTTACTGTTCACAAATGTAGTGTTTATTTGTATGTTACACTATTCCTAGTGTGAGGCAACAGGCCCGATATGAGTATAGTAAAATTTAATTTATAACCATCCATCCATCCATTTTCCAACCCGCTTATCAGCAGTATATGGCTCCACCTACTGGAAGTAGTTTTACTTGCATATACTATATACTATTATGTAGTATTTCACCTGTTTAAATAATGAATGCTTGGTTGAAATGTTACCTTTCTCTTTCCAACATCTCCACATGCTTCTCTGCAGGTGACACTGAGGAGGGACACCATAAAGGGGGAAGTCAGGACTATTCTCAGGGTCCCAGTGTGTGTACATAGGCATGTATATATTATGTTGTGGGGACTAAGCGTAAGGTCATATATGGGAATCTGTTGCTTGCAAGTAAAACTATTTCCAGTAGGTGAAGCCATATACAGGTAATATTGTTATAAATTTAATTTTACTATATTCATATTCGGGGCTGTTGCCTCACACTTCTGGAACCAGGGTTCGAGTCTCCACCATGGCTTTATACGTGTGGAGTCCCTGTGTCATTGTGGGTTTTCTTTTGGATACTCTGGTTTCCCTCTGCAGTCCAAAAACATGCCAATGTTAATTGGAGTTACCAGATTGTCCCGTGGGTGTCCCTGTGTGTGTGTGAGTGAGTGGTGTGTGACTGTGCCCTGTGATGGGTTGGTGCCCCATCCTGGGTTGTTCCCTGCCTTGTGCCCTGTGATGGGTTGGTGCCCCATCC